>CM032626.1:27834369-28434369 GCA_019097785.1 Fraxinus excelsior | reverse complement strand
TGCAAACTTGTAGCGCTGGTATTTTTAAAATTTTGAAGCATGTTAGTCCAAATGCACCTGTCATTGATCTTTTATCAAATTTTGGCTACCACTCTACTTTCAATATTGAGAACTTCATTACTTATAAATACCGTTTCAATTCATTTGATGATCCTTTTCTATTTAACTATGTGGACCCCCAACTTGTCCATCTTAATATTTCTACTTCAATACCATTTGTTACAGCACACAAAGATACAATTGATGTTATTTTATACGAATAGATTGTGTTGAACAATGACGGAGAAATTTGGTGCTTTCTTACTTATTGGGTAGTTCCACCTGATTCAAATCATATTCTTGGCGACAATTTGCAACTGGCACTGACATCATTTGTTGAGTTTCAATATCTGGTTTTTACGAAAGATCCCCTCGTGGTCGAAGTTTATCACCTCGACGGGGTTGAGTTTTCTCCCACCTCGTGAGAGTTGATGTGGACATCGCCGAGAATTAATTTTATTGTTATTGGGTTTTATCAGTTGATGTTTATTTTATTAGTATTGGACTTTTTATTGTTATGAACTTTATTATTCATGTTTCTTATTATTGGGCTTGAACTAGCGGGTCGACCTAAACCCGTCAAGTTAGATTTTTCTTACTATTTATATGGGTTTTCATTGTAATTGTGACTGACGATGATTGAATGAAATTAAGATTTGGCGGCTGCCACGTTTTCTCATTTCCCCCCCTCTCTTCTCGCTTCTTCTTCATGTTTCTTTCTGAGCTTCTTGTCTTCTTCTACGATAATAATTCTCCTTTGTGCTGCATCACTAAATCTACAAACTGTTTCAATGTCACAATTCCAAACTAATATCCACTCTTCCAATGTAAAAATGAACTCTGTGTGTGATGAATTAAGTAGACAATCATGAATTTACAAGTTGCTTCAATTCTCGACCTTCTGTGGTCAAATATATCTTTTCACCTCTTGTATGATTCACACACTCCCAAACTTTTTCCTTTTTCACTATTTTTCATGTGTGTAATCTAATGTTGAATTTCTCATTACTATCATCACCCTCTTTAGTTCAGGTGAACTCTACTAATTGTAAGTCAACACATCAATAAACAAGGATTCTTCAATTCTTTGATTGCTTCGACATCTAGAACTAACTAGGCTAATAATCATTTATCAAAAGTCAAATTTTCTCAAACAAGTGTTTGGAGTTTAACCAAGACATTTAGTGCTTTTTTTTATGCACTTGCTTTTTTTTTTTTTTTTTTCAAATTTTTTTTTTCTTTTTGCATTCTCTCCCTTAAGCTTTTTAAATGACCCATGTAACATGTTTTAGGCCGATGACTCCCAAGTCAAATAACTTTAGGGCACCAGGTTTTAAACACACTTACATGCTCAATAACCCAAGTCAAAAAGACTTCGAAGAGAGTTTTCACATTTAAAAATGTATGTCTTGATCATTGCAATGTCCCTTATCAAACACATATTCAAGCAAACCGACCAACTTAAGATTTTCATCAAATTTTATCCCGTTAATCTAAGATAATCCACACAAAAGTTTTCACACATGGAATCCTTGTCCACATCCGTATCTTTCTACGATAATAAAAGCACCCCCAAACTGTGCTAAATTTGGTCTAAGGATAAGTAATTTAGTATAGTTTGGGTAAAACATCTATGTCCAACTATATTAACCTATTAGTTATATGAATCAAGTCATAACATCACAATGCCCAACTTAATTCTAGTGCACGTATAATATCAAATTTTGTAAGGTTAAGTCTCAATCAGTCTGGCATGCATCATATTCACAATTCATAAATCAACACAAAATCTCAAATTTAATCATCATTGTTAGCCAGATTATCTAACACACACAAGCACACAAATTAAAACAAGAAAATATATATTTTTGTTGAAATTTTTCAATTTTTTTCCTATTATATATTAAAGCAATAACGAAGAACAAACTCTAAAAAAACACACGAAAAGTAAAAACTCAAAGTTTTTTTCCACCCCCAAACTTAAAATCGATATTATCCTCAATGTCACAAAGAATAAATAAAAATATAAGGGGACGAGGAAGAAAAGAAAGAAGGTACTTCCAGAAAAATTTTCTATTGAATGTGTAAGACATTATGTGTGACGGTTAGACAATCTTGTTCACCATGCTTTCCTCTTTGTCTATGTTGGTTTGAGATTCTACGATACCATGTTCCTACACAAAGCGGTTAAATCAAACATTAATGATCAAATAACCTAGAACATGTGTTACTTAGCACAAACAATCAAAATAACCAACAATAAATTCAATGACTTAAGGAAAAACATGATAGAATGGTGATACCCTATAAATTGAAACATGTCCAAGACTGATGCAAACTAATAATTAAAACAAATCTATATGTAATGCGATACAGAGAGCAAAATAAATAAAAATGTTAGAAAATTGGGTTGCCTCCTAACAAACACTTTTTTATAGTATTTAGCTCGACTTTGGCGATTAAATCACGAACACCTAAAGAAGGTTTTTGATGCCTTGCTCATTTTCCTTCGTTTGGCTTTGATCCACTTTTCATTTAGTCTCCAAACTTCTACTTTGCCCTTGTCGTTGTAATATGACTTTTCCATTTCATCCGATTCAATTTCAACTATGTAGACTTCCACTCCTACATCGAGTTTATTCACAAAATTAATTTCTAGACAATCAATAAAGTCGGAAAAATGTGAGTTGATTTCATTCTCATTGATTGCCACATCCTCATTTAATTTCGTTGTGGTCAACTTGTCATTTTTTTCCATAATCGATATATCTTCGAGTTGAATGATTGATCCACAATCTAGATCTACAGTCAATGATAAGTCCGTCACGTTGACTCCTTCGAATGGTTTGTACCCTCATTGTTGAAATCATTCCCAGTACATGCAATCTCCCATAAGCATATCGTTTTCATTCAACTTGGCAAATTCTTTAAAGTACCTTGCAAGTACCTTCTCGTTCAATAGTGGAGAACCACGTCCCACAAATTTGATGTACTCATCCCAATCGTCAAGTATAAAATCTTCCACGAGCATATACCCTTCATCAGATTTTTCAATTGCTTGCTTTCTACACATCAAATATTTTCGAAATCTCAGAAGTTTCGGCGTGTGTAAACTAATGTAAGAGAACAAATATTTCCTAGTACAATGCATCGCGTAACAATTTTCACAATTTGGATATCCTCCAAGCATATCTTAACAATCCACGTAGAGATTTGTCATTGCAACAATTTTGTTACTTTACCAATGTTAGAATCATGCATAAATATCAGAAAAATACAAAGAGAAAATACCAACACAAGATAGATTAAAACTGTAGGGGGTTAGTTAAACGATATAAAAAGTAAAAAACTAAAATTAATTAAAGTAGTAATCAAATTAAAAATAAGTAAGCAATAAAAATTCAAATTAAAGCAAAATTAATTAAAACTAATTAAATACAATAGTCCCTGACAGCGGCGCCAAAAACTTGATCGTTTGATTTCCCGCAAGTGAACGAGATCGTTATCAAGTAATAAAGTAGTGAATATAGTGTTGAACCCATGAAAACTACGTATTTAATCGAGTTAAAATTAATTACAGCTTTAATCGAATAGCAAACAACATTTGTGATATTTTTATACTAATCCCTAAATGATCTATTAAACTAACGAAAGCAAATAAATGTGTTTTTCAAATGTGTGAGATGCATTGCTAAGATGTCGAATCCTCCTTGTTATTCCATTATTACTATAACAATTAAAGTGACAATTTAAAATCATTTATGTTGGTAATGCTCATAATTTAATTAAAAGTCTCTCTCGATAGTGATCAAATCTATTCCCCTCATATGACACTTCTATCTCTTGATGAAAGATGCAAAATAATAAATGCATTAACAAGTATTAGAACACATTGAAACCATGTAAAATATAAAGGTATATCTCTATCATCTATCAAACTTTACAATATTTATTATATTGTACTTAAACTCTATTATCTCTCTCGATAACAATAAAATCCACTAACAATTCAATTGGTGATCAAATAATTGAAAAGAACGATAAAAATAATAATAAACATCCACAAATTAAGTCAAAATAATTAATTAAAAAATAAAAATATCATAACAAGAGTTCATCTCATCATAACAATGTATAAAATTAGCCTAATATATAGGAATTACAAGAAATAATATTTAAGTGAAAAGACATAACCTAAATTTTTGATAAATTGAGAAGATGAATCTTGAAATCTTGAATCTCCTCAATGATTTCTTGATAAATCTTCACTTGCGCCTTCTCTTCTTTACCCAAAAATTGGATTTGAATCTTTACTTGATTGAATTCTTGCAAATCACCTTCAATTATCTCATAAAAATTATGAGTTTTCCTCAATTGATAATAATAATTTATGAATATTGGAGAATAAATGTATGTGAGAGGTTTCCAGTATGTATTCTGCTGGTATGTATTTGTAGGATTCGAAAATTGGTTGAAAATCACATCCAAATTGACTTCCAAAAGAGTTCCAATCGAATAAGAAAAGTTGTATTCGCGCACGAATTTTTTGGTCTCTGCACAACTGTCAGTATTTTGGCCATAGCTTCCTCTATTAATATTCGATTGATACTATTCAAAGTACGTTAGAAAGATAACTCAAAGGGATACAACCTTTAGAAAAATAGAATATTTCTAATTCAGATGTTTACTATGTCAAAAATTGGTTTCAATTTTCGACTAAAAATCTAGAATATAACTTGTAAGATTGGAAATTGATTTTGATCATATTCATTCCTTTTTGAATTCTAATTTCATCCAATTGTCTCCTAAATATCTTTCAAGTATCATCTTTTGGTCCAAATCAACTATTGAATATTTTCAATTTGGTCCTCAGACTTTGGATTTTGCCTTTTTTTTTTTCATCAATTTTTGCTTCTTTCTTTCGATTCTTCGTTCAACCATTGAATTTTACCTATATAACTTAAAATACAAAAATTTAAGATATATTTGTCAAAAGAACTACCAAATATTGATATTTTAGGAATTCAAATAAGTGTATAAAATACACTTATCAACAGAGAAGAGCCATCTTCGCGTAGTGTGGAGACGGTCTCCGTGCAGTGCACGGGGAAAGGTCTCCGCGCCATCTGAATTTGTATCTAAATGATGTTGATTTACTGTGAATCTTATGTATAGTCAATTAGATTTTACGATTTGATTTACATAGAGGCGCACTGGAAGCTTACAAACACACATTTTTGGCAAAGAAGGGCTCGTTGGGAATGGTCTGGTGTGCTCTTCGCCTGTAGCACAAACTCAAGAAGTCCCATTACATCTCAACTATACCCCTTGCACATTTTTCATCGGAAAATACATTTTGCTTTGTGTGTTTAATCTAGAATTCTAGAAAATAAATTTTTTTGATCTCTCATTCTGCATGGAATGTGGAGCCAGGTTCATTGTTTAAATACTTTTTATCAATATATATTGCAATTCTAAACATAAAGTCCTGTTATTGATTTTGTTTTGTTTATTTTATAATTTTTTTGGTGTTGATTTTTTCAATTATATTAATTCTACAATTCAAGGGTTTCTTTTGTCATGGCTTTTTTTTTTCCCCTGTGATTTTGTGTTAGTCTTAGTTAATTGATTATGGGAATGGGAAATTTGGGGTTTCTTTTATGTGATTATTTTGTAGTGATTCACCAAGTGCTGTTTTTTTTTCTTTGCATTGCTATGTTGAAGCAGGTATATAAAGTTACTGCAATAGATTTGACTGGTTCCGAGATTCATTCATTTGGCACAAATCGCTTTACAATTCTTTCCCAATATGGGAAGCAACTTATTGAGTTTTTGTTTTTTTTTTTGAAAAACTCACAGATGAGCAGAAGGTTATACATTTAGATCATCTCATTACTTTGTGTCTGTAGCGCCCCGAGTTCTGTTAACCCGGATTGTCACGTCATCGTCTTTTGCCCTAATTTCATAAATCAAAATCGTGGAAATAACCTAATTTTGAAATCACATTTGTAATTTAAAAACCTCGTCGACAATTAAATTCATAGGAATTTTTCTTTAAAATTTAAATATCACGTTTTAGAAATAGCGGAAACGACAAAATATTATCAATATTCAAATACATAGACTTCAAGATTTAATAAATTCGATAATCAAATTTTTTTATGCCACCACTGTCGGATCAATCACGATCGCCTCCGAAGTCTGCAAATATTGTTAAAATAACAGAATGAGTATTTCGAAAAAATACTCAGTAGACTCATCGCCGATAATTAATTTACAGAATAATTGAATACACACTTATGCAATATACAACGTGATATCATCTTTTGCTCATTTTCTTGAAAATTATAGGCTCTTTAAAATCATAGGGTGTGGGTGTGGGTAGTCTTTCTTTCTCGTGCGTATAAAGCACATAAGTTATGCATAACATTCTCGTCTTATCTCATAAAAGATTCTCGTCTTTCTTAAGCAGTTAAGCATATAAGTTATGGCAAGCATAACAATATCATATATCTCATACGACATATTCTTATCTCATGTATTAAAGCATATAAATCACGTAAATTTACATAAAGCATGCAATTATAATTTAAATTAATTAATGGTGGCGAGTCTACCTCAATATCTCGAGTTTCGTGAAAATGGTGCGAGAAGTAACTTCAATCTCTTAATTGTCCGTACGTTTCGTCTAGCCAAAATAGAAAATAAGTTTGAATTAGTATTTCGAAACTTTAAGGTTTTAAAGTGTTGAAATTAAGTTTAAGGGCTTAATTGAAAATTATTGAAATTGAAATAAATGGCTTAAAATGATAAAATAAAGTTTAGGGGCTAAATTGGAAATTTATTAAATCTGGAAATAAAAGTTTAAGGGCTAAAATAGTAATTTTTGAAAGTTAGGGACTAAACTGTAAATATAATAAAGCTGAAAATAAAAGCTGAAAACTGAAATAATAACTTTTTATAAGTTTAAGGACTAAACTGTAAATATATTAAAGCTGAGAATAAAACTTAAAAGCTGAATTAATAACTTTTATAAGTTTAAGGACTAAACTGTAAATATAATAAAACTGAAAATAAAATTAAATGGCTGAAATAATAACTTATATAAACTAGGGACTAAACTGTAAAGCTGAAAATAAAACTTAAAAGCTGTATTAATAACTTTTATAAGTTTAAGGACTAAATTGTAAATATAATAAAGCTGAAAATAAAATTAAATGGCTGAAATAATAACTTATATAAACTAGGGGCCTAATTGAACATTATTAAAATTGCAAATGAGAGTGTTAAGAGTTAAATCAAAGTATTTAAAATGTAGGGACCAAAATAAATAAACTTAAAACTTGGGGCTTAAATAAAAATTTCTAAAAGTTAAAAATTATAAAAATTCATTTTTACATCTCTCTCTCTACAGCGAGAGAGAGAGAGAGTTGACCGACAGGGAAGGAGGTAGACTCTCTCTCTCCCCCCCTCTCTCCTTTTTTTTTTCCCTTTGTGTCTCTGCCCGAAATGGGCTCGATTTGGGTGGGGTTTTTTATTTATTGTTCTGGGTTCGGTTTTTTCTCGAATCCTTCCTTCAATAGTTGGGAAAACAAGGTGAGTTCATGGGTTGTATTTATTTGTGTAGTAGTTTCGATTTTTTTGGTGTTAGAGGTCTCGGTTTGGCTCGATTGTGGGTGACGGGTTGATTTGGCTTCGAGCTTTGCTCCCGTTTTGGTGGATGTTTTGGGTGGTAGTTAGAGCTGGAGCTACGGTGGTGGTTTTGTGAGTGACTGGTGCTGAATGGTGAGGACGTTTGGTGTTGGCAGTGGAGGTTGGTGTTGAGCAGTGAATTGGTGAGTGCAATGTTGGTGATTGTGCTGTAGAATTTGTGGAATCAACAAGTTGTTGATGCTAGAAATTGTCATTCTAGCATCATCAAGAGTTTCCAGATTTATAGGGATTGATGTTGATGCTAAAAATTGATTTTAGCATCCACACAAGTTTCCAGTGAGCTGAAATCGAGAGGAAATGAAAGAGATGAAATATCGTTACCCAAGGGCTGTTTGGCTTGTGAAAATGTGAGTGAAGAGTGTGAGTGGAGTGGGGTATGAATAGTGGTAAATTTGGGGCACAAAACCCTAGACGGGTAATTGGGCCAAATTATTGGGTTTTAGGGTTTTCTAATTGGGCTAAAATAATTAAATTCCGATTTTGAGCTATTTTAATTGGATTTAAATGAATTGGGCTAAATGAATTAAAATTCAAATCGGGCTAATGTAATTGGACTAAAAATGTTGGATTTTAATAATTGGGCTTGAAATTAATAAAACTTGGACTCAAATAAAATAAATCGAAATTGATAATAAAATTATTATTCGGGATCGGATTCGATCGAATAGATTTGAATTCAATTTTATAACGGCTAGACGAACGCGCTTCTCTAGAAAATTAGGATTAACGTTTTAGCGACACATTTTTCGAGAAAACTAATTTATATAAATTAAAAGTTCGCGATCGCTACAGTGTCCATCTATATTGATATTTCAGACTGCCATTTATTTCCTATGGTTGGGGTAGGGGACACAATTAGAATAAAGAAGTAGAATGACTAATATTGTACACAAAACTGTTGGTTTTCCCCAAGTTTCAATAAAGCATTTCGTTAAAATACTCTCTCAATCATTTAGCTAGTAAACCAAAAAATTTGATATTTTTCAACAAATTGCCTTTTTTTTTTTTTTATAAACTTCTGCTGCTAAACCATATTAAATAGACTGTACACCTCTCTAAAGGATATTTATCAAACTTTTATCCAATTTGCCATACTGAAGGTTGGTAAAGCTCCACATATTTTCTCATAATTAGTTATTTGTCTCTAGGGGCATTGTTCTTACTATTGATTAAATGTGTATATGCTATTTAAGACTTTCTTTTTGTAGCTGCAAACCTTGGTTTTCGACTTTTGAGAAGATTAGGGTGATTGGATGGGGCTCACAGGTATATATTTTTTAATTTGATTACGACTTTTGAGAAGATTAGGATGATGATGGGCAGAAGGTTGATGATGAAAAGATGAAGCCCAAGAACAATGCCTGGTGCCATGTCGATGATGAGACCGAGGATTTCTCTCAGGAGGAGGATTGGCCCTCTGGTATCAAAAATTCATTTTTTTTTTGTGTTTAAAGTTTTGGTTTCTGTTGAATATATTCAAACGTGGAAAATGATATGATTTTGCAATTCTCAATTTTTTTCTATTTCTGTAGTTTAATATGAAATTTTAGGTTGCTAGTTCAACAGTTAGGATCTTTTAAAAGGGGGAATAAATTTTTTATTTCATTTAGTTAGAAAATATTAGATTTGAAATGGGCTATGTGAGTAAATGTTAGTTTAGTTTACCTCTCCTCCATGTTATATTGAGATCACTAAACTCTAATATACACGATCATCTTTAGATCTATGCAAAAAGCATTCCAATCTCAAGTAGGCTCTTGCGTCTTCAACATGTGTTTTGTTCTTTTTATATTCCAGGCAACTGCTTCAAAATTTAGTGAAAGTATGACTTCATTGCAATTGGCAATTGCTATTCTTATAGGAGAACTTGAACTACTATTGTCACTTTGAACCAGAAGTACCGTTTGCACTTTGAAATACAGTAATACTGCCATTAGACATGGTTATTGCAAAATTTGTCCTTGTGAGTGTCGATTCATATACAAAAGACAATTTAATGTTTGGGAGAACCTTAAAATATGCTTAGCACAAATGATGATTATGGCAATCTGATGTCCGTTGTATTTTTCTGTCTTGATTATGTGCCAAAAGTGATGCTTTTATATATTATTGTTGATGGCCAATGATTTTTCTCTACTCTCTCTCGTGGAGCAGAGGACCTGGATTGCATTTTCATTTTGTTTTAAAATTAAATTTTAATCTTAGAGGAGATTGTTTACTTAGAAAGTGTTATTAATAGATGTAGAAATTGGGATTTTCCTTTATACACGTGCAAATAAATGTTGTGTATAGAAATAAATCAACTTCAAGTATGTATGACTTTGTAATTATGGGATGGATCTCATTATCTGTTTCAATTAACCAAAATATATATGCACAAACCTGTTTTTCCTGTAAATGAAGGCATTTGTAAAATCTATTATTATTTCTACAGACCCTTCGGATGCTATTGTTCTTATTTCTGAATTCTGAGGTAAAACTTTGTGTTCCTTTGAGATCGATTTCTTTCTTTCTTGATAAATGTTGACTTTTAGCAATCAAAGTTTAGCATCTTAAAGAAAAGCACAAGATGTTTTTCGATGATTATAAATGTGAATTTGAAGCTTATTTGAATACAACTTAACACTTCACAAACATCTCGTCAACTCATAATGCAAATGTTACATCATTAGATAGCCCACCAATTTGAAGAATGTTTACACATGAAGTTGATAACCTAGCAAAAGCAAGAGTAGTTATTTGAGAATTTCAAGCAAGTATTTTGATTTTCTTTTGCATGCTTATCTCCAAAATCCACCATACCCGACTCCCAACAACTTCATTCATCGTACTAGCTTTTGTTTGTTGTATGTATAAACATGTTAAAACCTATGTATCCAAGTATGGTATGAAACAACTATTACCATCAACAATGAAAATACCTATGGACATAATTTATATAACCCAATATGATTTTTCCATTGAAATTCCACAAAACCAAAAACAAACACTATTACTTACACTACACCAACACGTGCATTCTCTTGTTATCTCTTCTATGAAAAAATTGCATTTGGACTTTTGATGTAAACAATATTTATTAGTCACTGTCTTCATTCCATAACGATCCACATTCTCAATTAAGTCCTTTTTGATATACTATTACTATTACTATTACTTATTTATTTATTTTTTTGTGGAAAGAATGGGTTTTTGAAAATTAAATTTTAGAACAACGTGTAGTTAAAAAATAAGCATTTGTTTGACAACCTTTTTTTTTTTTTTTTTTTTTTTTTGAAAAAACATTGTTTTCAAGTGAATTTTTGGAGAATGTGTTGTTAACAAGTAGGGAAAATTTTGGATTTACATATAGACTATTTTATTGTTTGAATATGGTTGAAAATGAGTAATGTAGGAAAAAGAGTTGAAAGAATAGGAGAAAAACATGGGTTAACGAAAATTTTTGGATTTCATATTAACATCTATAATTCATGCTAACATTGCTCCCAATAGTTAACTAGCATTTCATTATAGAAAAATGTTGAGGACTTTCAGTGGGCGATTTGGACATGATATATCGATTAGAATGAGTAGTTAAGACTTGTCTTAATTTACACAAGTTAGCTATTGCTTACTCCATGATTCAACCAATGTAGGTAAAATAGGGTTTTGTGTATTCAAAAACTATGGATTACCAGACACTAATATTTCTAGATTGCGTGTAAGGAAATTCTAATGGAATGAGTGACGGAGCTGGAATTGTGCTTCTTACGAAAATATGTGTTACAACACAGAAAGGAATTATAATCCGTGGTAACTAATGCTCAACACATAATTTTTTTTATAGCTATTATGTAGTCAACAATACTATGAAACGTGCATAGCACGTGCATCTCACTAGTTATGAACAAAAGTGTTGGGAACCTACTTAATTATGCGCAGCGGAAGTAAAGTAATTTCGATTCCCAAACAAAGATCTGCTTATGTTTAGATAGAAACTGTGATTAGAATTATACCTTAAATGAATTCTGCAAACTCTTTTGCTGATTCACGAACTCCAATGATCACGATCTGCAATCCAAGCTGTCCAATTGTCCAGCCTCCAATGGTTATCCACACAGAGAACAAGAATGACAGCTAGAGTTTTCTTTTCTCGTGCTAGCAAGAATAATGAAAATTCTCTCTCGTTTTTCAAACTCTAACAACATATTAATACAAGTCTAAACGGGCTGGCTCATCTCTTAACTTAATCCGGTCCAACATTTTATTAATCAAATTAATTAAATCCGGTCTAGGAATTAATTAATCCAATTAATTAATTCGGTTATATTAATAAGCAACTCAATTAATCAATTATCCAACACTTGTCATTAATTAATTGGTAAATCTCATTCTTCTGATTCTCTTTTGTGTGTGACCCATTAGGTTCCCGATCACGATGCCTAACGACATGAATTATTATTTTGATCTAATCAAAATTAATAAATTAAAATACCCTTTCTAATTTATCATCAATTCACATTCGTCGTCCCAGATTGACATCTAGCAATATGTCGGGCAATACATGTGATGGGAAATGTCAAGTGACATGACAAAACCAAACTTGTTCGTTTACCCTGAAACTATAATCCATTCGTCAATATGATCCGATCAATTACGAGATATGGATATATGTCATCTCAATTATCGATCATATCTTTTATTCTACTGTTAAGTCAATGTAAGTCGAAAACTCTTTTTCGACTTATGAGTTCACCTTAGCCAATGATTTCATTATCAACTTAACTGGATCAAAATGTAGATCATAATCTCTTACTATTTAAGAGTGACAAATCATCTATTGATCATTCACAACCTTCATATGATTCTTGACATACCCGAACGATGCTGTATTAGCGACCCTTGGCAGAGTAACATCCAATATCACCAAAGTATGACCGTCCTCATATAAGACACTATGATGACATCAAGTTAAAGGACCAATTCCACTACCGAACGTTAGAGATTAACCACCGACACTCAGATAGTTATCCATGTGGAATCTCCCAACAGGTCTCCAATATTTTGTTCTATAACAAAACATCCACGTGTTCATTCAAGTGTCACTACACTTTAACTTGTGAGATCAGCTACTAACTTCACAAGTAAGAAATGCCACACGTGATGGTCTATCCGTAATAACGATATCTGTATCTCATTATTACATATGACCACAGACGATTTAAGATTCAGTCATCTGTAATTTGTATCTCACAATCACAACTCATTGTGATTAACAATCACCAAGACTTGAATCTACAGATTCTATTATTTAATTAATTAGAATATTAATTCAATTAAATAATAAATCTTGTCATAAATATGCATCGGTTATATATATATATATATACATTAAAAGTACTTATGTCCAAAGTTGATTGGACCTAGGGCATAACACTTACAAACGCCCACTTGCACTAGATCCAATCCCTTATATATCTTATACCATAAGAGTCTACATGACTATCATGTTTATGCTGCGACAACTCTTTGTCAATGGATCTGCAATTTAATAACTTGTGGGAATTCGTTATTTCTTTACGTCATTTCATTGTATTATCTTTTCAATGAAATAATATCGCCTTAACACATGTTTGTGTCATTGATGAGACCTTAGTTCCCTCGCTTGCACGATGACTCCGTTGTTATCACAATGCAGAATCATGTGAACAACAATGTTAGGAACTACTCCAAGTTCATTAATGAACTTTCTGATCCAGACCACAACTTTTGCTGCTTTCTAAAGCAATGATGTATAAAACTTTTATCATTGAATCAATGGTTATTTCCGATTTGGAACATTTCCAACACACCTCTTAAGAGTAAACCAGTATCATAATTAAGATATGCTATCATTCTAGTGTAACTAGAAGTTAGCATCAGTGTATCTATGAACTCTCAGTTCATATTCTCCATATAAAATCTTCTCAAGATTTTATCTGTATAGATTAGGATGAATTAAGCAATCTTTTATATCTATCTTTATAAATCAACTTGTTTATTTCACATCTATCACGGAGAAATTATTTGACAACCATAATTTCAACAATTGAAACATAGAGACGTTGTTTCCTATAATATGTCTCATACATATAATATTAGGAATGCGACAGTGCTCCCAATATCTTCTTTTAAACACACAATTCATTTTTTATAAAATCAAACATTTTGACTTTTATATCAAATCGAATATTTCAGCTCCAAAATGCATGTTTTAATCCATATTGAACTTTTCTTGTAAACTCATTTACAACATATGGGTTCTAATCCATTAGGCGGGTTGACCAAGGTCCAAACCTTGGTAACATTAAGTTCATATCAGATATTATAGCATTATGTCATCTCAGCGAGTTAATACTTGACTTTTCTTATACATAATTAGTAGGTTCATCATCCTTGATTAGTAATGTCTGATTAGTAATCATGGATTCTTACCTTCCAGAAGGTGGAATGATCCTATAAGATTTACATGGAGCTGTCGTGTTCTCAGGAGTCTCAACTTCATGATCAAGAGTATGTCCCTCAACAGGTTTGGGATCAGACTCAAGTTCATCTACTTGGTTAACTATATCTGTGAATCCTTGAACTCCTTCAAGATTTATTCTACTCTCACTGTCATCTCCTAGAATAATCACTTTCTCTAGAAGTGTGACATGTCTTGAGATGAACACCTTCTTCTCAACGGAATTATAGAATTGATATTCAATTGTCTCTTGAATATCCCACAAATATATATTAATCGGATTTAGTTTCAAACTTATCCGATTCAGTGCGCTTCACACAAGCGTCACAGTCCATACTTTCATATGAGATAAGTTGGACATTTCCATAACTCGTATGAAATTTTGTCAACCGATTTAGATATGACACGTTTAGTGCGCGGCACGTGGCAATCAGTGCATGACCTCAAAATGATTTTGAAGTATTTGCAGGCTTGTCCTTAGTTGCACTATATCTAATAGTGCACGATTCCTCATTGCAAATACACCATTATGTTGCAATGTATGTAGAGGAATCCACTGCTAGAGAATCACATTCTCTTTTAGATAATCTAAAATTCTACATTTTATGTATTTTTCATATCGATCAAATCTTAGTGTGAGAATTTATTTACCTATTGTTTCTCAATTTCTAGTTTGAATCACTTGAACATTTCAAGAGTTTCATACTTGAATTTCATCAAATATACATGACCATTTCTGAAATAGCCGTCTAGTAAATGTAATGAGATAATGAGAAACTTTATCTAGCATTGATTGATATGTGTCCACATACATCACTATGTATTAGACTTAGTAATTATGCAGATCTTTCTCTTTTTCAAGTAAAATGAGATATGGTCATTATGCCTAACAGACATTTTGCATTTGTCAAATGATTCAAAATCATTTGACCCAAATGTACATCTCCATGTAAGTTTGGAATTGCATTTTCATTTATATGACCAAATCTGCAATGCCAGATATATGTGTTATTCAGATTATCATTTTTATGCCTTTCATTATCTATACTCATTATAGAATACTCAATATTTAGAATATAAATGTCATTTTGTAATTTACCATAACCATTAAGATTTTATCAAGATAAAAGGAACAACAATCTTAACATTAAAATAATTCATGTCCAAACATGCAATTTATTTAATGCTCTTGGTAATGGCAAGAACAAAACAATATTTCTCTAATTCTAATATTAAGCCTAAAGGCAACGGTAAGAAGTAGCTCATATAGGCAGTGCAACAACATTTGCTCATATTTAACGTACAAGTCAACTTCTCCCCCTTTTGCAGTGATCTACTTCTGTTTAGTTTCTGCATATTTATACAAATATGAGATCCATATCTGGTATCAAATATCCACGAAACTAATGAAATAGATATAAGCCTTGCAATTTCTTTTCCAATGACCTATCATTCCAAAATGATAATAATTGTCATTAGATTTAGTATTGTCCTTGCTTGCTTTAACTGTCTTAGCCATCTTAGATATTTTCTTAAAACTCCTTTAGACTTCATTGGATGAATCTATGACTAAGATTTACCCATTACAAACATAGATATCGGGTTTAACAGAGCATGTTCAACAACTCGATAAATGTGCATTCGAATTTTATTCATGTTAAATTCATAATTAGTTATGAATAACTCTTCGGCAAAGATTGCAGAACCAAGTCATACTTAGTTCTTTATTCATGACTGAACTCGATTGAGACAACTTCTTAAAGTAGTCAACGTCTTCAGCACACCAGCACTGGCTGAAGACTCTTCTGCCATTATGCACTAGTATAGTTGCTAGGAAATCTCATATCTTTCTATACGTGATTGTTCATCATTCAACACTTTGAGATGGAAAATCACGTGTTAGCATCTATACACTCATGTTGCTTTTGTAACTCAGGTGACATAGTCGCAAACATCACATATGTTGCAGTGCTATCATTATCACCGTGTTTATTATAGCAGCCACCTCTTCCTTTATTGAGTCATCGACAAGTGTCTCTGGAAATGGCTACTCAAGGACATAACCATTTTTTCATGTCTGAGAACAATTCTCAGATTGCAGTCTCAATCAAGAAAATTTGGTTTGGTTGTTGGCATATAGTATGCCGCTCAAATGGTTACTCAAAATTCAATAAATGTAAACGACGAAAAGTAAAAGAATAATATATAAAATGCATCGATTAATTTAACATGGTCTTTTATTAAATTAATTTCGCTCCCACTATTTAACTCATATTTATGATCCTCTCACATAAATTTATGGAATCCATACTTGATTCCCAGTGGGCTGGAATCCATACTGTTTAACATAAATTTATGACCCTCTCACATTAATTTCGCTCCCACTTTTTCGACTTATGAGTTCACATTGGCCAATGATTTCATTATCAACTTAATTGGATCAAAATGTAGATCATAATCTCTTACTATCTAAGAGTGACGAATCATCTATTGATAATTCACAACCTTCATATGATTCTTAACATACCCGAACGATGTTGTATTAGCGACCCTTGACAGAGTAACATCCATCACCAAAGTATGACTGTCCTCATATAAGGCACTATGATGACCTCAAGTCAAAGGACCAATTCCACTACCGAACGTTAGAGATTAACTACCGACACTCAAATAGTTATCCATGTGGAATCTCCCAGTGGGTCTCCAATGTTTTGTTCTATAACAAAACATCCACATGTTCATTGAAGTGTCTCTACACTTTAACTTGTGAGATCAGCTACTTACTTCACAAGTAAGAAACGCCAGACGTGATGGTCTATCCGTAGTAACGATATCTGTATCTCATTATTACATATGACCACAGACGATTTAAGATTCAGTTATCTGTAATTTGTATATCAACAAATCATCAAGACTTGAATCTACGAATTCTATTATTTAATTAATTAGAATATTAATTCAATTAAATAATAGATCTTGCCATAAATATGCATTGGTTATATATATACATTGAAAGTGCTTATGTCTAAAGTTGATTGGACTTAAGGCATAACACTTACAAAAAGTCCCATATTTATATGTTGCAATTAAGGGTACAATGATGATTCATAAATACTCCTTTATTTACAACAGGTTTTATACTTCCATTTTTCTAATAAATTGGATTAATTAAGTTGGTCATGGATTGTAGGGTAAATCGACACAGCCATTTCATTATGACACGTAAAAGGTTGTTGAATCATTTTGTAGAAAAATAGACCTAGTGGGGATTAAAATATATATTTTATTTTAAATCAAAGTTGGCAATTAATTTTAGCTACTTACTTTGTGGAATGTAAACTTTTTCTTTTTTGGATAAAGTAAGTGTATTATATCCAAAGTGTAAAAATAAAGTACATGATCATAGGGGGATACCCCAGAAAAACTAGGCTAGGAATTTATGTCTTCCGAGCACCAACAACAGTAACCTAGATTAGATCTTAAAACCTATTCACGACAATAGAAAATATTCGCAGAAAAACCCCCATGAGCGTTGGAGCCATCCATTCTCACTAGATGGGACCAAGCCCTTACATAAATTCACTCGTGTACAAACAGAAAAAACAATGTCTCGAATAACAACAGATTCATGTTTAGGAGTCACACCATGGGCCCTAGCATTACGCTCACGCCAAATAGCATAAATCGAAGCCGCAAACATCAAACGAATAATAATGGACCGCATTGACCTTCCATGAAACTGTAACATCCAAGAAAGAGTTTCTGACCAACTCCTCTGAACCCAAGGCATGTTAGATTTTATATGCAAAGCATGCCAAACACGCTCAGAAAATGGGCAATCAAAGAAAATATGATCCAAATCCTCTTCCGAACAACCACACGACACACAACGTATAATCCGTACCAAACCAAAGCGAAAAAGCTTTAACTGTGTATAAATGCCACCTTGAATTGCTAGCCAAGGATAAATGCATGACGGGGGATACATTTAGAGAACCATACAATGTGATACCAAGTCACCCTAGGGCAATGAGGTCGAATAGACTCCCAAGCACTTCGAACAGAGAAGACTCCATGCACATCATCCACCCATCGCAAGACATCCTCTCTAGTACTATCCGGTCGAAAAGTATCAAGCATATCTCGCATGAAGTCAGACAACGCTGGGGAACGAGATGAAGGCCAACTCCAGGTATCACCCTCAATAATATCAACCACCTTAGCTAGTCTACTCAATCTAGATTCATGAATGATCCTCTCATCAAGAATCTTCTCTAAAGGACCAAGAGGATGCCAATTATCAAACCAAAGAGAAGCCATCATTACTAATTTAGAATTTCATTTTGTCCCTACCTATCTCCCGAAGTGCAAGAATCTTTCTCCAGCTCCAAGAGCAATCCCTAGGACATTTCAATTCCCAAATGCTTCGGTCTTTAAGTAAGTAACTTTGTACCCACGAAACCCAAAGAGAAGAGGCAGAATCCGTACAAAGGGACCAAAGATGTTTTAGCATGGCAGCTTTATTCCAAATCTCTATGCTCCGCAGACCCAAACCACCCTCCTTCTTAGGCAAACAAATTTTCTCCCACGCTACTTTTGTCCCATCGGTGCCAAGGTCACAACCATTCCACAAGAAGGCCCGTAGTGTAGATTCCATTTGCTTTATCACAGCCTTAAGTAAAATAAACACAGAAGACCAATATACCTGAATAGAAAATAACACGGACTTAATAAGTTGTAACCTTCCCGCATAGGAGAGTGCTCGACAAGTCCAACTCTTAGCCCTAGCTATAGTATGATCTACCAACATCTTGCAGTCCAAAGCTCGCAATTTGGTAAAGATAAGTGGAACACCCAGATAGCGTACCGGTAGAACTCCTTCCTTATACCCCAAAACATCAAGCAACTGATCCTTAAGATGTGAGGAAACACCACTAGCAAATAGATTACTCTTGTCTGGATTGGGAATAAGACCTGAAAGAACTTTGAAATGATTAAGGTATTCCCCAACGAGAGAAATAGAACCTATCTCAGCTCTACAAAAGATCGTAAGATCATCAGCAAAGCACAAGTGAGTGATCTTCTCCTTATCACACCTCCAGTGGTATTTAAAATCCTGCTCTGCAACCATCAACCCCATTAACCCTAAAAATACTTCCATTGCCAAGACAAACAAATAGGGCGGTAAAGGATTTCCCTGTCTCAAGCCTCTCCCACCAGCAAAGAAACCATACAACTCGCCATTAATGGAAATCGAAAACCGAGTGGTAGTGACACATTCAGTAATCCACAAAACAATTCTCTCCGGAAAACCAAGCACCCTTAAAACAGCAAATAGAAAATCCCAACGAACAGAATCATAGGCTTTCATGAGATCAACTTTAAGAGCACACATTTCATCAACATTTATCAAAATTTACTAAGAATCTAATTTTAATTCCTACCAATTAGGGATATATAATTTTATGGTTATAATAATATAAATGATCATTCACTATTTAATTTATAGGAAAAATATTTAACATTAACTAGTTATTAAATAATATGTTGCCACTGCTACCGGATACAAGATGATGCAAAAATGGGCACAAACATTTCGCAAGAAGAATTAAGGAATTTAGAGCTTAAAAAAATTGGTTTTTTTTTTTAAACAAAGACACTCTTAATATTAATGGAAAAAAATCCTATTTTTTTTTTTAGAAAGAGTAAAATCCACTATTAAGTATTAAGTGTATTCTCTTAGTTAAAAAGCGCAAGATAACAAGATCAAACTTCTAGATGTAATAATGTGATTCTATATTTTTAATATTAGTTTAATCATTGAAAGATCATTAATTATTTCAATAAGACAATTATTATTATTATTATTATTATTATTATTATTAAATATTTTGGACAAAAAAATTAAAATGCACAACATTTTGGTACCTAATCTGGCATTAAGCGGTCAAAAATACAAGACTTTTTACTCACATGCCTAAGCTACTCATTTTATGGCCTTTAGAATAATGGTCCAAATTTAATGACCCATACATGGATTTTAACTTTACAATTCGAAAAATAGATTTAAAGTTTTTTTGTTCAAAAATTAGACGATAATTCAACTTTTAAATATTAATAATGATATTATAAGTTTTTTGTGTTTGACGCCAATTTTGGGGAAGGAATAAATTTTGGAATAATGATTGATGGAAGAATGTGTGGTTAAAAAGTAAGGAGAATTTTTGGGTTTATATGTAATATTATTCTATTGATTGAATGTGTGGCTAAAATAAAGAAAGAGAAAAAAAATAAAAGATGGAATGGGTGTCAAACATGGGCTTAATCTATCACCCCCACCCACCCAATTTCAATCCCAAATCCTATTCATTTTCATGTCTCTTCTCTTTCTATCATTTCTCCTCTTTATTCAAACATCGCTCCTCTCATGCACAGCAGTGCCTCTATGCGTTTAACACCACTGCATGCCACGCGCAGCACGATGTGTGGCTTGTTGGAGTTTGTTGGTAGTTTTCTAATCCGATTTGTTGTGGATGGTTTTCCATGGATGGTTTTCTGATCCGATAATTTTGAGGTGATTTTTGTTAATGGTTGTTGGTGTTTTGCAAGTGGTAGTGACGGTGTATGTGGTGATGGTTCGACGGTGTAGGTGAGGTGGTAGTGGTGTTGAGGACGGTTGTGCATGTTATGATGGTGGCAGCGTTGATGGTGATGGTAGTGACGTGGCGCGACGTTTAATGGTGTCAATGGTGAGGTGGGGTGGGGTGATTGTGACCAATAAATTGATTAATTTGTAACTCATAAATAATACGTGACATATAAAATAGATACTTTGTGATCAATGTATAAAATGTGATATATTAATTTGATAATTTGCTGTCAATAAATAAATTGTCTTTTCATGAAATTTGTGATTTTCACCTGAGAAGTAATATGTGATCAATTAATTTGATAATTTATGATCAATAAATAAATTGTAACTTATGAAATTTGTGATTTTTTATTGTGACATTTTCTAATTGTGGCCTGTAAGTAACCGTGATCATAAATTGTATAGTTTTGTGATCTAAATATATTTAGTTAATAAATTTTAATTACGACCTAATTTAATTTTGAAATTGCATCTTCCAACTACCTTAAATGTATGCTCCTAAAATTTACTATAGAACCAATTTTTCAAACTTTTTTTTTAAAATTCAAAATTATTGTGAAGTTTTCAAATTTTATTAAAATATATGGAAATCAGAAAACCTTTTCAAGTCTCCAAAATGTCTGCTAGGAATTTCAAATTTTAGAAGGTCGTAGGATTGAAATTTATAAATTCTCACTATATTCAACCACAAATATCTACTGTCGCGGAAGCTCGCTCCAAAATCTTCGAAACGATGATTTTCGGGCTCAATTACAAGTTACCTTTTCTACCAAACAGTCAATTCAAATGGCTTCAACCCACAACCAATATATTCATTTTGGTTACTTCTCAATCTCATCCACAAAGGATAAGATAACGATGTTAATTTGTAGCCACAAAGGCAAGAAGAAAAAAAAACAAAGGAAGGCGCAAAGAGGAGACCAAAATCAAAGGGGCAGCCAAACAATTTTGTTCAAAGCAGGCAGCTTGTTCCTCTTTCAATTCAGCCATGTTTTTCTCTCTTTTCACACAAATCACACACTAAAAAACAATTAAGGTAAATACCACACGAAAAGATCTCACTATACTTATCTTATCCTATTCCATGTTGCTCATACTTTGAGAACACATCTTCTTTCATCGCCTACCATGCTTACTAGATTGGTCACTCAACCCATATCTAATAGGTAAACCACAATAGATCCTAAGTCCACGGGATAATTCTCTATCACCAGCTCACTTCTCCCAACCTAAATGGATAATGAGTCTTCACCTAACAGAAGTGATAGAAGTGCTACTCTCACACTCCACCTAATAAGAGTTTCATAGATAAAGGATTCCAATATTTAATCACATCTCTACTCGTGATCTAAATGTCACACTCCACATCCCTGGTACATACATCAATGTACCCCTAGACACCTATACTTCACCTCACCAACAGACATGCACACACTTACTACTAATGTATCCAACCCATTATGCATGCAAACATATTACATCAAGTAATTAAATTGCTCTCAAATTCATGCAAACCCATATATAAACATATTGAAATGCCATATAACCATGCAACATAATTAAGTAATCATACACATACAAAGTATTACTCACAGATGTAGATGCAAATGCAGTAATTAGGTTTACTCTAAATAAACCTCAATATGGTCATCACTCTACTTTATAGCCACATTCACCCCACCTCTCATCTTACTACGCTCATCACTTAAGTCACTACTCTCTCGAGCTCTATCAAAAACCTATTTGCTTAAACTTCATTCTTTTCGTTATCATATGTATCTTACCACTCCCCTTGTCATTTTTTTCAACATTAATATCCATTTCTTTACTTTTAAGAGAATAAATGACAATTTCAGGTGTTAGGGTATCCCTACCATAGTTAATCGTATTCTTAGTCTCTCTATATCAGACATAGAATTCAACAAAATAATGACCTTTTATGGTTGAGACACTTTTTCACCACAATTAACAATGTCTTGAACAAGTTTGTTAAAAACATCCACATTGTCATCAAGATATTTTGAAAGATCCATTTTAAAATTGAAAAATATTTCAAGCAAGTACAACTTATTAGAAGTAGATTTAAGCAAATATATGATGTGAGCACGGAGTCGAACGCGCCAAAGTCAAGTCCGGGAAATGATCCGTTGATTATCGAAGGAGGTTCGATGACACGGTCGAGAGTAATGCGGGTGAAAGAGGCGATGTGATTGCTTGCTCAAGCTACAGTAGACGAAACATCGATCACAACAAGCAAGGGAATAAATTTCATGTTGGGCTCGAAAGAAGAAACAAGTTGATTCAACTTGGTTCAAACAGCGGACGAGAAAGCTAAAGGAAACAACTATGCGACCGTATAGTTGTCCTAGGCATGGGGTCGCATGCCTCTATATCGAAACCAAAGGGAGGCTTTCTATTTGATCTATGCGACCGCATAGAATAACACTATGCGGCCACATAGTTCATTTTGGTCGCAATTTTTTCCAAATTTCGTTTAATCTTCTATTTAAGTTAAAACTCTATTTTGTAATATTGTTTGCTATTTTTTTTAGCTTAATTCCATTTTTAGCTAGGTTTTATGGGTTTCCTATAAATAGAGCTCATTCTTTTCATTGTAACACACACCATTATTATTAAGATTTATGGAGAGGCAAATTTGCTTTCGAATTCTTATTTTTCGTTGGACAAACCACGAACTTATCGAAATTCTTCTCATAGCGTTCAAATCAATCGGGTGAGATTCTTAAATATTCAATGAAAAGGGTCAATATATCGTTTGCATATTTTTGGTTATTTTGATTCGTTATTTTCGAATCAAATCCAAAACTTTGATTACTTTGACTTTTTTGGGTTTGATTTCAATCTGATTGTGGGTTTCATAGTTCTTCGCTACGTGGGTTCACATCAGTTGGTATTAGAATTTAGGCTCCAAAATCAAGGTTATATCCTTTTCCTTTTTCGTTTGAGTCTTTATTTCATTTTTCTTGCATCCGTCGTATTCTTTTATTTAAGTCATTTGATCGGTAATTTTTCCGTAAAAAAATCAAAAGTTGTATTGTGCTCATTTTGTGACCAAATCAACTTCTATTTTCTTTGTCGGTGTCATAGTTGAATTCCTAGTCAAAAAAATTCGGAAAAAAAAATTCGAAAATTCTGTGAAAAATCAAATTAAAAAAAAAAGTATATTTGTAATTATTTATCTCGGAAATTGCCGGCCAATTACGTTATCTATTGTGTAAAATTCAAAAACCACTTTATTGAATTCAGATTCCATTGAAATCATCCGATTCAATTTCTTTTATTTCTTAAGTCTTCAAAATTTTTTAAAAAAATCTCACTCAAAACCCCAGTTTAAATTCTACAAGAATATTGAGTTTGAATTTTTCCTTTGAAGCACTTGTGTGAAAGCATTGAATGGAAAAGGTAGAGTGATGAGATCAATAGAAGGAAAAAAAAAGTCGAATTGAGTGATATACAAGCACACATTTGTGAGATAGAAATAAGTTTTAGATTTAGGATATTTGATAGGGACAGATCAACATCGGGTTGAAACCCCAACTAAACCAACATGTCGGACTAGATGATACGTATGTTTGAACGGTTATTTGAAGATGTGCGGGATAGATTGGCTATATAAGACATGGAGCTAGCCAACTTGCGTAGGAGAGTTCCAAATATATGGAGACGGGGTAGGCGGGAGCCTAGGATGGAGCTGCGTGAAGAATATGATTATGGGAATGATGTGGATAAAGATGCAGTAATCGAGGTTGAAATGGGTAGATGAGAAATTGATGAGCTAGGCTTGAACGAATGGGTAAAAACTTCGTTGGAGATGAGGTAGATGTGAATATGAGCAACATAAAAATGTCAATTCCACCATTCAAATGAAGGAGTGATCCGAAGACTTACTTGGAGTGGGAGAAAAAGGTTGAATTGATTTTTGCCTTCCACAACTATTCGGAGTAAAAGGTGAAGATAACGATCCTTGAATTCATCGACTATACAATCACTTGGTAGGATCAAATGGTGACTACGAGAAGGAGAAATAGGGAATGACCAATCAACACATGGGACGAGTTGAAAGCTATCATGCGGAAGAGGTTTGTACCTAATCACTACTACCAAGAGCTTCATCAAAAACTACTAAGCCTCTATCAAGGATTAAAGAGTGTGGAAGACTATCACAAGGATATGGAGCTGTTGATGATTAGGGTGGATGTGGTGGATGAGGATTGGGAGGCCACCACGACCAAGTTTTTGAACGGGTTAAATTGGGACATATCTAATGTAGTGGAGCTGCAATACTATGTGGAATTAGAAGACATGCTACACATGTTTATGAAGGTGTAGAGGCAACTGAAGAGGAAGTGAACAACAAGGTACTCATCGGGTGCTTCAGGTTCTAACTCATTATTGAAACCGAAGTGGGACAACAACAAAGGAGATAGGGTTGTTTCAAGGGATAAAATTGAATTGCTGAAGGAAAGAGAAGAAAATGCTAGCAAGAAAGTGGAATCCCAACCATCAAGGAGTCGAGACATCAAATGCTTTAGGTGTTTAGGGTCGGGGTACATCGATTCTCAATTCCAAATAAAAAATAGATGATTTTGCAGGATAATAGAGAGGTGGTGAGTGAGAGTGATTATGAAGGCATGCCAAAATTGGAAGAGGCTAGTAATGGAGGCAAAGTGGAATATGTTGTTGGCGAGCTATTGGTCACGAGGTGAGCTCTTAACACTCAAATCAAGGCAGATGACTTGGAGTAGCAAAGAGAAAATATTTTTTCATACATGGTGTCACATCAATAATAAGGTATGTAGCATGATCATTGAGGTGGGAGTTGTACAAATGTAGCTAGAACTAATCTGGTGGAAAAATTTGGATTATCTATGCTTAAACACTCTACGCCCTATAGGTTACAGTGGTTGAATACATATGGGTATAAAACTAGGTACAACTTTGTTAAGGGTGGAAAGTCTATTACAACTGCACCATTAACACCGACACAAGTATATGGAAACCAAATCAAACTAAAAAATGAGCAAGAAAAGAGACGAAAAGAGTCAGAGAAAACAATGAGTTGGCAAGTAAGAGAGAAAATAGTGATGTGACTAAAAGAGAGAAAAAGAGAGAAGAGCCACATGAGAGAAAAGAAGATGGGTCTTCCGAGAGGAGAGAAAAGTTGAGAGAAAATTTTTTTGCAAAAGGGAGTGAGTTGAAAAGAGCGATAGTGGAGAGATAACAAATAATTTTGTTGGTGTACAAGGAGTTACTCCTCAATTTTGAGGAATCTAACCCACCCCTCCCTAGCTTGGCTATTTATTTATTGCAAGAATTTGGAGATGTATTCCCGGAGGACATGCCTAGTAGGTTACTACCCATTCGAGGCATTGAACACCCAACTGACTTCGTACCCGGCGCAGTAATTCCAAACCGACCAGCTTACCGAAGTAATTTCGCGGAGACAAAGGAACTTCAAAGGCAAGTGGAGGAGTTGATGAGTAAGGGGTGTGTGAGGGACAACATGAGTCCATGTACCATGCCTTCCTACTTGTACCGAAGAAAGATGGAACTTGGAGAATGTGCGTAGATTGGCATGGCTATTAATAACATAACGGTAAAATATCGTCATCATATTCCTAGGTTAGATGATATGTTGGACGAATTATTTGGTGCCTACATATTTAGCAAAATTGATCTTAAGAATGGTTACAATCAAATTCGAATGAGATAAGGTGATGAATGGAAAATCGTATTTAAAACTAAATATGGCTTGTATGAATGGTTGGTTATGCCGTTAGGACTCACAAATTCTCCAAGCACTTTTATATTTTTAATGAACCATGTTTTGTGTTCATTTATAGGAAAGTTTGTTGTGGTTTACTTTGATGACATTTTAATCTACAATAAGGACCTCAATGAACAAATTGAACATTTGTGGTGTGTACTAGTAGTTTTAAGAAAAGAACATTTTTTTTTTTTGCTAACTTTAAAAAGTGCACATTTTGCATGGGAAATGTTGTGTTTCTTGGATATGTGGTTAGTACTAAGGGAATGAGGTAGATGAACAAAAAATAAAGCTATTAAAGATGGCCAGCATCTAAAAGTATAACTAAGGTAAGAAGTTTTCATGGTTTGGCTAGGTTTTATAGGCGATTTGTAAGGGATTTTAGTACACTTGTCACATCACTCACCGAAGTTGTTAAAAAGAGTGTAGGTTTTAAATGGGGTGATGAATAAGAACATGCATTAAACACTATCAAGGATAAGTTGTGTGAAGCATCAGTTTTAGCACTACCTAATGTTGACAAAAAAACTTTCAAGATTGAGTGTGATGCATCAAGTATAGGCATTGGAGCGGTTTTGATACAGGTTAATAGGCCGATAGCTTATTTTAGTGAAAAGCTAAGTGGAGCAGTGCTCAACTATCCTACATATGATATGAGCTTTATTCACTTGTTCGAGTTTTGGAGACATGACAACATTACCTATGATCGAAGGAGTTTGTGATTCACATTGATCATGAGTTATTGAAACATTTTCGGGGTCAAGGTAAGCTGAACAAAATGCATGCTAGATGGGTGAAATTTATTGAGACATTTTCATATGTCATCCAGTATAAACAAGGTAAGGAAAATGTGATGACAGATGCGTTGTCCCGAATGTATGTGCTTCTTACTTCTTTAAGTGCGAATTTGCTTGGTTTTGAGTACATTAAGGACACGTATGTGAATGACTTAGATTTTTCCAACATATATGATTTGATGTAATAAGGGTTCCATAGACAAATTCTCTAAGTATGAGGGTTATTTGTTCAGGAAAATAAACTATGTGTTCCTAATTATTTCATGTGTGCATTGTTGGTTAGAGAAGCACACAGTGGGAGACTAATGGGTCATTTTGGGGTTGCAAAGACTTTAAAGATGTTAGGAAAACATTTTTATTGGCCTAAAATGAGGATTGATGTAGAATGAACGTGTGATCAATACATAACTTGTAAACAGGCAAAGTCTAAGGTTTTACCCGGATTGTATACTCCTTTACCCATTCCTAATGAGTCTTGGGTTGATTATCTAGGACTAAAAGGGGCCAGGATTCAATATTTGTAGTGGTCGATAGGTTTCTAAGATGGCGCATTCATTCCATGTCATAAAACCGACAATGCCACTAACATAGATGATTTGTTCTTTAAGGAAATAATACATTTACACGAGGTCCCTAAGAGTATAGTGTCGGATAGAGATGTTAAATTTCTTAGCCATTTTGGCGGGTTTTGAAGGGTAAGTTAGGTACAAAATTGTTATTTTCTACTACATGTCACCCACAAATCGATGGGCAAACTGAAATAGTCAATAGGACTATGATTCAATTGTTGCGCATTGTGGTTAATAAAAATTTGAAAGTTGGGAAGAATGGTTACCTTTTGTTGAGTTTGCATAAAATAGGGCTATACATTCCACTACTTTCGGAAGAGCGTTTCATTTGAACCTGGTGATTGGGTTTTGGTACATTTGAGAAATGAACATTTTCCAAAGCAAAGGAAATCAAAATTGCAACCGCGGGGAGATGGACCATTTCAAGTTCTTGAGAAAATCAATGACAATGCATACAAACTAGATCTTCTTGGTGAGTATAATGTTTCGGCTACTTTTAATGTATCAAATCTCTCTCTCTCTCTCTCTCTCTCTCTCTCTCTCTATACAGGTACAGATTCGAGGATGAATCCTTTTAAAGAGGGAGGAGATGATGTGAGCACAGGTCGAACACATCAAAATTAAGCTCGGGAAAGGATCCATTAATTATCGAATGAGGTCCGATGACACGGTCGAGAGTAAAGCGGGTGAAAGAGGCGATGAGATTGCTTGCTCAAGTTACGGTGGACGAAACTTCGATCACAACAACAAGCAAGGGAACAAGTTTCATGTTGGGCTTGGAAGAAGAAACAAGATGGATCAACTTGGTTCAAACAGCGAACGAGAAAGCCAGAGGAAACAACTATGTGACCGCATAGCTGTCCTAGGCATGCGGTCGCATGCCTCTATACTGAAACCAAATGGGGGCTTTCTGTTTGATCTATGTGACTGTAAAGAGTAACACTATATGGCCGCATAGTTCATTCTGGTCGCGAATTTTTCCAAATTTTGCGTAATCTTCCATTTAAGTTAAAACTCTATTTTGTAATATTTTTTGCTTCTTTTTTTTTTGCTTAATTCCGTTTTTAGCTAGATTTTATTGGTTCCCTATAAATATGACTCATTCTTTTCATTGTAACACACAACATTATTTTTGAGATTTATTGAGAGACAAATCTGCTTTCGAATTCTTGTTCTTCATTGGACAAATCACGAACTTATCAAGATTCTTCTTGTGGTGTTCAAATCAACTGGGTGAGATTCTTAAATATTCAATCAAAAGAGTCAACATATTGTTGGTTATTTTGATTCTTTATTTTCGAATCAAATCAAAAACTTTGATTACTTTGACTTTTTGGGTTCGATTTCAATCTAATCGTGAGTTTCGTAGTTCTTCGCTACGTGGGTTCACATCATTATAAGTCCTCCAACTTTTTTCAAAATTCTTTTGTAAAATCAAGCTTTCCAACTTTTCTCAAAATATTATCAAATAGGTATAAAATAATTGAAGTGTAAATTTTTTTCATCATACTCTTCTTTTTGTTCTTTTGTCAAATCAACGAGAAAATTGCCATCTACAGCTTTTGACACTTTTTGTTGAACCAAATATCCTTTTTCTTTTGTTGTAAAAAAAAAATATCATTTTCATTGAAAATTTCAACTTCAAAATGTGAAGACATTTTGAAAAAATAAAACAACCAAAGTGCACAAATATGTCTCACAAAATAATCCTAAGACCGCAATATACATCGTTCTAGATTCTTAGAATTTCGTGAGATTCACGATCTCAATATCAAGGGAACAATCAAACATGTCAAGTTCAAGTGTTCTAACAAAATAATCAATTCAACATTCATGTATGTCTATAAAAATTCAATTTCTCACGTAATACAATCTTATACGGTGACTTAATGTCAATTAACATAAAAAAAAATATCAACTTTCAATTAAATTCAACACTTCAAATAGAACAAAAAATTCTTAAGTTTCTAGTACAAACATTGTTACCCCACATGATAATCTCAATCCTAATGTCACATGATACAGTAACTCACTAATGCTGAAATTAAATGAGATAAGCTAATATACCAGAGTCAACCACGTATGAAAGTCCGTAAATATCGAGAGATGCGAATTTATCAAACTTTAGGGCAACTACTATTCGTCCTAAAACTCTAGCAACTGCAGTAATTAATCAAACAATATCTACTTAAACGTACAAGGGCCAAAATCGTCCTAATTTCACTATATAACCTGAAATAGAAAACTAACAACACTAAAATGGTCAGAAAGGATGTTAGGAACAAGCTGCCTGAAAATATCGTCATCAGATTCTTCTTCATGTCCTCACGCATAGTATGAGTGCAATGCGCATGGGCTTCACGCGCCTCGGACTCACGCACCGGTCACATGGGTTCGCCTCACCTGCACATCACGCGTGTGATCTCCATTCGTTCAATCGGTCACCAGATTGGCCGAAAATTGTACAAATAAATTCGCACATAATGATTTCAAACTGAACGGCTTCATTTTCTGTTTTCTGCTCAATTTTCTATTTTTTGGATTCGCTTTTGGTCAGATTTTGGCCGAAAATCCACCACATCTCTGATATCAATTGTCACGGAAACTTGCTCCAAGATCTTTAAAACAATGATTTCTGGGTTCAGTTTCACGTTACCTTTTCTACCAAACAATCAATCCAAACATTTTCGATCCATAAGCAATATATTTACCTCGGTTGCTTCTCAATCTCACCCACAAAGAACAAGATAACGGTGTTGATTTGTAACCACAAAGGCAAGAAGAAAAACAGTGAAAAAAGGCACAAAAACGTTACCAAAATCGAAGGGGCAGCCACACGTTCCTTGTTCAAAACAGGCATCTTGTTTCTCTCTCAATTCATCTACGTTTTTCTCTCTCTCACACAAATCACACACCAAAAAATGGCTAGAGTATATACCATATATTTAGGAATATGTTAGGCTTTAGTTGGACCAAGAAAATGGTTAAATAAGACTAAAAGCCATCCAATAGGTAAATATATGGGTCGTGAGCAACATTGATTTTTTAAACTACTTCCAACAATTAACATTGTTTTCGGATCGAGACTTTGGACTTAGTTGTTTGTAATCAGTTTATCATTGGCCAAGGCCCACCCGTGAAAGTATATTCCGACGTTTTACATCATTATTAGAAATTTTTTGGGTATCAAAACCCAACATTTACAATTCAATGAGATCATTTTGTTGTTTTAAGTATTTAATTGTTGGAGTCTATTTATTTATAGGCCCTTGAATCCTATATGTTTTTCTTCCTAATCTTGTTCTCAAAACTTCTTTATTCAATTATGTAAACCTATTGATAACAACGAAACTGGAGAAAGGGACAAAATGAGCTATAACATCTACAAGCTTCTACTTAGCAACTTTCTCTCAATTCCCCACCAAACCGTATTCGTAATAGAATAAATATGGAAAATACTTCAGTACATAACTATTTACATAATGTTTTACATAATGATGAGGTATTAAAATATAAGTGCGAAAATTATTTGATTGATGATATTTTGATCAAATTAAATTTTGCTACAACTGAATAAATGTTTATAAATCATTATGTAAATTGTTATATATACATAACACAACTGAGTAAATATTTGGACGTATCAAATATGAGTTTAAAGGAGTTAATATTATTGTTTTGTATTTTTTTAATTTTTAGAGTATACAAATGTTTAAACTTGGAGAAGATTTAGCCTTGTTTGAGCTAGGGCTATAAGCAAAAATCGTCAAATCGAAAAATCGAATCAAAATCGTATTTTAGAAACCGTCGGTTTTGTGCCACGTGGACCCATCAACGAAATGGTTTTGAACCAAACTAAACCGGCCAAAAACGGTTTAGTTTAGGTTTAAGAATTTTAATTGCGGTTTGAAACCAAACCGGACCGGCGAAAAAATATATAAAAATAAAAAAATAAAAATAATGATTTTTTTTTTGAAAATTCATCCAAATATGTAAAATTCAATAATTTTTTCATTTGTGTATTTTTGTCAATTTATAATTTTTTATTACATATATATTATTATTACCAAATAATCCTAATTTATATCTAATAATCTCAAAACTAACCTAATCTATCAAAAACCATTTTCCTTCGTAATTCAAATTTCTACAGTTGCTTCTGAGTCTGCATTCTTAACTGGAGATCGGATACTTGATTCCTTTCGGAATTTATTAGGTGCAAGGATGGTTGATGCTTGTATATGTGAAAATAAGTGGTTGCAAATTAAGAATGAATCTATAGTGCTGCGCCAATATTTAGATGAAGTGGAAGCATTTGATGATTCAATGAAAGTTGTAGAGTGTGGTTTATATTTTCTATTACCATATTTTTAATGATTTTCTTATCTATCTAGTATCCAATACTATGATGATGTAACGAATACATTTGTTTGAAAATGGAGACTATGAATCATGCATAACAACAATTGATGTTTGAGTATATGTGAAAAATTGAATTCGTAACAATATACAACGGTAAGTTTGTGTAATTGTTATGTTTAGATATTAAAAACAATTGATTTATTACTATGATTGGTTATTCTCTCCTCTAATCAGTAGTTTTGTTTTTCAGATATGATAATCGCGAGGTCTTGTTGTACATCATTATATTTTTTGGACTTTATATGTAGTTTAGTAGACTTGTATTGTAACGTTATCGTAACGTCCTAAAATGGCAAACAAAAAACTATATTTTAGTTTATTGTGATTTCATTTTGATTTAGTTGGTATTTAAATTTGTAGTAGATATATTTAGTTTGTTTTAGATTTATTGCTAGTAAGATATAAATATATATTGAATTCAATGAATTAATGTCATAAAAGTAGGCAGACAAAAAAATATACGGCGAAACCGGGGGTTTAAAACCTGACCAAACCGTTAGGTTTATGTTTGAATTTTTTTCAAACCGTTCAAAATGGTTTGGTTTAGGTTTGAGTTTTTCTCAAACCGGTTTAAACGGTTTGGTTTGAAAATTTGTCAAAAACCGATAAAATCGGACCGCTTACACCCCTAGTTTGAGCCCCATTTTGGAGAAAAAAATGTGTTTTTTGAATAGTGATTTTTTGGAAAATGTGTCGTTAAAAAGTAAGAAAAAGTATTCTATTTACATGTGAAATCATCTTATTGAAGAATGTGTGGTAGAATTTTTTTTATTTTTTATTTTTTTGAAAAAATAAGTTATTTAGAAAATGAGGCTCAACAAGAACTTAACAAGTATTAATGGATAACATACACTCCACGGAGAGAATTGAGCAATGGTTATAGGAAAAGCATCTCTAGCTAAGTAAATAGTTTTTATTTTATAATAATTAAAAATAAGTAAATTATTTGTTCTGATTTGATAGGCAAGAGATTTTATTCAAAAATAATACTTATTTTGCTAGAAAATAGTTTGATGATCGAAAACTTTATTCAATTTTAAAATGAGAACGACCATATTCTTTCTGCATTTGCTAACAGTTACGGTGTTCTCTTTTATTTATTTATATATATTCTGGGCGGTCAAGTTGATAGGGTATTACTATTAATGACCCCCCAACTACATAAAATTTTCTAGTTCTTTCCTTCGCTAAATTTTTAACACCTTAATGTATCAGCTAATATTGCTTGATGAAAAGATATTATTTCAAACGTGAACGAACATCTTTTCATTTGTTAACAAAAGCTAATAATATGTGTGAAGACCAGGAGCGGATTTATAGTGGAGATAGCGGGATCACACGTCCCCACACTAAATTTTAAATCTAAGGTTTTGAGCAATATTTTTCAAGTTTTGCACAAAATTTTCAAAAAAAAAAAAAAAAAAAAAAAATCCTTAATAATTTTCAAATTTGCCCCCACAATTAATTTTTTTTTTGTTTTTAAATTTGCCCTTACAATTCTACAATCCTAACTCCATCCCGTGAAGATCACATATCTCATCTCGGTTTTGTGGCAACCCTTTCTCTAAAACATGTTGCGCATGCAGATTATATAGAGTGGAACACAAATTTGCTCGAAGAAAAGGCCGATGCCGAAGCAGAGCGACAGCGTTGGCCTCTTGGGCTTTAATTTATTGTCTATTTGCTAGGAACGCTGAATAGGTTGGGGGTGTGAGAGCATCGCCCCCATGGTATGGTACACGAGTACTTTCTTGTATGAGTCCTAAAGTATTGTATGAACTAGGGCTACAGCTAGTATATATATATATATACCAATGATGTAACCTTATTATTCATATTGAATAAAATATCTCCACTTCACTACTTCTGAAAGTAGGTACATTGTTGAACCACGTTAAATCGTTGTATCGATTTCTCTATTTTCCTTCTCTATTATTGCGTATAAAATCCAACATATGTATTACCGTGATAATATAAATTAAAATCATTTCTCTTCAACACGACTAGACTGAAATTGCTTTGACAAAATTATTTACCCCATCTTTTTTAACTAATATAATAGGTCTTCATAGTAAAAATTGCAAATTGGGCAGGTGAAATCTGTTGTCCCATTGCTTTGCTTTGGTAACAAGAGCTGATTTACCGCGGTGTCAAAATTTTAATGGAGACAGCAATCTCAATCGCCAAGCCAAACAGGGACCCCCGGTTAAAGCTGAGTGAGTTATCATAAGAGTTTGTTTATATATATGCTTCAAATTTAATAGCAGCACAAGGTGTCTGGAGAACTAAATGCAGAAATCGAATTCTGTTTCCTGATCTGATTGCTGCCTGCCTTGGGAAAGAGAAAAAAAGTTTCATTTTACATTTGGTACAAAATTGCCAGTCATCCCACAGGTGCAATATCTGAAGCACGAGATTGCATATATGATGTTGAGTTTAAGAATGGGGACTTTCATCTTTCACCTTCTTACTTTTATACTACGAATGTAAAGCCGGAGAATTCCACCATATAAAACATGAGTTCCACCGACTTTGCATGAGGCGACTACTCTTTCTGGAAGAAAGAAAGAACAAAATCCGTGTGGACGGAGAACAGCTGTGTGTCGGCAAAGAGCTGTTGTCAAACATGAATTAATCAAAGATCAAAAGAAATTATTTGAGTCATCAAAAAATAATAATTATTCTTCACAACATTTCAAATAGCTTATCATCATTCTTGCAAAAAAATAGGTTTTAACAAAACAAATGATATCCGTCTCAAATTTAAATTTAAAATCACTTATTATTATTTTGTGTAAAAGTTAGGTTGAACCAAAATACAGTTAGTAGTTATGTTTTCCCAATAATGATTTCGTAAGTTCTGATATCAAATTACCACCAATATGAAATTCAGATATTTAATTAGTAGTAGTACCAAGACACCTAACCGATGTCTGTCATACAAATGAGGCCAAAATCTCTAAAATAAGAAAGCTTTGACTTTAAAGAACCAACATACCTTCATAAAAGGTCGATCTCGACTAGGGAATGACTCGATGAAACTTTCCTTCAATAGCAATGATACCTGTCAATCATAGGAAAAATTGTTCGTAACCAATGTGCTCACACAGACTCAGACATGATTCTTGAAGTGGATCAGAGCCCCAAATTTTCCTGTCCACCAATGAACTATATGAAAAAACTAGATTTTATATTATACCAAGTAGGCCATCTAAGTGAATATGATTACATAACAGCCTTGGCAAGTAACATCACACGATTCCAGGAATCTTCCACGAAGAAGAATTTTGGAAGACGAGTACCGGACAAATTAAGGGATGTGTAACAGAAAATAACTGAAATCATTAGCCACGGAAAATCATTAAATTTATTAGCCACAACAGGTAGGGCTGAGCCACATGGAGGAGGAAATGTCTCAACAAACATACAAACATTATATGAAGTAATTTTGTGAGACAAGCAAGCTCATAGTTTGATGAAACCACATAGATAAATGTAGTTAATCCCATTGGCTGAAGCCAATGTAGAGTACAGTTTTACAGTAAACAAGCTTTGCTTTTCATGAGAACGATTGCACATTTATTTTATTTTTTTTCTGCAGATAATCATACATGCATGGAATTGGGTCATTTAGCTTATCTGAGGTCTGAAAAAGGCTAAAATAAACTAAGACTTCCTTGAATTCCAACTTTCGGAAGGATTTATGACTTGCGTATCCTAATATTTCAAGCCAAGATAGATTATTGTACTTACAGTCATGAAACATCAATTCCAATAAACAATCAGTACATAAATTTGTAACTCTGACAAGCAAATTGTTTCACCACAGAGGAACTTCTTTCCTCAAGAAAAGGAAAGAGAGAGGGGGGGTCATTTTAACTGATTAAAGAGTTTAAAATGTTGCTTTATGCAACTTATAAGATTTATTGTATTCTAGAATATTACACATACCTTGTCATTATTTGATTGCACATTAGTAATTGTATGAGCACGAAGGTTGGAACACAGAGAATCCAAGTAAGACCTCAATACTCCAAGGAAACCTTTGGCAGCTTCAACCTACAGATATTAATATAGCTATGAAGAACATAGGGTTACACATAAAACAGAATCTGCAATAGTGATTTTATAAATAGCTGTGTCATAAAAATTAAAATGCTCATATTAGAAATTTCCAGTCCTATATTTGTCTATGAACATTTTTTTATTTTATTGGGTGGTGGGAGGGTTGAGAACAGCAAGCTTTTCTTTATTAAATAGAGGATTTACATAAAGAAAGGACCAGAAGTCCTCAAAGAAAAATCAAAAGCAACATAATATTACATGTCACGAATGCATACAGAATGAGCTACTGTCTGAATTCATATCACTACAATCCCACTAAATCACCCTAGGACTTGACCCACAAACAGGCTAACCAACCATCACAAATCAAGTCGTGTTGGGAAATCTGAGCATTTCTTAGTGTCCATATTCTGTCCACCATTTACACGTTCACAAAAAAAAAAAAAAACCTCATCATTTGATACGTTGCTCAATATTCAGATCATTTAAATTGCAACTTCTCCTCCTCTCACCTACCCCATAAAAGAAAATCTACTCTTCAATTTATTCATGTTCAGAAAATCATAGAAATCAGTAATCATGTTATTTCTTTTTAACACCCATCAGTTTGAAGGCAAGGACAAATTATCAACCTATACACTACCGAACAGAACGATGAAAGTAGTTCCTTTATTTATTATCTAAAATTGTTAATATTATGAAGAAAACTTAAAACTTGAATACCTGCTGGATTAAAGAGAACAACGCTTATTTATGAAATCAATGAGAATCCATAAATCTTAAGAAATCAATTCAAATCTAAGGTAAGAAATCCATAAATCTTAAACTTATTTAGAGAAAGGGCAGGAAAAGAAGAATTATGGTTCAACGACATACCTGCACGTCAGTACATTCATGAAGTGGCCTTTTCTTCCCCAAATAGCTTTCTCCTACTAGCTTCGAATGGTAAGGACTAAGGGATGAATACAGTTCTCTATGTTGAGGCAACTGTGGTATAGCTGGTGATTTCACCTATCGCCTCAAAGAGAGAGAGAGAGAGAGAGATTAGGTAGCTATGGTGAAGTGAAATGTTTTTATAAATGTTAAAGAAGACTAAGAAAAGATTGCATTAGTATGCTATTAGAGGATTAAGTATTTAAAGCATCTCCAAAAAGTGAAATGCTCTCTAATTTAAAAGGTCAACTCTTAAAATTATGCTCCAAGAGGCTCTTCAAATTAACATTTTAAAATAGAGTGGGTCCTCTCCATAATTAAATGCATTAAAATATTCCAATTTTAAATGCTTCATATATTGACCCAACTAAATAGTATATACAAAGAAAATAGAGGGAACTAATATAATAATTTGGAGGAAAATTGGTGAAAACAAAAGATAGGGAAACATAATAAATACATTGGGAGTCGTAAAGATAAAGCTGTTGTATTTACTCTCTAAATTTATAAATGTCCTCTAAATTGCAAAATATGCTCTTTAAAAATAGAGTATCTTGGAGACGTTCTTATAGTAGCAAGCAGTCGTAGTCATACTCAAAATGACAATTCAAACTATGTGAAAAAGTTCTCCTAGGTGCCGCATTGGGACCCAAATATTACAAAAGAAAAATAAATGTAAAAAGGCCCAAGATTGGTGGCACCAAATGGTGATTTTAAGCTTGAAAAATGGTGATATTATTTGAAGTACAAAGCTAATTGAACCAAACCTATAATAATTTCTTTCTAGGCATTAAGGGAATCCAGAAGGTAAAGACCAATGGAAGTATCTACAAGAGTAGTAATTGCTTCCCTTAAGCTAAACTTGAGCTTCTTTTATAATCTAGGGAGAGGATTGTACTTGGAAGTACCAAATTGTTCATATAAAGTAACCAATCAAGTTTAATATGTGCTATCAAACACAAGAATTCTGTACCTAACATACAACAATTTTCCAATTTTTTTCAGTTTCTACACCTATATGGAGGAAACCATTTTATTTTTTCCCCATTACATGAATTCAGTGAAACTATATTTCATGTCTCCAAATAATTTAATTTCCTGCATATTTGTTCATGGTAAATATCCTTGAAGAGAAATTGTTTTCTATTATTTCTTCTTATTAATTTACAACTCAATACAGCTACTTATAGTACAAGGAAGGGAGAACTATATGGAAAGAAATAATTCTACGATCTAAGAGATTACAATATTTCACACATGGAAAGATAAATTATCTCCAATCATTCCCAATCTTGACCCCAATCATTACGTGATTCAATACTCTCCCTCAAGTTGGATCGTAAATATTGATAATATCCAACTTGAAGATGAAATCATCGAATCTCTGTTTTGGTAGTCCTTTAGTGAAGATATCTGCAATTTGTGCTTGTGTGGGAACATAGGTCATACAGATAGTTCCTTTTTCTACATTATCTTTAATAAAATGTCTGTCTACCTCCACATGTTTAGTTCGGTCATGCTGAACTAGATTAAGGGAAATGTTAATCGCTGCTTTATTATCACAATAAAGTTTAAGTGGTAACTTAATTGTGATGTGCAATTCTTCCGGAAGTTTCACCACAACCCTTCACAGATTCTTTGTGAAACCGCTCTGAACTTAGCCTCAACACTACTTCTGGCCACTACATACTGTTTTTTGCTTCTCCAAGTTACCATATTTCCCCATACAAAGGTGCAGTAACTGGTAGTAGACCTCCTATCATCTATCGATCCTGCCCAATCCGCGTCTGTGAAGATCTCAATTTCTTTTCTTTCACCCCTTTTGAAGAATAATCCTTTTTCTGGCGAGCCCTTAAGATATCTGAGTATCTTATAGATGGCTTCTAGGTGACTTTCTTTTGGAGAATGCATATGCTGGCTTGCTAGACTGACTGCAAATGCTATGTCAGGTCTAGTATGAGACAAGTAGATCAATTTTCCAACCAATCTTTGATATCTATCAATTTCTACTGGATTGCCTTCATCTTCAGTTTTCTTTCCCACGTCCATAGGAGTATCACTTGGTTTGCATCCTAGCATACCTGTCTCGGTGAGAAGATAAAGGACATATTTTCGTTGTCATATACTGATGCCTCGTTTTGACCTAGCAATTTCTATTCCTAGGAAGTATCGCAGTAGTCCCAGACAAAGTTTAAAAAGGCGAAACTAAGTACTGAGGCGGTTTTTCTTTATGAGGCGAGGCGTAAGCCTCACAAAAAAAACAAAAAAATTTAAGTAAAAAATTATAAAATAATACAAAAATACAAAAAACCAAAGTTGGAGCATATAATAAATAGGATAGATAGCCATTAGCATATTGAGATATAGTCCACTGTCCACCTAAAGAAAGAAGAAGTTTAGAAAAAAAAACATTACAGAAGTTAGAAATCACTCCATTTGCAATAGAAAAAAATAAGCAGCTTAAACTAAAAAAAAAAAAAAATCTAATAATCTGCACTATCATCGCTATTACTAGCATCGTTAATGGAATTATCATCAAATCTAATTTCCCTATCATCTTCCTCTTCGCTACTTTTAAATTCTACAAAATCATCTTCCATATCCACCAATTGCAATGTAAACTCATTTTATTGTTTTATTTTGGGCCCAAAATGTCTTTTTAAATGATCATTTTCTTTTTTAAGAAGGGCTCTTTCTGATTTCTTTTCATACAATTGAAAAATCAAATTTTAACGCCTCAGATTTAGAGGCGTAAGCCTCATATTTTTAGCTTCAAAAATACCGCCTCGAGGCATACTATATACGCCTCACGGTGAGGCGGGCCCCAAGGCGAGTCTCACTAACGCCTTTTTATACCATGGTCCCAGATCCTTTACTTCAAATTCAATGGCAATGCTCTTCTTTAATCTTTCCATCTCTATTATATTGTCTCCTGTTAAAATAATGTCATCTAACATATACAATTAGAATCGTTTTAGTGCCATCCTCAAATAGTCGAAGGAACATAGTGTGATCTGATAGTCCTTGACAATATCCTTGGTTTTTTAACACTTTAGCAAATCTGTCAAATCATGCTCTCGGTGACTGCTTGAGCCCATATAAAGACTTCTTTAGTTTGCATACCTGTTTTTCTTCATTTTCCTTGCAAAAACCTGGTGGTAATGTCATGTAGACTTCTTCCTCCAATTCCCCGTATAAGAATACATTCTTAATATCCCGTTGCTGAAGTTGCCAATCCAAGTGTGCTGTTAGTGATATAAGGACTCGAACCGTATTTAACTTTGCTACTGGTGCAAATGTTTCTGTATAATCAATGCTATATGTCTGCGTGTAGCCTTTTGCAACCAATTAAGCTCTATACCGTTCTATTGTCCCATCAGCATTGTATTCAAATTGAAGACCCATTTGCATCCAACGGGTTTCCTTTCATTCGGTAGGTCCATTACTACCCAAGTATCATTTTTTTCCAAAGCTCTCATTTCTTCCCGTACTACTTCTCTCCAATGTGGAATCTCTAGTCTTGAACAGTTCTTGGAATGGATGTATTGTCTAGGTGAGTGGTAAATGCACGATAACTTGTAGATAAAGTGTTGTAGAACATGAATTTAGAAATAGGGTTTAGAGTACATGACCTTATTTGTTTTCTAAGAGCAATAGATAAGTCAGATTCAAATATTTCTATTAGTTTTTGGACTTCTGGAGCTACCATCAGTTCTGACTCTCTTGGTGCTTCAGAAGTGAGATTCTCCATGTTCTTTGATTTTGGCCTTCTTGAGTGAGTGAGTATCTCCTTGTCATGTTGTTTTTCTGCATCTCCCCCTGGATTCGAGTTTTCCTCAGTCAATAGCAGAGTAGGTGGGATAGGTTCAGAAGAGGAGAGACTCAGATCTACGAACCGATCTTCATGTAAGGTTTCCCCCCGAGTGTTTCCAAAGTATGGAGTGTGTTCGAAGAAGGTGACATCAAGACTAACAAAGATTTTTTTAGTGACAGGGTCATAACATCTTTACGCCTTTTGTGTTGGAGAGTATCCAATCAGAACACATTTAATGGCTCGGGGTTCAAGTTTACTTCTGTGGTGAGAGAATGTAAAGAAACGTGGTGCACCCAAACATGCGTAGATTTAGATTTGAAGTGAGACGAGAGGTTGGGAAATATTTTTTAAACTGTTGAAGGGGTGTTTCGCAATTTAGAACACGATTGGGAATTCGGTTGATGAGATAGGTGGATGTAAGAATAGCATCTCTCCAGAATAATGTAGGCATTTTTGTGGTAAACATTAGAGCTCGAGCAACTTCTAGGAGATGTCTATTTTTACGTTCGGCAATCCCATTTAGTTAGGGAGTGTCGACACAGGAACTTTGATGAATTATCCCATGTGTTCGGAGAAAGTCTCCTAGGATGTGATTGAAGTATTCAGTGCCATTATTCGTACGTAAAATTTGAATCTGCGTTTGGAATTGTGTTTGAATCATTGAGTGGAAGTTTATAAACGTGGTATGGACATCGGACTTGTCTTTTAATAGGTAGACCCAACAGACTCGAGTGTGATCATCGATAAAGGTGACAAACTATTTTGTACGAGTACGGTTTTGGACTCGGGAGGGACCCCAAACATCGCTGTGAATCATGGTGAACGGTTTTGATGGTTTATTTATAGATTTGTAGAAAGATGTACGTTGATGTTTCGCAAGTTCACAGACTTCACATTGAAAATTGACTGAACTTTTATACAAGAAAATGGAAGGGAGTACACGTTTCATGTATTGAATGTTAGGGTGTCCCATTCTAAAGTGCCATAACATAATTTCACTATCTCTAAGAGAAGATGTAGAATCACAAATGTTAACTTGACACTGTTTACTCACGTCAGGCTTATCAAAATAATAGTCCTTCACGTTCCTCAGCACTGCCAATCGTCTTCCCTGATGATAGGTCCTGAAAGACACAATGAGATGAGAAAAATTTAGCAAAGCAATTTGAAGTTTTCGTTAACTGGCTTATAGATAGTAAGTTGCACGACAAATTTGGGACATGAAGAACTGATTTTAAAGTTATAGAGTCAGAAATTTTAATACTTCCTTTCCCGGCTACAGACGACAGGGACTCATCAGCAATTTTAACTTTGAGATTACCGACACGTGTAGAATATGAAGAAAATAGGTTATGGGTGCCCGTCATGTGATCAGAAGCTCCAAAGTCAATGATCCAGGGTGTACTAGACTTTGTGGTAGATGTTAGAGCTCTTAAGAAATTACCTCTATGAGCCAGTGAACTTGATGGATTGATTGTGGAGTTTTGACTAGATGATTGGAAGCTTGAAAACAATTTGTAGACTTGCTCCACCTGCTCAGAATTGAACACACCACTGAATTCCTTGGATTTTTGATAATCAACATACGCCTAGTATCCACGATTTTTATCGTTTTGCCTCGGTTTCCAATCGCTCGGTTTTCCATGTTTATCCCAACATGTCTTCTTTATGTCCCGATTTTCGACAGTATTCACACCAAAGTTGACCCCTTTGTGGTTTAATACCCGACCCAGTTGTTGCCCCTTTAGAATATAGGCCAGTCATTCCAGGCCCATTACTGAAATTATTTAGCCCATTATTAAAATCAGTTCCAATGGGCAAATTAGGAGACCCGTTACTGGAAGGCCCAATTCTTTTAGAAATTAGGCCACAGACTTCAACATTTGGAGGCCCAAATCCACTGGACTCATTCAACATCACCTTCCTCCGGTTCTCTTCACGCCTCACCTCTGCGAACACCTCTCGCGGCGAGGGAAGGGGACGCCGGCCAAGAATTCACCCACGGACGTCGTCGAGATCTTGGTGGAGCCCTGCCAAAAACTCACACGTTCATTTTCCAGCTTCTTTTTGTACTGAACATTGTCTTCGGCGCACTTCCACTCTTCTTCAGAACTTCGATCAAGTTCTTGCTGCAGCCCACTCATCTTAAGGTAGTAATCAATCACCTCTCGTTCACCTTTTTTTTTTTTTGCCACAATTTTGAAGACTTTGGAGGAGTTCTTAGAGTCCGAATACATCTCCTTTACGGCTTCCCAGACTTCTTTCACGGTTGGGAGAAACAAGTATGCCTTTCCGATGGCTGGTTGCATGGAATCACCAGTCAAGCAGTCACCATTGAGTTCTCTGACTTCCACTTCTGGAGAAGGGCAAAGTTGGTCGACGCGGGCATCTTGGTGTCGCCGGTAAAGTACCCTAGTTTGCCTTTTCCATCCACAATAAGTTTAATAGATTGGGCACACTCACGAAAATTCTTCCCCTTCAATTTTTCTACCGTGAATTGGAAGGATGAGTTTTCAATTCCTCCTGTATTCATGGTGGAGGTTTTTTCCGATTCACTGTTGGTTGATTCGGAGGTTACTGAACCTCTGTTATTTCCGGCTGCTTCAGCCATGTTCAGACTAGGTTAAAAAATAACTGAGCTCTGATACCATGAAAAGAATTGTTTTCTATTATTTCTTCTTATTAATTTACAACTCAATACAGCTACTTATAGTACAAGGAAAGGAGAACTATATGGAAAGAAATAATTCTACGATCTAAGAGATTACAATATTTCACATATGGAAAGATAAATTATCTCCAATCATTCCCAATCTTGACCCCAATCATTACGTGATTTCAACAATCCTCTTGGCTAAATTTTTCAGGGTCTTCCCATATTCTCTGTGGTAGTATACATCAACATCACAATTCAATTGGCATAATCATATCTTGTATGACCACACTGTCACATTTGAAACAACTAACATTACATACCTGGTTCTTGTTCGCATCCAGAAGAATGACATTCGTTAGTTTAGATTGTAATTCAGTTGTCTTGCTTTTTATGCCTACCTGCTCAAAGAACAAACAAACTTTGAACAAGCAATAACTAAAACTAAGTAGATTCACAGAGTAGATTAAAGTGAAATGCAGCACACTGTCATTACTAAAATTACAGACTAAGCACTAAAAATCCATTTCCAGAAAGCCAAAGACCAAAGCATATATAGCATTACAGAGGTTGATTTGTAATGAACACAAGTCAAAAAGTATTAAAGAACCTGAGAATAAAATATAACCAAATTTGGTTAAATAACTTCAATTTGAGAAACCATAACCGTATGAAAACTATGAGGAGCTCTATCCACTTTCATGTGTTTCGCAAGCTTAAGAATAAGTTCATGACCTGATTTGAGACTTCCTAACTTATGACTAAACTAGATAAAGAGAATGCAGGCACAGGCAAGAAGAATTTATAAATATGGACTAGCTGATAGTCTTTACTAAAAAATTAAGAGCACGTCCACCATCTGTTCTTGAATAATTGCATAAATACCTTTGCAATGAACTTGCAAAAATGTCATTTGTATGTGCAAAATAATCTGTTTGAAATTGATTTACAAGTGAATCATGGATAGCATACAATGAAGCTCAGAAGAGATTCACATAAGTGTTAACTGCCTGCTCCATCCAACAATGCATAAATAATTAATAGACACTAAATTCTATATGCTACATTAGCGTTACAATGCAAGAATAGTTAGAGATAAACTTTAGATGTCAATTACTAGCATACTAAGGTACATCTCATACATTTTTCAATTGCTTGACGAGCAGATAGGTTGTCCAAGTGAAGAAGAGTAGGCGTGCATGGTCAAATATTCAAGTACAATCATAAAATGGTACAATTTACTGATAGTGACCGCGGAAGATCAACTTAATATGTACCTATAAGTATCAATAGAATTAGCTAACCAAGCAGTTAGATGTCCATTACACTGAATAAAATACGACATGGAAGAAGATGAAGAATACAATATTCTGACACTTTTATCTGATTTGTCATAGATAAAATATAGGTATTGAGATAACTATAAGTACAGTGCTTCGACTCTTTAGGTCAATAAATGGGTTCTGTTAAAGGAAAGCATCAACAGTTATATCTATATGGTGATGCCCCTGTCTTCATTAGTCAAACTAAAGTACTATATACGTTTGAATATTATTTTACAAGATTTAGGGGTTGTGTGATCTTGATACAAGTTGATAAAATCTGATGGATCTCATGAAATGTGGTAAAGTGAATAAAAGTTGTGGGTTCAATGATGTGTGGTTAAAAATGAAATTCGACCAACATTTTAGTAACAAAAGCTTTATCAAACAAGCACTTGTGCAAACAAACTATATCAAAATTTATTATTTATTGAAAACATAATTGCTATTTTATTTCTCAAAAAGTAATTAATTATTTAACTAAAATTCACTTTATACTTGATTATTTGAATAAAAATAACAAATAATTTTCTGCATGATGTTAAGGATTGCGAGTGTTCAACTATCTGAAACGCAATTGGTTCCGGAGTTAAGAGAGAAAAACCCTGCCATTTTACTGAGCCAGGTTACTTTGGTTTCTCACACATTATGAAATTTATCCTTGTGATGTTGTTCACAATGGTGGGAAATTCTATGAATACATGAGCAATGTAAACTAGTTTAGTTCTGTACAATGGAACTCATCTGGGTGTGTTATTTGGGCTGCTGTATCTACTATCTAGTATGAGGATTGATGAGAGGGGTATAATGCCTTTCCTACCCCACCAAAAGTGTTTATGAACATTTTATATTGCTTACTAAGGATACTAATAATCATCAGATTCAGATTATGTGTAATTTTCTTTATTAAGGATACTTAATCCAATTAACAGAGCAGTAGAATTCCTTAAAAATGTGTAGAAATCCCGTGTATAATTGTATACCTTATTTAGATTAGAAAATTTTTCTTATTCCATGTTTAGATTAGTTACCTTATTTAGTGCCTGATTGTATTCTATAAATTGTGATTTGTAAAGAGTTAAAATATATGAATAAAGAAATCCTTTATTCTCACATGGTATCAGAGCTAGGTCGTCTTTGACCTAGCCGTCAACTACCAATGGAAGAACAAACAGAAAATAGCAATCAATCGAAGACACCCGAGCCTCAAATCAATGAGGTAGAATCCCTACAGTCCATGGGCTCCGATGAAATAGACAACACGTCATTCCAGTAAACGGTGGAAAAATTGAACGGCAAGAATTATCAAGAATAGGCTCAATCAATTAAGCTCATTCTCGACGGGAAAGGAAAACTAGGGTTTCTTACTTGAGAGAAGAAGCAACCTGCCTCAACCGATGCCGCTCTTCTGCAAAAATGGAGGTCGGAAAATTTGATGGTGACTGCGTGGTTGATTAACTCCATAAAACCCACAATTGGGAAAGCCTATATCTTCCTTCCAACAGCAAAGGACGTATAGGATGTTGTTCGGGATATGTACTCCAACACGAAAGATTTTTCCCAAATATTTGAAATTAAAAAACCAAACTGTGGTAAACGAGACAGAGAGATCAGGATGTGACAGAATATTACCTCGAGATGAATTCCTTGTGGCAAGAACTCGATCAAAACACGGAGGAAAAATGGGATTGTTCGGCCGACAGCGTTCGGTACAAACATAAATTGGAAAATGAGAGTCTATGAGTTCCTGGCCGGACTGAATCGGAACTTGGATGACGCGAGGGGGAGGATTTTGAGCCGTCGACCGCTGCCATCATCGCGGGAGGTCTTCGTAGAAGTGCGCAAGGAAGAAGAAGATTATGCTCGCAGGGAAGATCGATGGGATGGATGAAGAAGAAGAAAATGGGTCGGCCTTGAATACTTAAGGAACTAGGCCTCATGTGTAAGCTTTAATTTATAAGGGAACTGGGCCTAATGGGTCGGCCCAAGTGCTGAAAAAACTGGGTCCATGTATAGGGGACAATTTAAAGGGAAAAATGCATGGATCAGGTTTTTTCTTTTCCAAAATCACAAATCAGGTCCCAAGTTTTAAATTTGCAAAAATCAGGTTTTTCAAAAAATAATTAATTATATTTTACAATTATATTAAATTAAATATTTAACTATAATTAACCCACCCCACATCCCCCACCTCCAGCCCCACCTCCACTGTTCCGGGGACGGCGACTACTCCGACGACCACTTCGGTGATTGTTCCGCCACCACTTAATTCCGGCGATTGGTCAGATTCCGACCAGTATAGGTCACAGATTTAGTATGGGTCACAGATTTTTAATTTTGTTACAAGTTAAAATTAGTATAGGTCACAGATTTTTAATTTAGTCACAAGTTAAAAAAATTATAGATAACAGAGGTCACAGATTTTTAATTAGTCCCAGATTAACAAATTAACAAATGAAAAATATTATTGGTCACAGATTAACAAATTCTTAAGGTCACAGTTAAATAGTTGCCATATAGAACAATATAGTTAGTCACAGATCGATATAGTTGGTCACATACATCCAAACACTCGTCCCTCAATCCCAAAACACCATCCATACTTGGTCACAGATCGACCAAATAATTGGTCACAAAAACTCTTCGTCCCATCCGCAGCACCCGTCCCTCAATCCCAATACACCAACAATAAAAGGTCACAGGTCACAGAACGACCAAACAGTTGGCCACAGACACTTCGTCCCATCCCCATTCGACCCTAATCGACCATAATCCCTAAGACACCCACCAACAACCACTACCCAAACCACCACCATAGTCGCCTGAAAGCACCACCAATAACCACCACCACCCAAACCGCCTGCACAGAAACAATCCAAACCACCACCATAGTCGCCTGAAACCATAGTCGCCTGAAAGCACCCACGCACACACACATCAGAAACGAAACGCCGGCAACACCCACACACACATCAGACACTGCTGCGACGCCGCACACACCAACACCCGCACACAGCAAAATCAGCACCCACGCCGCGCCCACGCCGCACACAGCAAAACGCACACACACAGCTTCGCTGTGACGCTGCTGCCGGTTCAGCAGCGTCGCGCGAAGCTGTTGCTGGTGCAGCAGCTTCGTTGTTGAAGCTGCTGAACAAGCAGCAGCTTCGCTGCTGAAGCTGCTGCAGATTCCCAGCAGCGTGATCTGGCGCAGCCCAGATCCGGCAGAAGCAGCCACCAGATCGCTGCGTCGTTGCTGAAGCAGCCACCACGATGCAGCCACCACGTCGTTGCAGAAGCAGCCACCAGATCCGGCAGAAGCAGCCACCACGATGCTGCTGGGCGGCGGCTGCGGGGGAGGGGGGGAAAGAAAGGGAGGGGGAGGGGGGAAGAAAGGGAGGAGAGAAGGAGGGAGAATGGTGGAGGCGGCCGGAGGCGGTGGCGGCGGTGGACGGTGGCGGCGGCGGGGGTGGGGGTGAGAGAGGGAGGGATGAGATATTAAATGAATTAGGGTTTGGATGTTATATATAAAATAAAATTAGTGGGGTAGGTAGTTGGGTGGGTAGAAAGTGGAGTGGGTATATATTTTATTTTAACTTTATAGAAATATTATTAATTAAAATTATAAAAACCTGATAATTGAATAAAAAACTTAAAAATCTGAGATTTTAAAATGCAAAAGAAAATACATGGTTTGGTGTAATTTCCTCCAATGTAAATCCCTCTTTTTTGAACGGGCCAAAAGAAATGGGCCCATTAATTAAAGGAAATGGGTCAGAGCTAATGTGCATGGAGCTAAACTAAGGGGACGCCCCTGGTGCGATTACTGTCGTAAACCGAGACACAAAGAGAATACTTGTTGGGATCGACATGGAAAACCAGCGGATTGGAAACCAAGGCAAAATAATAGGAATCGTGGATATCAAGCACATGTTGATCCGATCAAGGAAAAGAATGACTCTACTCACAACGGTGCATTTAATCCTGAATAGTTAGAGCAGCTCTACAAAATGTTCTCGAGTTTTTCAGTCATCTAGTCCGTCAAGCTCCTTGGCCCACAAAGGTAATTTTTTGAGAGCATTACACACTATCACACATTCCAAAGCTCCGTGGATTATTGATTCATGTGCATCAGATCACATGACGGATTATTACCACCTCTTTTCCACATATTCACTCTATGCTAGCAATATTAAAGTCAAAATTGCGGACGGCTCACTCTCACCTGTAGCGGGAAAAGGGAATATTCAGATCTATAATCTTATAACACTGGAGTCTGTCCTTCATGTTCCAAAAAATTCTTGTAACTTGTTGTCTATTAGTAAATTAACAAAAAAACTCCAATTCCTCGGCTAAATTCCTTTCATCTCATTACATTTTTCAGGACCTATCATCGAGAAAGACGATTGACAGTGCTAAGGAATGTAAGGGGATTTACTACTTTGATGAGGCTGATGTGAGTAATCGAAATCAAATTGCAACTTGTGACTGTTTTTTCTTCTAGTGATAGTGAACTGTTGTTATGGCATTTTAGAATGGGTCAACCCAATTTTCAGTATTTACGTCATGTATTTCCTTCCATATTTCCTAATAAAAAGTTTTTTAATCTCCAATGTGAACATTGTGAACTAGCAAAGCATCGTCGTAACTCTTTCCCTCAATCAACGTACAAACCATCTAAACCATTTACCTTAATTCACAGCGACTTATAGGGTCCGTTACGCATCCCTAGTCGAACTCGCAAAAAGTGGTTCATAACATTTATAGATGATCACACTAGACTATGTTGGGTTTACTTGCTAAAATAAAAGTCCGAAGCTCGAACTGTGTTCATAAATTTTCATTCCATGGTTCAAACACAATTCCAAACACAAATTCAAGTTTTGCGTATTGATAATGGCACAGAATATTTTAACACTACCTTGAAAGAATTTCTCCACAAACAGTGAATAATTCATCAAAGTTCTTGTGTCCATACTCCCCAACAAAATGGGATTGCTGAACAAAAAAATAGACACCTCCTAGAAGTAGCTCGTGCCTTAATGTTCACTACAAATATGCCAAAAAATTTATGGGGAGACGCAATCTTAACCTTGGCCTATCTCATAAGCAGAATGCTCAATCAACCCCTCTCATTTAAATCACCCCATCAAATATTTCAAAAATTCTTTCCAAGTTCCAACCTAAATTCGAACTTACCTCTCCGAGTATTCGTTTGTACTGCTTTCGTCCAGGTACATCTTCATTCTCAAAGTAAGTTTGATCCTCAGTCACTTAAGTGTGTCCTCATTGGATACTCATCTACTCAAAAAGGCTACGAGTACTATGATCCATCCACACAAAAAAAGTTTGTCAGTATGGATGTCACATTCTTCGAACGAACTTCCTACTTTAAATAATTCTCTCTTTAGGAGAGAAATTGAGTGAAGATCGGCTCATGGGTAAGGATCAATTCTTAGACTTCATTTTCTCTACTGAATTCGAACCTATCAAAAACACTGAATTCAATCACTCCACATTATCCTAACATGCCATCTACAAAGGGAAACTTAAATTCAATGGGAGATACGGGAACACAAGCTAACAAGGAGATGATAGTTTACTCGAGAAAGTCAAAATCAATGTATAGAGACCTCACACCCGATGCATCAAAAGAGTTAGAACCGATCAAGTTCCAGATTCAAATGAAACTCCTTCAAATAATATCGAATTCTCAGAAAGTGACCTACCTATTGCTCTCAGAAAACAGCTGAGATCGTGTACTCTCCATCATATCTCAAAATTTGTTTCCTATAACAATCTTTCTGCAGGATTTCGCACCTCTCAGAAACTTGATAACACTGAAACTCCAAAGAATATTCAAGAGGTTGTGGCTATACCAAAATGGAAAGAAGCAGTTTTGGAAAAAATGCAAGCACCGGAGAAAAATAAAACTTAGGATGTTGTAGAGTTATCAAGAGGAAAAAGACATGTCGGTTGCAAATGGATCTTTAATGTGAAATACAAAGCCGATGGGACTGTAGAATGATACAAAGCTCGTTTTGTTGCAAATGGATATACAGACCTACGGCATTGATTACACAGAGACTTTTGCCCCTGTAGCCAAATTGAATCCTATTCAGGTGATCTTATCTCTAGCAGCAAACTTGGATTGGCCTCTTCAACAGCTTGATATTAAGAATGTATTCTTGAATGGAGAATTGGAAGAAGAGGTCTTCATGACACTGCCTCCAGGGTTTTGTAAAAGTAATGAGGAAAATAGGGGGTGTAAACTTAAAAAATCGCTATACGGTCTCAAACAGTAACCAAGGGCATGGTTTGATAAATTGCAAAAGTATTGAAAAATCAAGGATATCAGCAAGGACAGTCAGATCATACTATGTTCTACTAGCTATCTAACACAGGGACAAAAACAATCTTAATTGTATATGTTGATGATATTACATTGACTGGTGATAATGTAGTAGAGATGGAGAGACTCAAGAAAAGCTTAGCCACAAATTTGAAGTAAAGGACTTGGGACAGATGCGGTATTTCTTAGGAATGGAAGTAGCCAGATCAAAAAAAGGTATATGTGTTTCACAACGAAGGTACATCCTTGACCTTCTAATGGAGACAGGTATGTGATAAGCCCCCAATTAAATATACATATTACAGGAAGAACAAGAAGAATGGAGAAGTAGGGGGGACAAGTAACAAATTCTGTTAGATAGGGTGGGGTAGCCAAATTCTGTTACAAGAGCCTATAAATAGAATAAGAAAGATAGAGAAGGCATTCATTATTCTAGTGAGTGGAATTGGTTGAGAGGAGAGTGGCAGCACTCCTAACGGCTGCTTGTATTTCTTCCTTTACGTTTGGCATTGTCAAGAATTACAGATATCAATCTATTGCATTATTTGCTTCTGTTTAGTCTCATCTTCACTACAGCTCAAATCCTAGGGTAGAACCTACCAAACTGGTATCAGAGCACCAAAAGAATTACTCAAGACATGACGCTTGCAGATCGTGTGGGCGAATTGGAGCAGAAAGTAGGCCTACATCATCAGGAGATGCAGTCCGGTCTGGACACACTAAGGTCGGAGCTCAAAGAAATGCATATCGGAATGATGGAGAAATTCGAATTGTTGATGAGTCACCGTAATACCGAGGAGCCCAAACAGAAGGACAAGACGGCGGAGAAATCACCGTCAACTTCTACAGAATCGGGAATAACCCATACTCGACCAGGGTTGGGCACGCCCAGTAGCGGAGGATCCGGCAGTGAATGGAGGGGAGAAACCCGGATGCGGCGATTGGAGATGCCTGTGTTCGAAGGAGAGGATCCGGATGGATGGGTGTTCCATGTGGAGCGCTATTTCGCCATTAACCGTTTATCGGAGGAGGAGAAGTTGGAAGCTGTGGCAGTGTGTTTTGACGGAGAAGCCCTAGCTTGGTTCAAATGGGAAGAGAGGCGACGGTCCCTGTGAAGCTGGGAAGAGGTGAAAATTCACCTGCTGCGTCGTTTTCATCCCTCGCAAGAAGGGTCCTTATGCGCCCAGTTCCTATCATTGCGACAGAGCTCCACCGTCCGCGACTATCGCCGGCGATTCGAAACGTTGGCTTCTCCATTGACGGATATCTCAGAGGAGGTGATGGAGTGTAATTTCCTTAATGGGCTAAACCCAGATATCAAGGCTGAAGTATTACTGTTAAGACCGTCGGGCCTGGAGCAAATTATGGAAATAGCCCAAAGGGTGGAGGACCGAAATGGGGCAACTAAACAGGCCCACTGGAGTTCTAACCCAATTAAACCCAAAAGCATTCATTTCAATAGCCCAAATCCACCTCAATCTTCCTTCCATAACCCATCTCACGTGAACAACTCCCAAATACACCCAAATCGCCATACAATTCCACTGAACCTACCTTCAATTCGCCCAAGTTCCTTCCCAAAATTTTCTATACCTTACAAGAGACTTACTGATGTAGAAATCCAGGCCAAGAGGGAGAAGGGATTATGTTATCGCTGTGATGAACGTTTCACAATCGGCCATAAGTGCAAGAACAGAGAACTTCAAGTGCTGGTAATTAGGGAAATGGAGGACGGCATGGACCCATCCGACCTAACCACTGTCGGCGAAGGGGGAACGACTTACGGCGAGTTCAGCGCCTCGAGGAGGACACACCGAAACTGGAGCAACCGGTCGAGCTCTCCATCAACTCCGTTGTTGGGCTAACCACACCAGGAACGATGAAATTGAAAGGGGTTGTCGGACAAAAAGAGGTAATAGTGCTGGTGGATAGTGGGGCTTCACATAATTTTATTTCAGCAGACTTAGTCCAGCAATTGGGATTCACGTTGACGGGTACTGCGAGCTATGGAGTAGTGATGGGTACCGGATTGACAGTCAGAGGAGACGGTATATGTCGGCGGGTACCTTTGAGACTGCCGGGATTGTTGGTAGAGGAGGATTTCTTACCCTTGGAATTGGGCAGCTCGGATGTCATACTGGGAATGCAGTGGCTCAGGACATTAGGAAAGATGCAAGTGGACTGGAATACTTTAACTATGACGTTTGATGTGGGAGGAACGAAGGTGACTTTACAAGGGGATCCCAGTCTCAGCAAAACACCGGTTTCATTGAAGGCAATGTGGAAAGCTTTCAAAGAACAGGGGGAAGGGGTTCTGTTAGAATTGGGGAGCGTCACAGTTAGTCGAGACTCAGTTCCTTCGGACCATTCTGAGGCCGTCACAAAAATCTTGGAGGAGTACCAATCAGTTTTCGAGGACTCCAAACAGTTGCCTCCTAAGAGAGACCAGGATCATGCGATCACCTTGAGGCCAGGGGCGGAACCAGTCAGCGTGAGGCCTTACCGTTATCCGTACTTTCAAAAGAACGAAATCGAGCAGATGGTGAGAGAGATGTTGGCTGCAGGGATCATCCAGCACAGTACTAGTCCGTTTTCAAGCCCAGTACTGCTTGTAAGGAAAAAGGATGGAAGTTGGAGATTCTGCGTGGATTACCGGGCATTGAACAAGGTGACCGTCCCAGATAAGTTTCCGATTCCAGTCATTGATGAATTGCTCGATGAGTTGAATGGAGCCACGGTATTCTCGAAAATCGATCTTAAGTCCGGATACCATCAGATTCGGGTAAAGACGAAAGATATCCCGAAATAGCTTTCCGAACTCACGAAGGCCATTACGAATTTACAGTCATGCCTTTTGGCTTGACCAATGCTCCAGCCACTTTCCAGTCCCATGATGAATTCTATTTTTAGAGAGCAGCTCCGAAAGTTTGTGCTGGTCTTCTTTGACGACATTCTAATCTATAGCCGGACAGAGGTGGAACATCAGGTTCATTTGCGGGTAGTCTTGCAGATTTTGATAGACAATCAGCTAATCGCAAATAGGAAGAAATGTTTATTGGGCAGTCAGAGATAGAGTATCTTGGACACATTATATCGGACAAAGGGGTGGCAGCAGATGAATCCAAGTTGTCTGCTATGAAAGATTGGCCACGACCGCAGACACTTAGGGAGCTAAGGGGTTTTTTGGGGCTGACAGGATATTATCGACGCTTTGTAGAGGCATATGGAAGAATAGCCTGGCCACTGACCCAGCTACTTAAGAAAGATAACTTCGCGTGGAATGAGGCAGCAGATTCCGCCTTCACGAAACTCAAAGAAGCAATGACGTCAGTGCCGGTTTTGGCTCTTCCAGATTTTTCGCGGCCGTTTGTGATTGAGACTGATGCGTCCGGGCACGGGTTAGGGGCTGTCCTAATGCAAAATCAGAGGCCAATTGCCTATTTCAGCCAAGTCTTGCCACTCAGAAGTCAGCGTAAGTCAATATATGAAAGAGAACTCATGGCTATTGTGTTGGCAGTACAAAAGTGGAGACATTACTTGCTGGGGAGGCATTTTGTAGTTCGAACAGATTAGAAGAGCCTCAAGTTTCTCCTTGAGCAGCGCTTGGTAAGTATGGAATATCAGAAATGGCTAACGAAGCTGTTGGGATACGATTTTGACATTGAGTACAAACCAGGACTGGAGAATAAGGCAGCTGACGCACTATCTCGAAAAGGGGCCACGGTTTCATTAATGGCGCTTAGCATACCCTGTCCATTGCAACTGGAAGATGTGAATAAAGCAGTAGAAGAAGATCCTACACTGAGCCAGATTATATCAGCTTTTAAGAATGAACCTTCATCTTGCCCGGGGTATACTATGGTTAGTGGGGTTTTGTTGTACAAAGACAGAATCGTCTTACCAAAGGATTCAACTTCTGTCCTACTAGCACTACAGGAGAGCCACGACAGTAAATTAGGAAGCCACGGGGGGTTCCTTAAGACCTACAAGAGAGTAGCTGGGACCTTCTACTGGGTCGGCATGAAGAAGGACATACGGGAGTATGTGGCTGCTTGTGCAGTATGTCAACAGCACAAATATTCAACTTTGGCTCCGGCAGGACTGTTGCAACCTCTACCTATCCCCGAGCAGGTCTGGGAAGATCTTTCCATGGATTTCATAGAAGGCTTGCCAAAGTCAGAAGGAATTGACTCTATCCTAGTAGTGGTCGACCGCCTGAGCAAATACGGGCACTTCATTGGCCTGAAGCACCCTTTTACCGCCCCGTCTATAGCTACAATATTTATCAAAGAAGTGGTCCGACTACACGGGACACCAAAATCGATTGTATCAGACAGAGACAGGGTATTCATGAGCAATTTTTGGAAGGAGCTGTTCCGTTTGCAGGGAACTAAACTGAAGTATAGCTCAACCTATCATCCCCAAACCGACGGCCAAACAGAGGTGGTGAATCGGGGGTTGGAGTCCTATCTTCGCTGTTTTACTTCGGCCCGGCCAAAAGAGTGGTTCCGTTTTCTTCCTTGGGCAGAACTATCCTACAACACCTCTTTTCATGTGTCTGCGCAACTCATTCCTTTCCGCATAGTGTATGGACGAGATCCTCCTCCATTGTTGCGTTTCGAAAATGGGATGACTCCCATCTCGTCTTTGGATCAACAGTTGACAGAAAGGGACAAACTTTTGGATGAACTCAAGAATCATCTTGCCAGAGCTCAGCAACAGATGAAGAATTCAGCTGATAAACATAGGAGGGAGGTCGAATTCTTAGCAGGTGATCTGGTCTATCTGAAGATGCGTCCCTATCGCCGCAAATCCCTGGCACACCGTGTCAACGAGAAGCTTGCTCCACGGTACTATGGGCCATTTAGGGTGTTAGCTAAAGTGGGAAAGGTGGCCTACCGGCTGGAACTGCCTCTGGGGACTCAAATTCATTCGGTGTTTCATGTTTCGCAACTGCGTAAGGCCGTGGGGGAACATCCTTTATCTTCTACATTGCCTACCACTTTGGGAGCTGACGGGGAACTTATGGTTGAACCGGAATATGTGTTGGGAATCAGGACTGCGTCACTTGGAACAACTGAGGGCTTGGAGGCACTAATTCAGTGGAAAGGGCTATCCCCTTTAGAAGCTACCTGGGAGCCAGTCAACCTCATCACTCAGCAGTTCCCTGCTTTCAACCTTGAGGACAAGGTTGTGGAATTGGGCGGGGTAGTTGATAAGCCCCCAATTAAATATACATATTACAGGAGGAACAAGAAGAATGGAGAAGTAGGGGGGACCAGTAACAAATTCTGTTAGATAGGGTGGGGTAGCCAAATTCTGTTACAAGAGCCTATAAATAGAATAAGAAAGATAGAGAAGGCATTCATTATTCTAGTGAGTGGAATTGGTTGAGAGGAGAGTGGCAGCACTCCTAACGGCTGCTTGTATTTCTTCCTTTACGTTTGGCATTGTCAATATCAATCTATTGCATTATTGCTTCTGTTTAGTCTCATCTTCACTACAGCTCAAATCCTAGGGTAGAACCTACCAGTATGCTTGGATGTAAATCAAGTGAGACACCAATGGAGACAGGAGGGAAAGAAGAAAACATGGAAGAATCACTTGAAAAAGACAGATATCAACAACTAGTCGATAAACTCATCTATCTCTCTCACACGAGACCTGACATTGTATTCGCAGTTAGTATAGTAAGCCAACATATGCACTCTCCAAAGGAAGCTCACTTAAGAGGCGGTATATAGAATCTTCAAATATCTCAAAGGTACACCTGGAAAGGGACTATTCTTCAAGAAAAATGAAAGAAAAGTAGTTGAAGTTTATATTGATGCAGACTGGGCTGGTTCGAGAGAGGATAGGAGATCAACTACTGGTTATTGTATCTTTGTCTGGGGAAATTTGATAACTTAGAGAAGCAAGAAGCAGAATGTGGTAGCCAGAAGTAGTGCTGAAGCTAAGTTCAGGGCAGTTACACAAGGAATATGCGAAAAACTGTGGATAAAACAACTATTGGAAGAATTACGGGCTATGGTAAAACTTCCAATTAAACTCTACTGTGATAACAAAGAGGCTATCAACACATCCCTAAATCCAGTTCAACATGATCGAACCAAACATATAAAAGTGGATAAACACTTTATCAAAGAAAAGGTTGAAGATGGGATTATATGCATAACATATGTTCCTCCCAAAGAACAAATTGCAGATATCTTCACCAAAGAACTACCACGACCACATTTTGGGGATTTCATTAGCAAGTTGGACTTGGTCAATATTTATGATCCAACTTGAGGAGTGTAGAAATCCCGTGTATAATTGTATACCTTATTTAGATTAGGAAAATTTTCTTATTCCATGTTTAGATTAGTTGCCTTATTTAGTCCTTGTTTGTATTCTGTAAATTATGATTTGTAAAGAGTTAAAATATATGAATAAAGAAATCCTTTATTCTCACAAAATGTATCTAAGAAACTATTATATTTTTATTGCAGTTATTATATGAGGAATTTAGATATCAACGTCTTTTTTATTTTATTTTATTTTTGAATTTCAACTTCCTTGGATATATTCCATAAATCATTTTAAGGATATTGAAATTTTTAAATGGGGAAATAATTTACAAGACACTAAATTGTCTTGAGCCTGGTATTATGTGATTGAGTGAATGTGAAACAGGTGCCACAAGCCAAAAATGTGGATTTCATTCTTGGGACAAGATTAGAGATGAATCATGCAGCTAGAATATATCTCATGCCAAATGACTTAGCAAGTCTATAGCATTACATTAACAAAGAAAAAGAAAAGATCTCTACACAGTGACACAATATGGAGTTGAAGCAGCAGTTCACTGCAATATTTCATTTTAATTTCTCAATTTAAAATGCAATTTCTAATAAATCATATGAGAGTTGATAACATTTTGAATGCAAAATTGGCAAGGTTAAAAACAGCCAAGAGTACAGGAGACTCACGATGTAAGGAACAGGAGCATCCAGAAAGTCCAGCATGTCGTTTGGCAAAACCTGCAAATGAATGTGTGAAAAAACAGAAAATATACCAAGGACATAGCAAAGGAATATAGGAGTACGTTTAAATGAGAAGCTTAAGGAAATAACCAACAGGGCACGATCAAAACATTTGAAGAAAGATTATAGATGAGAACAGAGAAATACTGGCATTAACAAGCTTTGCCACTGATAAGGACGAATCAAGGGGGTAATCGAAAGAACTGAAGCGGACAAAATACCCTGCATACCAAACAAGAAAAATTGAAAGATGGTTGAAAACTCTAAGCTCTTTCTTCAGCAATTAATCAGATTATACACAAAAGAAAAAGAAAAACAAGTGGATGCAGGTAGCATTGATTACAAAGATTGCATCAATTTAGGCTAAATTTATTTAGGAACACATGCACCAAAAAGAGCAAATTTAAAATTCTACGAGTTGGAGGAATCCACAAATTTTAGTGATTTTAGAATGAAATACATTGTTCTGTTTATCAAATAAGCCGGTATAGCTTTATTATGTAGTATTTATTATGTTAAACTCAAATCTATATTTGGTCTTTTAATTATTGTTGGGCATGAATGTATATTCACAGTTCATGGATCTTATTTTAATTGTAATTAAGTGGTTTACTTGCTTAAAGAGAGTCACATTTGATCTAGAATAATCTTTAGCAGTAAAAACTTTGGATCTTTAAGATTCCTATTTAGAGTTCAAGTCATTTTTCAAGAATGAAAAATCTTTTAATTCTAATAATACAACATAAACCAGCAATATTCTATGCACTACCATTAAGTATTAGCACCCAAAACCACCTCTAAATTCCACTAAACCTACCGTTCTTCAAACTTATTCTCAAACCTTCCAACCTCATTACCACTTAATCCACATCAAGTCACACCACGAAATCCATCTAGCCAGGCTCTATGAGAAACTTTCTAAAGTCTTTCTGCATCAATTTGGTTATTGGAGCCTATAGATCTTAACCTTTGTTTTATACGCACACTGGAGAACACTGGAAGTCCCGTACGTTGCCTATGGTGTTCTTAAATTGAGTGACTTACATGTTCTTAAATTGGTGTCACTCCTAGGAGCAATGTTTTGAGTGCCAAAATTTCTTGATGGTCAATGCCAAGTTGAAAATTTTGTTGGAAGGCCTGTCATGATGCTATCACATTGCAAATAACAGATTCTTACCAATTGCATCCAGAAAGAACCTGGCGAGGAAGGAAGAATACACTTATTAAGGAGTATATGACTTCACCATCCACCATAGCATCAGATTGCCTGTGAAGACCCTGCTGATTCTCTCTCATATTCTTAAAACACCACGGCTACCGCAAAATCCTTTCCAAGCAAAGATATAAAACAACTAAAATAGAAATTGGCATGCATCTATTGCCAGGTTGGTGAATGATTAGGCAGGAAAACTTCTCATTCATGGAGGGTGAGAATTTTTAAATTACTTAGATTTAGATTCCATGTCTTCTACAGTTAAAGCCGTCCATGCCACTTCAGAAGAAGTTAATATTGGACAATCTGAGGAGAGAGTTTTTAGTGCCAGAGCAAAGCTTGAAAAAGAAAGATTTAGAATCAACTCCAAAGTTCGTTGACAAATGCAAAACCTTGAAATGAGATCACACTATTGAGATCAAAACTAGAGTAGACATATTATCAGGGGGAGAATAACGATAACGACAGTAGAATTTAATTTTAAGCTTAAAGATGGTATTAAAAGGGGATATAACAACAAATGAATTTGATTTTAGGCTTAAAAGATCGTATTATTGGGAAAAAAACAGAAGAATTTAATTTCAATCTTAAAGAAGCTAAAGCTTGGATGAGGAGAGAGCTGAAAATCAGGATCATTGAATTCATGATTTCTGATAAGTTTTATACAGAAAGGCTTTCTCCCCTTTTTTCCTTCGTTATTTCAACAAGGATTCAAGGAATTCTATAGATTTCATTGTTCATTTTAAATAAATACTTCAAAATTCGAAGACTAGTTATCTCACATGTAGGAGATGATGAGTAACAAATACACAGCAAAGAGAAAATACGGAATTATAGGTGGATAAGATAAAATTAGTGTTTCATTGAAATTTATGCTTTTCTGTTATCAGAATAAGTTGTTACAATTTATTTATTTTTTTTACTTTTGCATGAAGGACAATTCGGTCTTCTAATAATTGTTGAACATGTATAAATACGTGCAATCCATGAGTCTTATTTTAATTTTATTTATTGCTAACGATAGAATTCGGATCAACAAATCCTACTCACCTAACTATGGCTTTCACTTCCTAAACTCTTTAGTTTTGATGTTCACACAGAAGCAAGAAGAGATAGTTATTTGAGAGGGAGATATTTGAACTGCATGCATTCTTCTTCAAATGATGGGATATTTATAGATTTCTCTTCAAGTTTTTGGATAATTTGGTCAATTTGAGAGAATGAGAGATAGTGGCTCTTTATTAGTTGTCTTGTAACTAATTCGGTTAAAGAATCATGATTTATTAACGGGCTCACGTACCATTTATTGACAGCCTCAACCAACCTGGATATGGAAAATCGTTCGTAATCTTTAGGCAAACCTTCTGCTTCTTCATTCCCCTCGCGTGTTGCTTTGCACTTAGCCAATATTTAGCTAGGTTCGCGGTCTTCATTCCTAGGGTTTAACAAATAGTCCCCAATGTCATGTTTTATTATTTATATTAAATATAGGACTTCAATTTCTATCGTTGCATAGCGAACTTATGGTTGTTCTCATATCTTTTTCTTTCATAGTGGTGGATGATGTGAGTCTCTTTGAGGGAACATGTTATGATTGTTACATTTTATAGTGTACGCTACGGGGTCTCTTTTTGCGTATTTCTAGGTAAATGCCCTGTAGGCATTTAAAGAGTATGTTGCCCACGTTCGATCATATCCGTGCTTTTTTTTTTTTAATTTTGGTCATGCACTTGTTAGCGTTTGATGGCCATGATTGCGAGAAGGGTTCAGATGGTCTAGATCTATTGTTGTTCCAATCAACGATTAAAACATTTCGTCTGAACCTATAAATATACACTTTTCTTTACCACCGCCTTCTTCACTTTCTGTGTTTATTTCTTGCTCCTGGTGATATTCTTTGCTTACGATAATGCTCTTCTTTCATTATCTTTCAACCTTTTCATTTAGGTATGTACTTATGTTTTGCCTTGTACTTACCTCTTGCCTATTTAGTTTATTTGTGCAAAAACATATTCCATGGCCTCCTTATCTCCTTTTTTGAAGAAGTTTATAGCTTTGGGATAATCTCAATTGAGTGTTATTCGTCGGGTTGAAGCATGTGTCGAAGCATGCAGATTGAAGAGCTAGTCTCATAAATATGCCCAAGAGTCCATGGGTTTTAATTAATGAGCGGTTTTGAGGCCACATTAATTTTGTTGGTAGAGATGCGATTTTAATATTATTGTGTCTCGAATAATCTTACAATCCTCCTTTTTATGAAATTTTGTAAGTATGGAGTTTTCAGTCCCCTTGGGGTAATTTAGTCACTTTGAGAGAATAACAGATGACAACTCTTTATTGGCTGTCTTGTAACCGATTCGGTTAAGAATCACACTTTATTAACTGGCCCACGTGCCCTTTATTGACAACATGTAGCCAATCTAGATATGAAAGATTGTTTGTAAGCTTTAGGCGAGCTTTTTGCTTCTTCATTTCCCTCGTTGTTGCTTTGCACTTCGCCAATAATTAGCTAGGTTCGCAGTCTTCATTCTAAGGGTTTGACATATGTCGTTACTTGTTTAACAAGATTCCTAGTTAGTCAAGAACAATCTTCAACCATTTTCAATCTTAGGTATCTTTTAGGTCTTCTAATAATTATATGATATCTTTATTGCAATATAATTGACCATAATGAGAAATTGAAATTGAGTCACATGGTTTGAATAAACTTCGAAAGGGTGAAGCAGTTACTTAAGATTATTTTCTATAATGCGCCAAGTTGGTTGTGAAGTGTTAACTAGCACCAATTTTATTCTTTAGAAAACCAATCAAACCCTTTACCAAACTCATGCCCACCTCTTCTACATCGAATCCCACCACAAAATCCATCTTAGAAGGCTTTATAAGAAATATTACCGTCAAATTTGCCCAGACCAAACTGTCAATAACAAGCACTCATAATTTTATATCTAATTATATGTTATATCACATTGTTCAAGTTATCAAGAGGACAGCCTTCAGCTACAAACTAATGGTTAAAAGAATTGATACAAAACACAATCAGATCAAATGATTAAGACATTGATGAGAAACAACTAAGATAGAGAATACCTAATAAATACTCAATCTTAAGGCAATGTAGCTCTAGCATAGATTCAAAAGAAAAGAATGTACAATTCCACATGCAACGGGAAGAAATAACACCTACCAAATTCGAACAAACAACAACAATCTGTTTCTCCAGTAGAGCTCCAGCAAATAATGTTAATACCTGCAAATGGTAATAGTAATAAGCAATATTTAAGTAACCTAATATTGTTGATGACATGTCTTAAAAGTCTCCAAATGAAGTCTCAGCAACCAGGGATGATCTATTGACATGTCTAATGGTACGAGTGGCCTCTCAAATACGCATGTAATGATGCAGGTGCTAAGTATTGAAACAAAGGCATCAGGAAGTTATTATAGGCATGTTTCCCTACGCTTAAATAGTACTTTTGTGTCTAAACACGTGTAGGTGAGTTAGTTCTTTTGAAAGTAACTCTTAAGTTAATATCAAATTAAGTAACTTACTTATTTTGCATTGATCACTTTGTTAAAACCAACTTCTCTAGTAGTTTAGTTATCAGCGTACTTTTTAAGCATAGACAAACATGCTCTACATCCTTTACCATAGACTCTCCTCGCTAAGTGTGTACAGCACATTACATTGTGTATGTCTGAACATTTTAAGCAAGGCGATGATTATAGTGGATTACATCTTTTTGAACATTTTCATAGAAAATATGAATTTGTAGAAATCCTAAAAGATTGTAATTAATATATTCTTGTATCATATTTAATTATTACCATAGTTAGCTAGATTGAAATTAAGGTGATTTTCTCCTCTCCTAATTTAGGAGATTCCTTCCCTTTCTCTCTCTCATCCCAGTTGTACTATAAATTGAGTAGTTGTATATGGGTTATTCAATATACAGAAAATAATTTCTGCTTTGAGGACCACAGCCAGTGAAAGCAAAATTTTCACAAGTCATACTTCACAAACTCACAGTCACAGACTTCTAATGGTTCAGAAGCCATAAGAATCAGTATTCCCTTGGAAGAAATTTAATTTCTGCATTGTGTGATGAACTTACATGCTCCAGTCGCAAGGAACCACATAAGCATGCAGCAGCCCATACTGATAAAGCAGCTGCCTCTTCCTCCACCATGAGTGCACTGTGGGCCTAAAAGAAAAACCACTACATGATACTAAAGATAAGAGCTTTACTAGAGAGGACGACATGAAAACTTTACAGCACAAAGTAGCAGAACAAATGAGCAAGTCACAGGTTCCTTGACATGCACATTTTTTTTGGAAACCATGGATAAGGGTACTGCAACATTTTAAGTAAACAGGCAAGGTAAAAGTTTTGCTCATTTTGGCCAAAGAAAATGTACAAATCATATAATATATAAACACACACATAAAATTACTCATATTTGTCCATGTCATATGTAATTTTAAAAAAAAAATGTTTGTCATGTAGTTCCTTACAGAACTTTTTCTATGTCTAATGACATTACAATTTTTAAAGTAATGTATTTTAGGCACGAGGGGAAAGGTGATTCATTTTAGAAAGAAAAAAGGAGTTAAAAGACCAGAAAAGAGAACCAATCCCATGTTCCAAACTCAAGCCTACCACAGCTAATTCCAGATAACTTTTCCCATTTCATATCGATATTATGTTTTTTTTATTTTTGCACTTTATCAATGAGAGGGAAGTTGCTTTCTTGAGGGAAAAAAAAAAAGCCATCCTACCTCAGCTAATTCCAAACTCGTATTGCATGTTCTCAAATCAATTGTTGATCCAGCAATGCATATAACAGTTTCATCAGGTCTATGATATTCCATAGGATGCAGGTGATCTAAGGGGTGGAACTTGACCATTGAACCTCGTGCTGGACAGTGTAATTGGTAGTATTCGCAAATAATTTGCAAAGAACCATGATTGTTAGCCTGCAAATGGAGAAGCGGGTGAACAGGCAAGGAGATACTTCAATAGATCTAAGTAACTATATGGAAGAGAGATTGAAATGAATGAAATGCACAAGGGACAAATGGATTACAACCTTTGCCCACTCAAGTATATCAATGTGTTCAATGGAGATGTCTTGGCCCAAAAATGATGTCTCTTCCATATGTGCCTCATCACCATCACTTTTGAAATGTCTGTCTTCACTTTGAGAGCCTTGCAAACTGCAACAAGAGTTCATAAACGTTATCGATAACCTGGAGAAGTCCGGGAGAAAAAAAATTAGAAGACATTGGAAAGACAAGGTAGTTATGCTGCGATTAGAAACGGTTCCCTCAACAGATGAGTGTTCTGAGTGTCCACGCAAAGAAGACTAGCAAAAGGAAAATCTTAAATGCACCATTCCACACAGTTCTAGTCATGAGATAGCATGGGTTGAAGATGACATCAGATTATGACGAAAAAGAAACTACAAATATGCTTGAGAACAGCTGATGATAGTACTAAGTTCTTAATAATGGCTTTTAAAAGGTTGTAAAATCAGGATTAATCTTAAGTATGATTTGACATCAATAAAGACACAGGAACCAAACAAGAGATTTGGTTATGCTAAGGAATGGCATCTACTATGAAATTCCATGAAGCAAAAAACAGAAATTAAATACCTGGATGAAGAAACATACCTTTCACATTGCTGATACTGTAGTATTGGTAAAACAACATTCGGTAAATGCTTTTCAGCTGATTGTTTTTCAATAATATGGTCGTCAACAGATGTATCAACAACCAATTCTCTCCTAGAAGCAAGCTTCTCTGTTTCAAGATCAACTGCAACAGTAGTGCCACTAAGTTCTTTTTTCGAGTCAATGACCCCCTCAATTTGAGACATATTATCCATCACTCTTCCTGCGATGGAATAATTCGTGTTTGATTGGGATGTTTCAACCATTCCGTTCAACATGTTGACTGCTCCATCTCTTAGTAATATACCGCCTGATTTTTCTTCTATGGTCTCAACCACATCGTAGTCAACTGGTGTCTCCAAATCTAGATGTGCAATCTGTTTTGTCAACCGTTCCAGCCTCTCTTCAGTGAATATGCTACAGTATAAACCATAAGGCAAAACAAAAACATCAAAATGAGTAGTTAAAAGAGAACAATTTCTGCTTCATGTCAGTGTTTGACAATCTAAACTGAAAATATATATAGCACATGGATAAATAATCATAAAAAATGATAGTACAAGACTTCAACAGCCACATACCAACTCTTTATATCTTTAATGCATACAAAAAATTTCAAAAAAACCTCGTGTTCTTAATGTCTGAAAATTAATTCATGACAGAAAAAGGTATATTCACCTCAGAATTGTTTTTGTCCTCAATGTTGGAGTATGCATCAAAAATCAAGTACTATATAAATGGCACTGAAACCTGAATGCAATATAATATTCTAAACTACACAAACTAGTCTCTGCTATACCAATTAATGATGAAAACTGGTGTATCCATCACAGAAGTTGAGAGGAGCGTAGAGCCATAGGCAGCTTCATACATTTTATATGAAACAGCTAATTAGAGGTTCTCTATCCACCACCCCCACCACCCGCACACTTTGGTTGTTTATCGTTTTACGTATTTTTGTTTCCTTTCTTTCATTCCCTTTCCTTGGTTCCGTGTCAGGCACCATGCCTTCTGCATTGCAAGCTCATATAACAAATTAATCACTTAATTATGAACATAATTTCAAACTAGGAGTGATCCCATTTGCAGCATCATAAATTGAAGAATTATTCACGCACCTATACAATATGCTGAAATGCAATTCAAAAAATGGAAGCCTGGAAAGAATGCAATAACAACGACGTGTGGTTAAAATATGGCGGCTCAGACTCAGTCGGCAAGGTTGCCTATCCAAAATCATGCAAATCAATCCTGAAGGATTTTGGATTATTTCTTCAGCTAAAACACAGCAGCCATATAGAGTTGAATCGTCCGCTACCTGCATACCAAAAAATAGTGTAATAAATTGAATCCAACAGTTAGAGAGAGAACAAGAAACATAAAGCCCCACCGTTATAGCTCAGTAAGCACAATATCATCTTCACACACTAAAAAGTGCTCAATAAATGAAAAGGAAGACTTCAATTTTTATGGATGGAAAAGAGAAAAATTAGGGTATATTCTCTTTACCATTTTCAAACTGTTTTCTGTTTTCAATTTTTCAAAACAGTGAAAACAAGTTCTCTTTCTTATTTTGGAAAACGCGTTTTTGAAAATAAATTAAAAATTTACAAAGAAAACTCAAAATGACAAATTTGTCGTTTTGGGTGTTTTCAATTATAATCCAGCCAAAATTTTCAAAAAGCGTTTTGAGTGTTTTCAAAATAATTTTTCAAAATGGACATTCAAAACACAAAACTCAAAATGAATTCAAAACTCAAAACACAAAACTGAAACACAAAGAGAACAGCCCCTTAGAGTCTCACACAAAAAAAAAAAAAAGAAAGAAAGAAAGAAAGAAAAAGAAATATTGTAGCACGTAAAGGTAATTACCTAGAAAATAAACAAACGGTATGTGAAGATTATTAATAAGAAGTAACCACATGATACTTTCCTGCCATTACTAAAGATTTTCATCTATACAAACTCCATAAGGGTTAACTTTTGTACTTTGGTAGACTCAATGAAGTATAACAATGCTGTTCAAATACAAGAAAATCTGTAGACAATACCAATATGCATACAAACTGGTAAAAAAAAAAACCAGCAGGTTGTTTCCAGGTCAGTCATGAGAATTACAAATATAGGATGGTTGAAATAGAGAGAGGTGATTAACTTCAGTATGAAAAGAAGGATTTTTGGAAGACAGTCTCATCAGTATGGAAACAAGGATTTCTTTGTTGCACGTCATTATTCCACACTCTTTTCATTCACCAAACTGCCCATCTTTGCCCTATTTAGGTTCATTTGGAAATCTTGCATCCCTTACTTAATGTGTTTCGACGGCCAGTGTCTCATAGGAAAATTAATCTTTGTGAATAGATTAAAAAGAATGTCCTCATTTCTCTCTATCCCTTCATGGTGTGTGATTTGTAGTATGATTCAAAACAAATCGACTTCTTTTGACATTCTGATGCCGCAAGATGGGTATGGTGTGTAGGTTTCTTCAGAAATTGATTTTGATTGGGTCTTGTCCACCTGATTAAATAGATTACTCATTTAAAATGCAATTGACTTTGGCAAGGGTAAAGGGGTGTAGTCATGTTGAAAGCAAAAGTTTCAGCTAATTTTGGTGATCTAGAGGGAGAGAAATGGAGATTGGCGCAACATGATCTTTCAAGGAAGAGATCAAGAAGTTTTTGAGTTGTGGGATAGAGCTAGGTTTTTAGTATTCTTATGAATTTCACTGGATAAGGGTTGAAGGGCGGTCCTTTCTGTTTAATTATCCGTGGTTAGAAAAATATATTGTATTGTGAATTTATTTTATTTTGTTTCATGTTAGAGGATTACTTACTCTCTTAATCATTGTATTTACCGTCTATTATAAAATCAGCAAATCACATTTCTTAATAATAAAAAAATCCAATTAACATCTTTTGAAGTAAAAGTCCAAGATTTGTATTCAACTACGAATAGCTCTATAACGCAATCAAACTAGTTCACTCAAGCGTACAAGTTACATACTTATTTCAATCATGCTTTTGTGTAGAATTCGGTAATTGATTTGACGCGTGGGAAAAGAGAAAAATGGCCCAAGGATGCAATATAATTTTATAGATTTGAACAGACAACATCAGGTAATAATAGTGTAAGCACAGTTACTGATCTAAACTGATTCATTCATGAATCAAAAGGTTCACCGCAGTTTTCTGAAATACAGAAACAACAATTCCCTACTCTTTTGACTACAAAATGATGATAATGAAGCAATTGCATAAATATATATTCATATAACTAAGAGAAGGAGATGCACAACGGTTTATGGCATAATGGGCATTACTGTACAAAGTAACGGATAAACAATATCCATACAGTAGGATTTCGCCAAATGACAATGTCTCAAATCAAGTTACCCGCTTTAGAAATGACTACTAATATATAATATTGACACCAGCTTTAACTAGTGCTTAGATCAACTCCTCTCCAGAAACTACATATGCCTCAATTCAAACAGAACCTGATGAGAAAATAAGGTCATCCTGAAGCAGTTTCATTGCAACAGAAGCTAGTGACAAACTATGGAAAGCATAAAGGCAATAAGACGGGTTTCAGAATACCTGCAGCCGGAAGACAAATGACGGATCACTCCGTTTGAGATGCTCCTGTACAAATCAAAACATGTTAACTTAAACGAGATCAGGAAAAGCTCATTGAGGCATTGCCACACAATATTAATGACTAAAAGCTAATAGTACTATCAAGAGCAATTAATAACGCGAAACAAGAAGAAAAAAGCAAGTAAAGAACACGGTTTATAGTGGTTCACTCTCAATGCAAGAGCTAATTCCACTTGCTGCGGTAGGGTATCACTATATTGAAGAAGATGATGACACTGTGCCCCCCACCCCCCCAACAATCATCAGCGTCAGATCGGTTGTCTCAAAATATCACATGGCAGAAACAGTTGTGTAAATACCTGTCCCAAAAGTATTTCATTCAACTCACTCATTGATGGAGTTCTTTCAACAGCATTAACCTGTAATAACAGAAATCAATTTTAAGAACTCCTTAAGAAAATCATAACCCCCTAAACTATGATAAAGCTCACTCCTCTGCCCCTAGTGAAGCAAATGAAAACCCCAATTATTTTATTTTTTATACTTAATGATGTGGAAAATTGTATAAAATATGAGGTGGATGAAACTATTGTTCTTAACCCCACCTCTATTCCTTCGGGAAAGCAGAATGAGAGGAGATCCTTGTATTTTAGCGGCAGCTGTTTATCCGGAGGGTAAACAAACAAGACCTGAAAGCCAAAACTCAAGATCGTGTGTCAGCTTTTGTGAAGAATATTATAAATTGTATATAATAAACTTGTTTCTATTACAAAGTAAAAAACCCTATTTATAGGGTTACAAATAACTGTAAAAGGAAATAAATATAAAAGGAAATATTATGCAATCTACTACTAAGGAAAGTAATCCTACAATAAAATGAAATATTATAATCGCAATCTTTGACGATCTCTGGAATCTTATTCAATATCCTTGACATCCCACCTCAAATTGATGCTGGTAAAATCATCAATTTGTAATCATGAATTGACGACGATGACAATACTTGTGCCCACGAAGAAGAAATCCAAATTAAAGCAACCAGCGACGAAAAGTACTGACGACGAGAGACCAAGAACAACAAAGAACCACTCCAAAACCACTTCAAGAACACTCCAAAGAAACAACGAGAACCAACGAGAAACCACGAAAAACTACGAGAAACCACCGAAGAAGAGTCACACGTTGACAAAAATTCAGTCAACCGTGGACGACCAGAAGAACCCACACCTAAAAGGCTGAGTTGTGACCCAAGAGAATCGAAGATTCAACCACTCCAAAGACACTCCAAAGAGCTCACTCACCAGTAAGATTTCCAAAGGAAATTGACGAAGTGTGCCGACACACACAGCGAGCTCTATCTGTCGGGAAAACTTAGTTGAACATACAATTCATGTTCCAACAAAAGCTCTAACGCCAAAACACCGACCAAAATTCCAGATGAACTGGACATATACTAAACCAAATTCCAAATGAACTAGACCAAATTCCAGATGAACTGGACATGTTAAACCAAATTCCAAATAAATTGGACCAAATTCCAGATGAACTTGACATATACTAAACCAAATTCCAAATAAACTGGACATATACTAAACCAAATTCCAAATAAACTGGACCAATTTTCAGATTACCAAAAGCTGAAGAAACTCCAAACAAACTGCAGAAACTAAGTTGTGGCCACCGGAATGTGATGCAACTTTATAGGAATACATCCGAAAAGAAAAAAAAAAAAAAACAACATTGGTAGCCGGACGAGCGGCTCAAGGCCGCTCGCCGGAAACGAAATTCAAAGGTTAATTTGTTTAGGATCGAAACTGCTCTGATACCATGTGAAGAATATTATAAATTGTATATAATAAACTTGTTTCTATTACAAAGTAAAAAACCCTATTTATAGGGTTACAAATAACTGTAAAAGGAAATAAATATAAAAGGAAATATTATGCAATCTACTACTAAGGAAAGTAATCCTACACTAAAAGGAAATATTATAATCGCAATCTTTGACGATCTCTGGAATCTTATTCAATATCCTTGACAATAACTATTATAAGATTCTTGTGTCATAGTACAAACATGATAGCAGTAGAATAGATGAGTCAGCACCTGAGGCTCAAGGTTAGGTTCTACACGAGACTTAAGATTCTTGTGTCATAGTACAAACATGATAGCAGTAGAATAGATGAGTCAGCACCTGAGGCTCAAGGTTAGGTTCTACACGAGACTGATGCTGACTGCCAAGTGCATTTTGAAATCTCCCTGAACTTTCAAACTTTCTAGCAGAGTACAAATTTTGAAGAGCCTGAATATCAGAAGTTGGAGGAAGTCCCACAACTACCATGCTCTCAAAAAGCTTTGATGGCTCTTTCCAAACTCTTTGATCCTGCACACTTCAATACCGTAATTATATGCGAAAACTCGAGCCTCTATATATATAATCATAAAATCAGCACAAATAAAGAGGGAAGTTGGTAAACATAGGAACTCAAAAGGAATCAACATATTTTCTAAGAAATATCTTACACTGAGAAGCCTGCTAATGAAAACTTATGGCCTTTTTATTTTGGAAGAAAACAAGTAATATTTGATTCGACCAAAGGTAGGTCTTACAAGTTAAAAGAAAATCACATATAGAATTTCTTCATTTTTGTATATTTCTTCTTCTAACAAAAATATCAATAAGCATTATAAGAGTTCACCAGAGCAGACAAAAGTAAGAAGGGAATGGTTAAGAAATTGTAGACTTGACAGAGGAGGACCTACCAGGGACTGCAACTGAAAGTTGGCCCACTGACGTTTTTGACTAGTTAGTATTTCTGGGTTGTAAGGTCCACTTTTCACTTCTGGAGGACTTGACAGGCCTTTCAATATTTTAGAAACATGGTGTTGAAGTCTTTGAAGCGGGCTACCACTTTCATCTTTCGATGAATACACCACAGAAGGTCGTGATGAATGAGCTGCAGCAACAGCCCTGGCTACATCTTCAGTTGTTTGCACGAGTGATGCACTCCAACCAGGGCTACTTAACTCTTCAATTTTCTCCATTTCTATATTTCTCCTGCAAAAACAAGCAGATATGAGCATCCCAGGGAGGGAATTATCGAGCTGATTTAGTTCACTTAACATTTGAAAACCCACAATAGAAGAAATAAGGGGTTTATGTAGCTCAAAAATCACTCTGCTGCTGAAATGCTTACAAATAACTGAAAAGAGAGAAATAGAAGACCAGAGCTGGCAAGGCTGCATTGGGATTTCTTAGAATAAAAAAAAGTGATCTCCTTTACACTCAAGCTTGTACAATCATCCAGATTAAATCTAATTCAAATCCCTTCAAGCCTATCCCTTATTTGAGTTATCATCATAAATGCATTTGTCAGGGGAAAGGCATAAGAAATTCAAGATCAACAGGCAGAAAAAGGATAACTTTTCCAAGTAATTCCGTCACAACAAGATCACAACTTTTCAACTCAAGTGTGAATTTATAAATAAACATAAAAAATCAACCTGATTTCAACTTAAACCTCCAATTTCGAACCAAGTATAAATAAACTAATCAACACGTCAAATAATGAACAAAAAATGTTAAAATAAGGCAACCAAGAAAAAAAACTCACCTTAAAATTGACGATAAATTAAGGGAGAGAGTACTGTATGAGAATGGACATTTTAATGTATATATGTATGCGCATGTATAGGTTTGATTTAGAGAGATACAGAGTTCAGAATTTATGTATATTTGTAGGTTTAATTTAGAGAGAGACAGAGTTCAAGCGGCCAAAACAAATAGAGAGAGACTGGAGAGTAGAGACTAGAGAGAGAAAGCAGTGTCTCTTGTTGGTTTTCTATATAAAGAAAAAAATGAAAGTAGAAAATCCCCAAAATGACCGAGGATTAGAAGATTGCATGAAAGTTGAGATATAACGGGCATACTAGAGACTCATTGATTTATTTTATGATTTATTAAATGATCATTTTTAATTACATATTTACGTAACAAAATATTTTACACGTATATCATAAATTTTTTTACTAATTTTTAATCACACATTCTTCTAAAAATTACTATTCAAAACTCTTTTTTCTACGATAATGATCATCAAACGGCTCATAATATGTATCATCCTTTTTTTTCTCATAAATAAGGGCATGCTTGGGAGTTTTGGCATAGAGTGTTTTTAAAAGTATCGATTTTGAGTGATTTTAGTAACTATTTTTAAAATTGTCCAATCTATGGATGGGAGTTCATTATCCATCAGTTGTGAAAACATTTTAAAGAATAAAATTATATATGTCCCTTAATAAAATTTCCGATCTCTAGTTTTTTATACGAATTTTTTACTCATGAGTAATATTTTACTTATAAGCAATTTTTACATATAAGTTAATATTTAACTTTAAAAAAAATAAAGTTAAATATTTACTTAAAATTCTAAATTAATTTATACTTTTAATTAATTTTAAGTGATTTTTTTACTTGTAAGTAACTTTTAATATTTTATAAGTGAATTTTTGTAATATTTTTATTTTTATAAACAATTTTTTTAACATAAAAGCGATGTTTTACTTATAAGTAATTGTTTAATTATAATTTATTTTTTCTTGTTTTATAAGTAGTATTTTACTTATGAGTATTTTTTTATTTATAATGTGTTTTTTTGCTTATAAATAATTTTATAGTTAATATATTTTTATTTACTAGATAGTTTTGAAGAAAATAAATTAGTTAGAAATAATTATTTTATAGATGGTAAAATTAGAAGAAAATATAAGAACGGCCAAAATTCATTGATTTGGTGAGTTAAGAAAATCAGTCAAAATTATATTACAACGATTTTGGGCGGTTTTTAAACCAGCCAAAATCAGTGTCCAAAGAATTTAGCAAGCATCAATTTTTTTAACCCCTCATAAACGATGCCACAAAAAATTGGCCAAAACAGGTTAAGAGAAACCAAGCAAGCCCTAAGAGTCCAATGTTTCATTACTCATCTAATTCATCTATTTGTACTTTATTCATCAAACTCCAAACTACTTTTCAATTGTCACTTATCTTTGATACATTGCACTCCATCCATCATCAATCAGATTCTGGTCATCTTGTCGTGACGTGTCGCATGAAAATCCCACGTGACAAGTCATGGTAGTTGAAAAGTTACAACTTAACCAAATCATTGAAGTAAAATATTTCATTACTTGCCTAACTTATACTATATTCACTATTTACTCATCGCATTTCAAAGTGCTTTCCTATGGACATTTATCTTTGAGATTTTGCACTGCATCCATCATTTGTCGGATTTCGTTCTCTTCGTTGCTGACATGTTGTACGAAAATCCTATTTGGTAAGTTACGATCGTTAGAAAAATTACGACTCAACCAAACTTTCTAACTCATCAAAATCACTATATGTAAAAATATGACTTCCATGACCTCGAACTTCTTTAAGCTGCAATTGTTCATTCCCAATTTCAACCCCAAATAACCTAGCTCCCAATTCACATATATTATCCACGTACAACTAAATTGTGTATTGAGACAAGACGATTGTTGAGAAGGACGGAGAAACTACTACTTTAAACCAATTTTCCCAAATGTATCATCTGCTTGGAGTCTCTCTAATCCCAATCTTCCATTTTTGCAGGATATTCCTCGACCATCTGAGGAAGAAAATGCCATCGAACTTCGACCAGATTGAGAAACGAAGAACAAAAACCAAGAAGAACTAAAAACATGTATACATCTAGAAGGTATTCCAGTCGTACACTAGCCACTAGAGTTCGATGACATCTCCTTCAAATAGTCAGACATGGGCATGTAAAAATGGAAGATTAGGATTAGTGAAGCATTGGGCAGGCAGTACAATTGGGGATAGAACTTTATAAGTAGTAATTTCTTGTGTCATTCTCATAATAGATACTATCCCAGTATACAATTTAGTTATACGTACCTAGATGAATGAATTGAAGGCTATGATTTTCTAGGCTGAAATTGGGGACTAACTATTAGGGCTTAAAGAAGTTTATGAAGTCGTGGAAGTTGCATTTTAATAACTAAAGAATAACTAACTAATAGGGGGGCAAATTGGTTTTTAATTTTTTTTTTTTTTTTTTTTTTGAAAAATAAACTTATATCAAGCAAGTTAAGAACACATTGATACATTAATAACCGTAAGCAAATAAAAGCAAGTGGATCAATTAAATAATAAATTTGAATGAAATAAAGATAAAGTAATGGCAGAGATGATGCAAAACGATATATTTATGGATGTTCGATTCAAAGCAATGATCAACATCTTCTGTTACAAAGCTTCACTATATTAATTGACTTATGTTGCAATCTAATCCTTTACAATTTACAAATAAGGACCGCCGATTCTTATACAATATTGAGTTTTACGGAACCTTAATATGACCCACACGATGACTTACAATAAGAAGCACTTATCTTTATACTATTGAGCATTTGTGATACCTCAATATGATCTATAAGTTTAAAGTAATGATTTTACAATGAAATTTCTCTCTTAGTAAATGATACAAATGAATTAAGCACTAAAATAGACTAACACTTCAATGAATAGAAATGAATGATAGCTTAAGTGTTATGTAAGAAAACTTTGATGAATATAATGATTTCAAAATTTGATACAATCCATCAAAGTTTTTCAATGGAAAGATAAAGAAGAAATAAGTGCAATATAGATTCAAAAGTCTTCTCAAAATATTTCTCATTTTAACGGATAATAAAAATAAATTAAGTATCAAGAGAGAGATGAAAAACATTGATGAATATAATAATTTTTAAAATTTGATTTCATCAATCAAAGTTTTGATATAAAGAATTAGAGGAATTAGATGTAATGTGAAAGTTGCTAATTCAACCCCACTAACTCCTAAATGTTGGGGGGGGGGGGGGGGGGGGAATATTTGTTTGTGCGAAATTTAAACTTACCAATTAATAATTGCAAAAAGTCACAGTTATTAATCAATCCACATGAATTCACATGCACAACTATCTCATGTTGAATTGCCGCAATTAAACAATTGAATATTAATAAACACATAATACGCAATTAACTTATATATTGGCATAAATACTATTAAATTAAACAAATATTAGCCTAAACTACGTTGTTCATCCTAACGAGAAATTTAGCAAATCGTAGTATTAAAAATGAATTATAAAATGATAAAAATATTACCTAGTTCAATAAAATGAATAAAGAAATTAATCCAATCAATTGTTATTCTTTGACACCCAAGGAATATGTGTTTGTGCGAAATTTAAACTTACCAATTAATAATTGCAAAAAGTCACAGTTATTAATCAATCCACATGAATTCACATGCAAAACTATCTCATGTTGAATTGCCGCAATTAAACAATTGAATATTAATAAACACATAATACGCAATTAACTTATATATTGGCATAAATATTATTAAATTAAACAAATATTAGCCTAAATTACGTTGTTCATCCTAACGAGAAATTTAGCAAATCGTAGTATTAAAAATGAATTATAAAATGATAAAAATATTACCTAGTTCAATAAAATGAATAAAGTAATTAATCCAATCAATTGTTATTCTTTGACACCCAAATCACACAACAGTGATCTTCAATTCATTCTTGATTGATTATATGTCTCCCGGCGAATTGTGTTCTTCAATCTTTAAATCCCAAATTAAGGTACAGATTTTGAGAAATTTATGCATATTGATGTACAATTAGCCTCAAGATTCTATCTCTAGTCTCTCCATTTTCTTCTTTTTTTCAACTGGTATTTATAGACCTCTATGGCGTGTGTGATTGTTTGTGATAATCTTATGATTAAATGTATGTTTTTCATATGATTAGCAATGAGATCAAATCGTGTTAAACATATGTTTGATATATTTTGAAAAAGAATATTGAATACTATCTGATTATCGATTGTCATGGACACGTGAGTCACACTATTAACATAAGTGAAGAATTAGAACTAGACATCAATAGGCAGAGTCGAAAATTCAATACATTCATCTCATCTTTGATAAAAATAATTTTTTATTGCTTTCGTAATTAAATTTAGTACAAAAACCGACAATCAATCGCTTTTGTGCTACACTTGTTGAATTTGGTAGTAACTAGTTGTTAGCCCCTTAAAGGTTGACATGAGCAATGGCATGAGAACACCTTGCACTCATGCCGGGACATTGCGGTAATGGTGTGTTGATGGGGCATACTTCGGATTCTGAGCAAGGGAAACGTGGGAAAGATGCTTCAGTTTGGTGGTGTCAGATTGTTGCATCTTAGCAAGACATGAGCTAGTCCATCTTATTATAGCTAGTCCATCTTATTATTCATGGGCAAAGAGTTGTAGACAGACAAGGCATGGGCTGATCCAACTTGCTGTTAGTGGACTGAAGTCCACAAATTCTGGTGTCCAATTGGAGCACATATCTGGCATGTGTTGGGTGATTTTCGAAGTCCAGACTAGTGGAAAGTGTGGGAAGTTGCTAGAACTAGTTGGGGAATGCAGTTTCTAGAAGTTTCGGGCCAACTGAGCTGGTTTATTCCTTTGGCAATTGGGGTTGTTAACTACATACGATTTTTGTCTATAAATACTGAAGGCCAAACCTGTTGAGACACAAGAGTGTTGTGATCCTTCACTGTCTTCCCTCGTGTCTTGTATTATTGTTGAGTAATAAACAAGTTGGGTTCTTCCGTAAATATTGTGTTCTATTTCCTTTTACTTCGTGTGGGTGTGTTGTGTGAATTCAGATTGGCTGACTAAATGTGACTTAGTGCCATCATAGGTCGAAATTTGGCTAAGTATTTTACTGGGAATTCGTCCATGTGATAATTGGTATCAGAGCCTCGTTGCAGTTTTTGGGTTTTGTTTACTGAAATTGCTACAAATCAGAATCTCAAGGATTGGGTTTTTGTGCTGGAGGATTTCGTCGGTGCTCCTATGACCGACAGTGCAGTCAATCTGGCTACACAAGTACATGCACATAATGATGTACACACGAAATTGATGGCTCAATTCAAGGAGTTTGCAAGCGGAGTCGATGAAAGGCAATCTTTAAACATGCCATCACAATATGAAATGTGGCTCAAAAAGCAGAACCTGATGCCACAACTAGGGGTTGACAAAACCCGACCAAACCCGATCAACCAGAACTAACCCGACTAGGTTGGGTCAGATTTTTTGTTGTTTTTACATGCATTGGGTGGGTGGCTGTGTAGGCGAGTCGGGTTGGGTTGGATTATGAGTTAACCTATAAAAATCGAATAAACCCGCCCAACCTGACCCGCCCACTCAAAAAAAAAAGAATAAGTTTTTGAGTTTTTTTCCTTTTTTTAATACTCAACCATGTTATGGGTCTTGTATCTTTTTCTGAATTGTTACTTTATAAGTTTGATGGTTTATGATATAGTTTTAATAAGAGGAGAAAGTAAGTTTTCTGATTCAAGTGATGCTCTAAAGAGAATGAAACTATATGAACAGTCGAAGTGCATAAATAGCAACGATACACAGCTTTAAAACTTGGGCTTATTTTCTACTCCTAATATTTCATGTATTATATGCACAACAGCATGTATTCCTCGAAAAGATATAGCAGTGTAGAAATATTTGAGATGAGTTTTCATTGAAAATGAACCTAAAAAGTACGAGTGGATAGTCTAATCATAATTACCTTAGTGCGCTTTATTCTTTGTAGGCTCGATTAATGATGATTGAATAAGATAATAAATAATTTTATTTATTTATTTATTTAACATTTAATCTTATCTATTCGAATTTAGTATAATAGAAAATTAGATGATTTTAATCTTTGTTGATAAATTATTTCAAACCGACCAACCCAACCCGACCGATACTTGATTGGATTGGGTTGGGTTGAATTTTAATATTTACACGGGTTGAGTTGGATTAAATTTTGATTAAACCGATATGGTTTGGATTGAGGCAAAAATCGACCAAACCTAACTCATGCCCACCCTAGCCACAACTACCCTATCTACACTCACTATGAGATTGTAGGTGCAACACGGTCATTTCACTATCTAATGATAGGATAGGTATCACAGGGACGAATTTCAAGTAAAATACTTAGCCAAATTTCTACTTATGATGGCACTAAGTCACACTTAGTCAGCCAACCCGAATTCACACAACACACCCACACGAATTAAAAGAACCGAACACAATATTTACGGGAGAACCCAACTTGTTTATTACTCAACAATAATACAAGACACAAGGGAAGACACTAAAGGATCACAACACTCTTTGTGTCTCAATAGATCTGGCCTTCAGTATTTATAAACAAAAAATGTATGCAGTTGACATCCCCAACTGCCAAAGGAATAAACCAACCCAGTTGGCCCGAAACTGCATCCCTAAACTAGTTCTAGCAATTGCTCACACTTTCCACTAGTCTGGACTCCGGAAACCGCCCAACACATGTGCTAGACATGTGCTCCAATTGGACACCCGAATTCGTGGACTTCAGCCCATTAACAACTAGCTGGATCAGCCCATGCCTCGTTTGTCTGCAACTCTTTGCCCATGAACAGTAAGCTGAACCAACCCATGTCTTGCTGAGCTCCAATAATCTGACACAACCAAACTAACAGCGAGTTGGATCAGCCCATGTCTTGTCTGTTTGCAACTTTTTGCCCATGACAGTAAACTAGATCAGTCCATGTCTTGCTAAGCTACAACAATTGACACCATCAAACTGAAATATCTTTCCCACGTTTACCTTGCTCTGAATCCAAAGTGTGCACCATCAACACACTATTCTCACAATTTCCTGACATGAGTGCAAAATGTTCTCATGTCATCGTGCATGTCAACCCTTAATGGGCTGGCAACATGAGACTACCAAGTTCAAAGAAAAAACAACCATGCTATTAGAAATGGATGACCGAAGACTCACGGTGGGGCCCACTCAATGGTATTGTTCAAGAAAAAACACCCACCTGAACAACGTGCAAAATTTTGGTGTTCATTATGCCCACGCCGACCACTCAAACTCGCTTTTATAAACCCCCATCTCCCATTTGCCGTAAGCACATTCAATTCCTTTGATCGCTGAAAATTTCTGTTGCGGATACACAATGGCTGAAATGAAGTCTGGTCAAGCAACCGAAGCTCTGTTTTCTCCATACAAGATGGGTAAATTCAATCTTTCTCACAGGTACATACTCCTACTATTTCGTTATTCCCCGTATTTCTCCAATTGGGGTATGGATGCGCAGTAGGCAGCGTTTCCCTTAGTTCAAACTCGTGGCCAGATGTTGATCGATTGATTGATGTAATCACTATTGTTAGTTGATGAATTTTAGACTCAATTCAACAGAAATAGAGAGTATTAGTCGTTCCTTCCTTGATAGATTTAAGTCGATTTATGAGTCAATTAAATCAAATATAAAAGTTCAGTTGAAACCGATTTTGTAGGTGAAGTAATCTTGAACTTCAAATTGTTGATTTTTTTTTTCTCTCCCAGAATTGGTTTTATATATATATATATATATATATATATATATATATATATATATATAGTAATACTTTTCACATTAATTGTGCAGGGTGGTGCTTGCTCCCATGACCAGGTGCAGAGCTCTGAATAACATTCCAGGGCCGGCCCTTGTTGAATACTACACCCAAAGATCAACCAATGGTGGATTTCTCATTACGGAGGGCACCATGATATCCCCCACCGCCGCCGGGTAATTCTGTAATTTTTTAGCAGTATGCTCGATTGAGTGATACATTTAATAATCGTTTTAAAATTTAATCAAACCGTTATTTACGTATGTTATTCTATTTACGTCACAGTTACTCATCATTTTTATACTTATTAGAGCTTCTTCAATAAGCTTTTTAAAAGTGTGATGCTATTTATATTAAATAGTTAAAATCTTAAAATTAAGCTGGACTCCCTTTTTTTTTTTTTTTTAATAATAGAGACTGAGTTTCTCTCTACATATTGAAGAGCCAAGCCAAACTCGCTCGCCATTTGTAATTTTTCAATATTTTATTTAATAAAATTTCAAGTTTCTATGCTCCAATACTTAGATTATTTATGTTATGTTGCATATTTTAACTATTGACATGTAAAAAATATATACTAATTGAAAACGAGAGAAAAACAATAAATGAATGTTGAGAAAAGTAAAATAAAGAGCAAAAATAAAGAGTTTGTTGAAGTGTATACAATATTTACTCTTTAAATTTGATGTTTTCTAAAAATTATGGATCTGTTGGATATGTTCTTACATGTTGCAATGTCTTGTATAAATTATCAACTTCTTATATTTGATGAGATTTAGTGGGTTTACATATTTTTTAATCGGTACTAATATTTCATCTTAAGCTACTTGACAGTTGACACACAACATGTTTGATTTAAGATTAACAGTATGTTAAAATTTAGTTATTAAATTAAATTATTATCTAATTGTAAGTAACATAATTACTTATTCTGACAATAAATTGTGAAGTTTCAGTTATTACCAAGAAATGAATTATTTTATTTTAGTACAGCGACGATCAAAGTACTTGTTGTAATGGTGAAAAATATTCAGTCACATCATTCCATGTTTATCGCTACCGTAAATCCTAATGGGTTCCATTTAGTGTTTGTTCCAATCTAATGATAATTGTGTTGACATATTCTATGTGGGTCCAGGTTTCCACATGTGCCTGGCATTTTCAACAAGGAGCAAGTTGAGGCATGGAAGAAAGTGGTAAATGCTGTCCACGCGAAAGGTTCAATTATATTTTGCCAATTGTGGCATGTAGGCCGGGCTTCACATCAAGGTATACCATTTAGTCTAGTAAGCACTGGCGTGTCGTGTGTTACTATTTTTTTGTTGGAAAAATCACTTGTTGATATGTTTGTATAGTGTCGTGTCCTCGTGTTTGTGTTTTGGTGCTTCCTAACATTTACTAATGCAAATGAATGGCTCTTATTTGGTCATTTGATTACTATATTAGGGAGAACAATTCTGAAATAATTGCTATTACTAATCAATTGTTCGTAACACTGATATAAATATGAAAAAAAAAAAAAAAAGTGATGCAAAGTTACAAAATTAAATGAATCTGCAGCATTTCATTTGTTAATTTGCATTATCTAAGATAAAATTTACCCAGAGACGGGATGATGACAAAATTGGCAATCAACTAAGTTTTTTGTTCCAACGGCTTCCATTGACATTTTATATAAGTAATCATTGATGAAAGCTAATACTTAAAAAGGGTTTCCTATGTGCATTGTGCTGTTATTTTTAGAGAGGAAGTTTTGTGCACATTGCTTCAGTTAGGAAATCGAAGAACTGAATGCTGATACTGGTTTTAGGCAAATTTTCAGCATCTTTAGAAGTATACTTATAGATAAATCTGCAACTCTTCATTAGTAACATTCATGATGTATAAAATGAGATACAAGTGACACATTAATACAACTTGTACTACTGTATTATGACCAAATATTGACAAACTTTTGAAAATGTTTTAGCCCCCCGTTTGACACCCATTAATTTCTCATTCTCATTCTCATTATTCATTTCAACCACACATTCTCCAAATAAAATAATATTACACACAAATCAAAAAAAATTCATCACTTTTCCACCACACATTCTCACATCAATCACTATTCCAAAATTTTTATTTTCTTCAAAATGGGTTTCAAACATAACCTTAGTTCGATTCTTTCATTGTCATTTTGTACAAATTCTACTAATCAAAAAACATTTTCCTTTTACATTGTGTATTAGTTCACATTTAGTAAGTTTTCATGGATATACACACAGTGCTTCAGCCTGGTGGGGTTGCTCCAGTGTCATCCACAGACAAGCCAATATCAAAGAGGTGGAGAGTACTACTGCCTGATGGAAGTTATGGGATTTACCCGAAGCCACGTCAATTGGAAACCTATGAGATACCGCAGGTGGTAGAACACTATCGCCAGGCTGCCTTAAATGCCATTGAAGCAGGTCAGTGAACCTTATTCATTAGAGGATTATGTGATTGTTTTGTTAGATTAGTAATTATATTTTTACTTGAAAAATTCACATTATGATTCTACGGATCTCATGAAGAAAAAATATTTTTTGTGGTATTTCTTACTTTTTTGTTGCTTGAATATTTTAGTTTTAGAGATACTCATATGGAATATTTGGTGCTTCAAGGCTCAAGCTATATATATTTCAGTAAATGAATATGCATATAACTGTTCCACCATTTTTAGATTAGTGAGGCTAATAAAAGATGGAAGGAAATATAATTTGCTAAAAAGTTTCATGGGCGAGGGTGAGGGGGATAATTTTGTATGTTCACACCCCAATTTTCTCCAGATACTCAATTTCCCCCATTTTTATTGCACTTGTCAATGCCAATGTCACCACAATGGCTATTACTATATGTATTGTGGCAACAGAACTACAGTTAAAAGTTCTACAACCTAGAAATCAATGAGATTTTTTTTCTGTAAATTTCAACCTGAAACTTCAATAGACTGATTGCAGCTTCCAGTTTCAGTAATTTGACCAGAAATGGAGTAAATTCAGAAAGAGAGATGATTACAGCTTGTTGATGACAAAGACGGCTGAGCTAGAGAGGAGTCAGCACATTAGGTTTATGAGACATTAATTGGAGCTTAGCAACAGTGGATCATGGTTTTGTTGCAATAGGACTAGAGGAGCCAGGACCATGTTGAGAGATGTTGCGACATATTAAAGTATGAGAGGATAAAAACGGTAGTGTTCCAATATGAGAATAAATTCAATGATAGAAGACATGAGGTGGATGGAATGAAGCTTGTTCCCTCTCTTTCTCCCCACCCCGATCAAAAATAAATAAATTGTGATGTCCACTTGTGGGCTTGACAACTTCCTTTAGTTAGCTTTCTTTTCATTTTAGGAAATTGGTGAAGTCATAATCCAGATACAGGATTCTCTGTTGAGAATCCAGCCATTGACAATCGGGTTCATTATTTTCTGAACTTGAGGGGGTCTTCTGTACTTTGACAAAACGGGGATAGGCAAATGCAAGTACCCTAATTGGAGTGAAGAAAAGATTTCCAATACACAATTTTAACGATAATAATATATGATTTCTGACATGTTACGTCTTTGTTTCACTTTAAATGTCTTCACTTGAGTTTTTCAAGCACAGGTAAACAGCACGTGTAAATATAATTACCTAGCACCTACTAATGATGCAAAATTAACAGGTTTTGATGGTGTTGAGATCCACGGAGCTCATGGTTACCTGATTGACCAATTCCTCAAGGATGGGATCAATGAGCGCAAAGATGAGTATGGCGGATCTCTCGGAAACCGTTGCAAATTCATAATGAGCGTAGTGCAAGCAGTTGTTTCTGCCATTGGAGCCGACAGAGTCGGTGTCAGAATGTCACCTGCAATTGATCATCTTGATGCAATGGACTCCAATCCACTCAGCCTGGGCCTTGCTGTGATCGAGAGACTCAACAGGCTCCAAATAGATTGTGGTTTAAAACTTGCGTATTTACATGTGACTCAGCCCCGATACACAGCCTATGGGCAAACAGAGTCAGGCAGTCATGGTAGTCCAGAAGAGGAGGCGCAATTCATGATGACTTGGCGAAGGACTTATCAGGGCACTTTCATATGTAGTGGTGGATTCACTAGGCAGCTTGGAATTGAAGCTGCGGCTCAGGGTGAGGCTGATTTGGTGGCGTATGGCCGACAATTTATTGCAAACCCAGACTTAGTTTTGAGACTCAAGCTTAATGCACCTTTAAACAGGTATGTTCGGGCTACTTTCTATACCCATGATCCCATTGTGGGATATACTGATTACCCATTCCTGAGTAGTAATAACGCATCTAACGCGCCTTTGTCACGTATGTAATCATGAAACAATTGGCACCACTACGTATTTATAGGAGCCTAGAGCTTGATTTCATGGTATAATGTGTTATAAGTTAAGTTTGTGCATTCAGTTGTATATCTCAACTGTAACCTAGCTTTCTATGTCGTCCCTTCCATTCTGTACACTCTATTATGGCCTTCTATTGGAAATCTACCGTGCTCTGTCATGGCCTTCCGTCTAAAAAAGAGATTGAAAGATTTGATGATTGTCTATTTGATTGATACCAGTAATATTTATTCTTCTCATTAAAGGTGCAATCTGCACAAACAAACAATTTTTGTAGGGATAAATGCACTTTTATATTCTTTTAACTCGAAATGAAATGGTTGGAGAAAGGAAGCGTTCTATTTCTTTTTTGCTACTTACATGAAAATATTGAGTGGAGATGGTTGGAACCGGTATCTCAGTAGATTAGAACATGTGGCTACGAACCACAGGTGTTCGAATCTTAATGTTTGCCGTAGTTTACTGTCCATTTGTATTTTGTGCTGCCATTGGGCCATAATTTGCACGAGCTGGGTTTGGACTTTCACAAATGTTTTTAATTATAATTAAGGGAACAATACATATTTAAGGTTTCTACTTTATACCATTTCAAAAATACAAAAACAAGTTTCAAACTTCCAAAATCAGGTTTTTTTAGATTTTTATTTATGAAATAAAGAATTATTAAATCAATTTATTATTACATATTTAATACTAATATAACATAATTACCCTACACCGCTTCCACCACCCCTACCGCTCCGATAACTATTCCGGCGGTTACTCCGATTCCGGTGACTATTCTGATGATCGTTTCGTCGCCACTTTATTTCGACGACTGTTCCGATTTCGGCAAGTGTTCCAACTCCGGCAAATATATTAAGGTCACAGATTTATGCAATTTGGTCACAATTCAAAAAATTTAATGTCACAATTTAAAAATTTTATAGACCACAATTCGTTTATCGATCACAAATTAAGAATTTAAAAGTCACAATTTGTTCATCAGACACAAATAACAAAATTTAAAAGTCACAACTTATTTTATGGCCACAAAACATCAAATTATAGATCACATATTACTTTTATTGGTCACAAATTAATAAATTTGTAGGTCACACGGTATTTATTAGTCACAATTTATTCTTTATTGATCACATACCAACTAATCTATTGGTCACAATCAATAAATCATTTGTGACCACCACCAACCAAACACCACCGTCATCACCACAGCTGCTAAAACCAAAATCATCGTTTCAAAAATTGTAGCCAACGTTATCTCCACCACCACTACACCAACATCGCCACCAGCACCATCGCATCCGTTGCACCCCATTCTAACCCCAATCTACTACAACGACCACTACCACCGCCAGTACACCACACATACAGTCGCGCCCCGTGGCAGCCACAAATAGATCTGAAAATGTCACCACCACCATGCAACCATTGTCATTCACCATTACCCATACACTACCATAAAATAAACACAAATCATGTGGCTATCTCCGCGCGGCGCCACCACTATCATTCACCGACGCTCACACCTCCACCAACACTGCTCGACACACCTCCACACATCAATAAAAAAATTTTTAAAAAGGAAGAAGAACAGATCTAAAGCAGCGATACTCATCACTGCTTATAACAGACTTACTGTCGACTCTTCTTAACAGATCTGTGGTAGTGATGCTTGTTTCGAAGTGACAAGGTTGCAGACATTGGCTGCTTTAGAGTGATGCCACTGCGGTAGCGGTGTCTTGAGCATCGCATCGCGATCTCTAGCAATATCTTCGCTGGGCGACGCATTTCTGTGGGCATGGTTGCGACGCATTGGTTGTGGACAAAGGGTATGGATGCGTCACGAGCGATTTTTAGAAGGGAAAAATAGAAAGAGACGGGAGAGGAAGAGATAATGGATGAGGTGGAGAGAGAAGAGAGGCGGTGGTGGTGCCGACGAGGTGATGCCAGTGGTGGCGGCGACGGGCGGCAGCGGCAGGGATATATAGAGAGAGAGATGAGAGAAAATGGGTGGGTGGTAGACTGGTAGGGAGAGAGAGTGTGTGGGAAGAGAAAATAAAATAATTAGGGTTTGAAATTGTGTAGGATTGATTTAAAGAAAAAATAATTTAAAAATCATTAATTAAAACCTGATTTATGTATTCTTAAAGTTGATTTTGAATTTATGAAAATGGTATGTTAAAAACCTGTGAGGCTGTAATTTCCTCTATAATTAATCTTTAAAAGTTCTCCTGAATCTTTTCAAATGTTTCCAAGTAGTAATAAGAACCAAAATTAACAAAAATAGCACTGAAATGAGGGTAATTATTTTATTATCTCTTTAAAATTTCAAGTTAGCACCCTCATTTTGACATTCTTCTTGGCACCTTTTACCGAGAGAAAAAAGCATCATTTTTCTCATACGTGTTAGCACTAATCAAATTCATATGATATTTCATATGTGTTAATTTCACAAACGGTCACTGAATTTACCTAAAAGTTACAAAACTGTCATTAAAGTTTAAAACTTGCAGAAACGGTCATTGAAGTTTCATGTATTTCCACGGTCACTGAAGTTTTAATTTGTTTCATAAGCGGTCACTAAAGGATTGTTATGATTTTAATTCAAACTTAAATGATCAAAACACGTGAATATAGAAGTTTGACCATCTCAATCACAAATTTTTAACTATTAAGTTCCACCTTTGGAGTAAATTAGATGAAAAATGTAAAAGCGAATAATTCTCGTTCTGCCTATATACGGACAAGACTATAAATTTTGATATGAGATATAAATATTTTTTTATGTTTTTGTGTGATCGTTCATAGATTTCATTGTTTTTAATGCACTTTTATTTATTTTAGTTCACATAAAAATATAACATATTCTCGTTTAAAAGAAATTTGCACTTGAGATGGTCAAGCCTCTATATCTACGTGTTTGAGTCCTTTAAGTTTGAATTAAAATCATAACGGTCCTTCAGTGACCGTTTGTGAAACAAATTAAAATTTTAGTGACCGTTTGTGAAAGTGCATGAAACTTTAGTGACCGTTTATGTAAGTTTTAAACTTCAATAATTATTTTGTAATTTTTAAATAAGTTCAGTGACCATTTGTGAAATTAACCCTATTTCATATAAATGAAGATTTATCATTGAAATATAAAATGGGATTATATTTTAACTAGTTACTTTATTCTTTCCAAATGAAATTTATCTCGCCAAATATTTTACCATTTAGTTATGCAGTTTGACCGTACAGTTCTATTAAAATGTCCTATAAGCAATCAAAGTTTAATTTTAAGAGAACGTGTAAAAAAGGTGTACATAGACTAAAAAACTTTAATCAACTCTAATTTTAAGAGAATGTGTGTAAAAGGAAGATGGAGAATTTGTCAGAAATTTGAATAAACGGATAATTATTTGCAAACCTGAAAGTATAAACATAATTCATTTTCTCACCTTAAAAATGTCCCACGGTGAAATTTGATCATGAAAAGTTCAAGTTTCACATTTTTGAGTATCAAAAGACTTACCAAGATAAAGAAGATGAGAGAACCAAAGATACACAATAATTAGTTTGTGTGCTACACTAAGGAAGAATTAAATCTTCAGATTAGTTGCTTCACAACTATCAAACATTATTAATATCGAGAACCCAAAAAACTAGCAATTTCTGAAAAAAAAAACTAAGGGGCTGTTCTCTTTGTGTTTTAATTTTGTGTTTTGTGTTTTGTGTTTTGAGCGTCTGTTTTGAAATTTCTGAAAATGCGTTTTTTTTGTCATTCTGAAAAACTGTTTCTGAAAACATAAAAATGGAAAATGCGTTTACTTTGAAATTTTGAAATTTTTTTAATAATATTTTATTAAAAAAATCTGATTATTCAGTAAATTACAAAATTTTATTGGTCTAATGTTAATTTATTATTACATAGCATATTAATTATGAAGTTGATGAATTTGAAAATGTTTTTTTTCCAAATATAAAAAACACAACTTAAATTAAACTTGTCAACACAATTCAATAGATATAATTAGAAGTTTACGTGTCATAACAAAATACATGCATGCTGAACAAAATATAAAATAAATCCAAGGAGTCATGTACGACGTCTTGAGTAGTCATTCCACATGTTTGTAACAATTTGATCCCTGACTTGACCCATTTGAGCTGTTTGACTAGCATCAAAATGTATGACTTCTTGATATTGACTAGACTCTGGTATATCTTGAAACACCATATTCTCCTCTGAATATTCAGCAAACAATCTATCCAAAGCGTGCTCCTGGCGAATAAAGTTGTGTATTGCGCAACATGTAGTAGGGATTTTTCTTTGTCTGCTAAGAGGATAATTGGTAATCAATTTCAACATAGGAAATCTTGCCTTTAAAACTCCAATGCTACGTTCAATAATGTTACGGCACGAGGAGTGTCGATAGTTAAACAATTCTTCCTTCCCACGTAGTCTTCCTCGTCCAACATAGTCACGCAGATGATATCTTTGACCTCGATAAGGGACAAGAAATCCAGGCATGTTTGGATAGCCAGAATCAACAAGGTAAAATTGATCTGCAAAATAATAATAATAATAATAATAATAATAATAATAATAATAATAATAATAATAATAATAATACTCACATAGTGTATCACTATAGATACATTCACAACAATTATTTGAAGTATAAGAATATACCTTCTCGTGGCATTGGAAAGTTGTTAGATCTTCTCTGACTGCATCAACGAATACTCGTGAATCATTCACAGTGCCTTCCCAGCCAGAGTACACAAACGTGAATTTCATATCGAAATCACAAGTCAACATCACATTTTGTGTTACGTTAGTTTTCCTTCCACGAAACGACGTTTGTCTCGATGTAGGTGCCCAAGCTGCAACATGTGTACCATCTATAGCGCCAATACAATCTTTAAAGAATGGATATTTGCGCAAAATACGTTCATGCACAACATCTTGATTTGTGGGACTGATTATCTCGATGCCAAATGTACAAACAGCCCTCAACACTCGTTTAAACCATTTGTGTATCATATTATTGGAATGCTGGAACCTATCACCAATAATACTATATCGTGTAGTGTGCCCAATAATCATAAAAAACATACCAATACCCTCCTCGACACTCACTTTTTTTTCCATATTTCAACAACTCTCTCTCTCTTTTAAAATATCACAAAAATTCATGAAAACGTGTTTCTGCATCCGAAAATTACGATAGCATACGTCCGGATGTCCATTTAGAATTTCTAGCATGTACATTTTTCCTGTTAGCATTGATGTCCTGCAAGGTATCCTGTCGACGATACTTCCTTTGTGAAGACCAATCATATTAAGCATCATTAAATCATCAACATTTGTGTCGAACTCATCCATCAATGACAAATCATCATCACTCGAATCTTCAACAATGGAATCATCAGTATTCACATTATCATCCATACTGTAAACAAAATATACCCACATTAATTATCATAAATCATAACAACCATCATCCATTCAAATAAAACATCATCAATAAGTTCATACATGAAACCCTTACATCACCAAGAAAGTTCATAAAAGAAGTAGCATAAAAGTAGGTCCAAGATAGGCCCTCTCCTTGCTTCTGGCATCTTCACAAACGACACCCTGAAATCGGGATCCTTAAAAGCTTTTATTGCTTTCATATAAACTTCATTTGACACCCCTTCCATATTGTTTAATATGTCCATACATATCACATTTGAATAAGGATCCTGACTACTAATTTCGCTATCCGATTGATGACATGATTTTCCTTGGATATTTGCAAGCTTTTCTTTGAAGTAAAGTGTTCTAATTTCTGTTTCTTCATTCCTCATACTCATTGAAGATGACCACTGTGTCATGCAGGCCTCGAGTTTATCATTTTTACTGATCTTTTGTTCCTTACGTCGGCGTTCACCCGACGTACCAATTTCCTCACGCCGACGAGTATTTGAGACCCCATCGACTTCATCCTCATTTTCCACATGTACATGCACTCCCCCATTCAAGAAGTCATCTTCGAGCTGTCTTTCTTCCTCTGATGTGTTTGGAAGCTGAGTGGAGGCATTGGCTAATCCTCTAGTAGTTGTAGTTCCGCTAAATATCTCCCCCAAAATGTGGTAGTGCTTACATCCTTCTTTTTTGAACAGTTTGTAATCAGATTTGTTAATCTACATTACAAAAGAAGCCACATTAGAGAAGGGGGTACCATTGATAAGATAAAAAACTAATGACGAAAATATACTTTAAGAAATATATATACCGTATAAAAGTGTTGCCAAACTTCCTCTACAGCATTCACGTTGTTGGTATTTGGGTCCCATGTAACACCAGTATGTGCCAAAAGCTCGGAGAACATGCGGTGAATCTTACGTAAGCGGTTCCACTTTCCCTTTAATCTATCTATGCCGTAATTCATTTTTGTTGAAGCTACCATGGTTTCATTAATTCTGCCCCATTCGTCTTTCGTAAATGTAAAACATTGCAATGCGTTTGATTTCACTTTCTCATAAAGAATTTCAATAAAAGTGTGTTCATTCTCATCCGACCATGACATTGGAATGTTATTCCTACCGCGGTGACCACCCATGTTCTATTTGAATAGAAATAAAATTATGAACTTCAATGAGTTGAAGGAAAATTATGAACTTGAATGAGTTTATCATTCAAGAAATGTAGACACAACTTGGTGTTTGAGGCCAATACTATGATTTGGAAGCATGTTGGAGACAATGAATTATGTAATTGATTACAACCACATCAAACCACTACTTATTTCGTTAATAAATTTGAAGTGTAAAAAGAGAAAGTAACTAAATAAAAAATAGAATTAAACCACTACTTGGAAACATTGAATCCATCGATAGCATGTCTTTAGGGAACTACCCACGCTAGAACAACATAAAAAACATATTGAAAAAAAAAATTCTAATAGTCAAAAGCATTTCTTTTGGTGCTTGGTATCAATGGTTCATCTAATCCAAATTCTCTTTTGATCTCTATTAGATAGAGGCACAAACATGATAAATTATGGCCAAAACAAGTCACAAGAGGAAGTGTTACAGCAAAACTAATAACAATCAGTGTACTACTCAAGAACCAGCCACAGCCAACAGAAGTTTGAAACTGGTGAAGCTTGAATTTCTATGTTTGAAACTGGGATTAAAGTCATAGTTTAACAATGAGCAATTTCTAGTCTGGCACCTTCATTTGCAATCAAAAGCCAAATCCAATAGAAACAAATTTTACATTCACACAAACTGTAAAACATGCTACTGATCTCGTTCATTTCAGCAACAAAATTTTGGCCACACAGTCACAACAGAAGTTTGGCACCTTCAGTTGCAATCAAAAGCCAAAGCCAACATAAACAAATAAAACATTCACATTGATGTAAAGCATGCCTCTGTTCTCGTCCATTTCAGCAAAACATTATGGCCAAAACAAGTCACAAGAGGAAGTGTTACAGCAAAACTAATAAACAATCAGTGTACTCTTCAAGATTCGGTTGGTAATTCAATACCTAATACACAATGAAAACAATTTGCTGAACTTAATCGAGTCTCGCCAAAGATAACCTAAAATCGACAGTTTCGACTGAGATTTCACATTATTCAGGCACCAACAAAATTAAACCATTACACAGACACAGACCATCCAAGATTATCAAAATCACCCATACCCACCAACCGAAACAACGAGAACACACAAATTAGGCAGGTGCGAAATCTGACCCAAGGAAAAGAATTTCGAACTTACCGCAAAAAATATAGCAGGCAATGAACTAGCTCGGACCTGCTTGAAAACGCGAACCCGGAGATCTGGCTGGTGGAGCTGCTCGATTTTCAGTTTCTAAGAGAGAGAGATACCAGGAAGAGGAGAAAGAATGTGCCGGAAGAGACGAGAACGAGGAAGAGGGTTTCATTTCACGGTTTGTGTACAGTGCCGCGTTTTGGGCCTTTTTTAACAGTGCGTGTTTTGGGCTTCAGTTGGTTCAAAATTTTGAAAACGTGGAAAACCACGTTTTCTATTTTGTGTGCAAAAAAATTTTCCATTTTCAAAAACGTGTTTTCAAAAATAGGAAAGAGAACGCGTTTTTTACTATTTTCGAAAATTAAAAATAGAAAACGGCTTGAAAACGGTAAAGAGAACATGACCTTAGTTACAACAATACATATAGTGGGAATCCATAGAGTTAAATATAATTAGATGAAATCCCCCGCCCCCTCCAATTCTGCCCAATTTACTATTTCAAATACATCCATGTTATATGTATTAAACTAAACATACATGCCATAATATTCCTAAAACCAAACCAGGGACCAAGAAATGGATTGAAGATAGAAAAAGGGAAAAAAAGAATGGTGAAAAGAAAAAGAAGAAAAAGGAGAAGAAAGAGGTGCCAATTTTGGGTGCTAACTCGACCTTGAGGCGAGAATGAGGAGATTTGAAAAGCCTATCGACCATTATAGCTCGTAGGCCGTAGCTCGTACTTCAAGAGTGAAAACCGTTATTTTCAGAAAATAAGCACTTAATTACTTTAGTTAATAAAATTTACATGAAACATCATTTATTGTAGTGCATATTGCAAATTATATAAGTTGCAAAAGTTACTTATTTCAAATTATTGAGTTAGATAGCATGATTTTCAAAATAAAATTTGTTGACCTCGTTTTTCATGACGCGAATGTGGATAACAGATGTCGGGTCCACTCACGTCAATTCGAGCTAATTTCGGTGTGTTTTGACCGGAGAACTGGTACGGAAGAGAAGGGGGAGCATGAACGCGGGAATGTTTTACGTCGCGAGACAAAAATGTTCGAGCACCGGTTATATGGATAAGATGATTGCGCTAACAAACAATCACCAACAAAGTGTCAATAACCTCAGATCAAACTAACAAATGTAGAACAAGCGAGTAGATATAGTGTGAGTAATGTTCGTATATTATAATTAATATTCAAAGACAATCCATTATGATTTACAAAGAAAACTTATTTATAGGGTTCTGGTCGACGTGATGATCGTTGGATCAGAACCACACGACTTCATCTTCTTGACTGAAGTCTCATATCACTAAGTTTATCATACATTAAATACATTAACAACATGTCAGCTGTCCTATACATTGGGCTGACACACCCGACATTCTTTATTAGAAACGTTATATCAATCATTCCTAAAAATTGCCTACAAATTTTGTAAGAGACAGCTTCAACTTCAGATGAATTGAGGGCTTTGGTCGGAGATGTACTGATCTGGGTCGTAGAAAATGAAGCGTCCAACGTACAGAGTGGCTCATATTTAAATCTCAAATGAACGGTTAGATGGTCCGGATCGACATCTAACGGTTGGGATTAAGAGCTACTACCTATAAAAGGCGACAACTTGGAGTAAAAACTCACTTTGCCATTTAAGAAATCAGCAATCTAATCTTCCAAATCTCTAAATCTCATTTCTTCTTCTTCCTTCGTGCATTTTTCAAGTATTTTAAACTTTAACTAAAAAACTGAATGACATCTTCACATTCTGATTTGGGGATTTTGACCTAAGCCAAATGGCTTTTGAGATGAGGTTGACAATAACAAACACGTTCAACCTGGTTCGAGTCATTTGGCCCGAACAGAGTGCTTTACTTGTCGGGGAGGGTACAAGAAATGATGGAGGTGGCTTGGGGGGTAGCCAAAACTCCTTCAACTATAAATGCATCAGACCTAGCTAACTTAAGGAAAAAATTTCGTATCCCATATAACATTAAACTTCTATCCCTCTTCCCAGACCAGCGTGCCTGCTCTCCAAGGCAAGGATGAGTCTCCATCAGCGAGTTCCTCCTTAAGGCTGGACTTCGTTTACCTCTCTACCCATTTTTTAGAGACATTCTTAGATTGTATGGGCTAACTCCCACCCAGTTTATCCCCAATGCTTAGGCCCAACTAGTGGAAACCTATTTTCTGTGGAAGAAAACCTCCATTGGAGAGGACATGCCTCTTCACGTCTTCCAGACCATCTTCCTACCCCGGGTCTTGGGAAAGGGAGATCCCAAGGATTGGTACCTGTTATGTCCGTGGGGATTACATTCTTCTTTCGTCTTAGACCTTTCCTCTTCCATCAAATGATGGAAATAGACGTGGTTTTGGGTGAAGGGAAAATGGAAAGAGTGTGAGGGTGACATAGTTCCCCACGCGATAGTTTCGACCCCCTACTCATAAGCTCATGAGTGTTGTACTTGACCTTTTTTCTAATTAATGATGATTCTGATCTTAATTTTTTTATGTTTTGTAGGATCGGTAGAGCACTTCGAACTCAGTCGAAGTGAGCTGGACGCTGTTGAGGACATCTACCGATGTTTTTTTTTTATCTTTGTAAGAGTTCGACTGTTTAATCAACTCGAAACGATTTTTTGAGGAATTTGGTTTAATGGCCCGAAGAGGTAATGTCCATTTTCAACTTTTGTCGTTTTGTACAAACTGTTACTGACCTTGTTTCTCTTTTTGTAGATGACTTTGAAAAGATGAGGTATCCCACCCTTGACATGGCCACTATCCTCGCTGCCACCTCCACTATTAGGAGGAAAGGACTGAAGCCCTCATCCGTTGAGCAAAACAAGTGAGGGACCAAGTCGAGAAAATCAGTCGGGTAGCTAACAACCAGGAGGAAGAAGGGTGACCTCCCATGAAGGACAAAGGCAAAAAGATAGTGAATGATGTCCCCAAGAAGAAACAACGCTTCTCTGCCCCAAGAAGCTCGCTTCGGCATTGAGGGAGATTGAGATTTTGAAGAAGGAAGTCCACTTGTCCCAAAGTGAAGTGGCTTCCATGACGAAGCATGTGACTTCTAATGCTCATCGAAGCTGGTTGTTGAGGCTTTGGAGAAGGCAAATAAGGAGAATACTGCCTGAAGCAGTAGGTGGGGAAGCTGAACGTCAAAGTTTTCGGCCTAACAGAAGAGGTTGAGACGGTGAGGATGGATGCTTAATCTGTGGTGATGAGGTTGTGAAGCACTACATTGCCAACTTCCACGGAATAGAGGCATACCAAAGCATCGTAAAGTAATTACGAAGGTATGCTTACACCGAGATGGTGGAATAGATTGAAGTCATCTCTCAAGCCTTCAATACCTTTGAGTTGAGGTTATAATTTCTGGAAGAGGTAGAACAAGAGCCTCAAACTCCAGCAGAGGGTAGCCAAGTGATCGAGATTGAAGACCATGCTGCTGAAGAAAATTCTGAAGCTGTGACTCCCAATGCTATTGTTCCCTTTGTAGCTCCCCCACCTGTTTAGCTGATAGGTTTTTGTTTTTACATTTTCTATGTAAATGGCTTCGACCCATAATTGTAATTATTCATTCATTCAATGAATGAAAATTTTCTTTTGTTTATATACTTGTATTCTATTTTTTTGTACTTTCTTTACTACTTTCGTTTGCAATTCGTTATTTAAATTTGTAATTTTGCACAAGTGTTAGAAGGTCATTTACCTTTCTATCCTAACATCTAAACTTATTTGCACTTCAACTTTATTGCACTTAAGCCTTTTTTATTTGCAATTTGCGCAAGTGTTTGTAGTTCGCGTACCTTTTAGTTATTAACGAACATGCTATTGAGCAGTTTGCCCATCCCGAGGCTTTCTTAACAACTTTTGTTGTTAAGGGCATGTGTTATCCACTTCAAAAATAATGAGGTGGTCCCTTTTCGGATTCAGCTTTTAGTCGAAATGCCCATGATTATCTGTATAGGGACTATTCATCTATACAGAGGCTTCTCCTTTGACTTTTGTTAATAGGAAATACTTATTTCTTTTATTATTCACAAACTTGACTTAATTAAAACAAATTTAACTTAATAGAATTAACAATTCTTCTTAGCAAGAGGTTGAGTGGTTCGCCCATGCTAAGGCTTCCTTAACAACTTTTGTTGTTAAGGGGATGTGTTGTCCACTTTTCAAGGAAGGATGTGGTTCCTTTCTGATCCAACTCTTCGTCGAAGTGCCTACGTTTCCTTGCATATGGACAGTTCATCTATGCAGAAACTTCTCCCTTGACTTTTGTCAACATGAATTATTTTTTCTTTTACAAACACTTTAACAAAAGTCAGTTTTATTGAATAAAAAATTGTACAAACTATATATTTACATTCTTACTAGTAGTATTTGTAGATCCTACGCGTTCCATGGATGAGATTGTGCCTTTCTATCCATATTTTCAATTTTATAAGTTACAAGCCGAACCTCTTCTTTGATGTGGTAGGGACCTTCCAAATTGGGACCAAGGGTTCCTGCTCGGTGGTCATTAGTAGATAAGAATAGCCTTCAAAGCACCAGTTCATTCAAGCGAAATGATTTCTTCTTAACTTTAGAATAGTAGTATCTAGTCATTTTTCATTGGTAGATAGCCAATTTTGCTTGATAATCATCCCTCCTTTCTTCAAGGAGGTCTAGTTCGCACCTTCTCAACTTGTCGTTAGATATTTCGTTAAAATGAATGCAATGAGGAGATGTCATACCCACTTCAATTGGGCTCATAGACTCAACTCCATAAACCATAGAGAAAGGAGTTTCTTTTGTATCTGTCTACTTGTAGTTAGGATAGCACATAAGACTTGAGATAGTTCGTTGATCCAAGCTCCCTTAGAAGCGTCAAACATTTTTTTCAACGTGTATTTGATAGTTTTATTAACAGCTTCACGACTTTATCATGGTGTATTTCAATGCCAAGTACATAAGAAGCTTCTCCAAATATTTTATTTCAGAATTAACGGATAAAATTTTCTTTGTCTCATGAAGTAACCCCAAGTCACTGCTAGCAAGCAAAACGTCATCAACATACAAGACAGAAAAATAAAAATTTTCCCACTGATGCACTGATCAAGTGTATTTTCAACAAAATCAAGAAAAGTTACAACATTTTCAAACTTCAAATACCATTGCTGAGATGCTTGCTCGAGGTCATATAATGATTTATTCAAATTACATACCAAGTTTTATTTTTCATTCACTACAAAATCTTCAGGTTGTCTCACGTAAACCTTTTTAGAAAGATCTTCATTCAAAAAAAGACTGTCTTAACGTCCGTCCGATGAAGCTCCAAATTATAGTGTGCCATAAGTGCCACGATAATTCGAAAAAAAAACTTTGGATGAAACAGGTGAGAAAGTCTCATTATAGTCAACGCCCTCTCAATGAGTGAACCCTTTTGCTACTAATCTTGCCTTCCTTCGTTCTACATTCTCTTTTGAGTCCATTTTGCTTTTGAAGATCCACATGTTATCTATGTTGTTAGTATTTGAAGGAAGTTCAACAAGTTCCCAAACTATGTTCTATTCCATAGAATGCATTTCACCTTCCATAACGTTTATTCATTTATTTGACTCAAGACTTGTCAATGCTTGATTAAAAGTAACATGATCGAAAATACGCCCAATATTAAAACATTCTCCAATGAATATGTAATGTAATCATTTAGTAATGCAAACCTCGTTTCTCTATGTGGTCTTCTGACTTGTGGCTCAAAAGTTGACTCAATTGGAGGAGGAATTGGAAGTTCCTCTTGGTGCTCAGGTTCTTCATTAAGAATTTTAACCGGTTGAGAAATAACTATTTCACGTATAATAGGAACTGGAACGACAACTTGATTTGGTTAAACAAAAATTTCCTTCAATATATAACTCCCACTATCACCAAATACATTCTTTTCAAATTTGGTCAACAACTTTGGTGCCATGATTAAGAAATAGAACTTATATCCTTTTGATAAGTCTGAATACCCAGTGAAAGAACCACGAGTGGAATTTTGGTCTAATTTCTTTTCAAGAGGATTATAAATCTTAACCTCAGCTTGACATCCCAAACTCTAAAATGAGCTAAACTTGGCTTACATTTTGTTCATAATTCAAAAGGTGTATTTGAAACAGCTTTACTCGGAACTCTATTCAAAATGTATGTAGAAATTTTCAAAGCTTCGCCCCATAGATACTCTAGCAAATTAGTGCTACTCACCATGCTCCTGGCCATGCCCTTTAAAGTCTGATTATGTCTTTCAAAAACCCTATTCTACTTGAATGTCCCTGACATGGTATATTGACGCACTGTCCACACCTTTGCAAAATTTTTGCAAAATCACTTATGTTTTGGATGCTCAAGCATTAGCTTGGTGACATGCTAACGTAATTCTGATGACTTTTTCTCATTGTTCCATACTTGAGCCCAAAGACTTCTAATTCATCTATACTACATCCTAATAGATTTCTTGACTTTTATAACTCTCTTATTTACATTAATTTTATCATAAGTCACGCAAATACAATGAAACCTAACAAATCCCCCCTTTGGCATTTTGTGACAATTAAGTATTACAAATCAAAGCAAAACATAAACTACTACCCAAAACCCAACGGACTCAATCTATGTTTACTTTCCTCTCCAAACCTGTTTTCTGAAATCAACAACTCAAATATCAAGTGTAAAGTGTGTGAACAGTTAAGAAAATATATTAATTGAGACATGGTATCATCATGCTAGTTAAATTGAGATGCAATATCAATGTTAATCAAAACACCAACCGAAACAATAATATCACAAAACATCAAAACTCATAATAGCTAAGCATTCAAAATGATATGGAATGACATTGATAGGCAAAATGGAGCTCCATAGTAAACGGTATGAATCCTGATACTGGCGTCTCGACCGTACGAGCTGCCAAGCGGACTTAGTAGCAAAGCTACCATCTGATGTATTTCGCCAAACAATTCGATCTGGGGTATCTGCATACAAATGTATAGCCCCTATCTGGTCCGACACTAGAGATGGGAGAATCAGTAATAAACGTCCAATATTCTACCCAGTATTATCAAAAAAATCGTGCACCCTCGTAGAAGTGTGCTGCCGGTGTGGGAATAGGGATGCCAGAGTGGTCTCACCCATCCAATAGTCATGCCAAAAGAAAATTTGACCAATACCAAGGTGCCAAGCAATGTATGGCTCTGTATGAGACCCAACTAATTTCAGCCTCTTCCATATAGGAGAAGCCAAGCAAGGAACTACTACAGATAAAGGGTGTGTCCCCATACAATACTTGCCCTGTAAGAATTGGGCCCAAAGAGATCTCTGAGAACGGAACAACCACCAGAGCTTCATGGAGAATGTGTCCACCACATCCTGTAATCTCCTAAAGTCTAGACCACCTTCATCAGTAGGAAGACAAATATCTTTCCGGCTCCGCCAATGTAGCTGACACGCCTGATCTTTGAGATCACACAGGAATCATGCAAAGATGCTCTCTAGTTTCTTCAGGATAGTTTTAGGAAGTTGCATGATCTGAAGAAGGTGTAATGGCATGGATGAGAGCACAGACTTCAGCAAAGTAATATGACCTACATATGATAGAAGACGCGAAGCCCAACCTGAGATCCTGTTCCTGACCTTCTGGATAAGGTCATCATAAATGAAGCTCCTCTTGGCTCCCTTGAAGATATGGACTCACAGATAAGTGAACGACTGCTGCTGGTGTCGAAAACCAGTCAAAATCTCCAGACGTCTGATCTGACTAATAGATGTCCATTTGGGTAGTATAAGTCCACTCATGTCTCTATTCACCAACTGATTAGAGATCCCCTCATAGTGCTCTAAACAACCAAGAATTCTCCTGATAGGCTGTTTCTGACTGTTGGCGAATATGATCATATCATCAGCAAATGAAAGGTGTGAGATAAGAGTATTACCTCTATGCCGATAAGACATATTGGGATACTCTCGAAACCTCTGAGTGAGTAGGCGTGAGAAGTAATCAGCATCTATGATGAACACGGATGGTGAGATATGATCTCCCTGTCTGAGCCCTCGAGAGGAAGGGAAAAACCACAAGGGTGACCATTTAGGAAAACAGAAAAATGACACTCCGAGATGCACCGACTAATTCTATCAATCCAGATCCGATCAAAGCCAAAGGCCTCTAATACAGAATAAATAAAGTTCCAATCCATGCGATCATAAGCTTTAGTCATGTCAAGTTCCAGCATGGCGTTACCCCATTGCATTCTATCATCCAAAGTATGGAAAAGCTCCTGAGTCAAAAGAACATTGTCCCCGATTAGGTGACCAGGAATGAACCCACTCTGTTGTGGAGAGATAATGCATGGTAACAAAGTACTCAATTTGGTGTTCAACAGCTTCGTAATAAGCTTATTGAAGACAGTACATAAACTGATAGGTCTAAAGCTGGTCCATCTACAAGCACCGTCTCTCTTAGGGAGCAAGATAATAGCGGTAGCAGCAAAACCCCGAGGAAGGTGGCCGCCGTCAAAGAAGTCCAAGACTGCCCTGTATACATCGTCCTGAATAATATCCCAACAATGTTGGAAAAATAGGGATGAGAATTCGTCCGGACCGGCAGCACTGTCAGCATCTATACTAAACACCACCTCCTGAACCTCATGAATTAAAGGGATGCGGTTATTAGCCAAATTATCATCCTCCGTCAAAAGCATAGGGATGCTATGAAAATGAATGGGGTTCAACGGCTGTGTAAGAGCATACAGAAGATCCTGGTAAAAAGCAATAGCAGAAGACTGAATGTCAGCTGGATTTGCTAAGACAATCCCTGTTTGCGTCCTGATGGACCTAATACACGATTTGATCCTACGTCCTTGAACCATCGCATGGAAATAATGGGTATTGTGATCTCCTTCACATACCCAATGTGAACCGGCTTTTTGTTTCCAAAAACCCTCCTTAATAGATAAGGTTCGATTCAAAATTGCCTGTACATGATGTAATAGGTCACGATGCTCTGGTATAGGGTCTCTATCATATACTATCTCAGCCTCATCCATCCTATCCTCAGAATCACACACCCATTGGAAAATATCTCCAAACACATGTCAATTCCACCACCATAGGCCTTGTTTCAGCCTACGGAACTTTTCCCAAAGAGCAGCTATCCCCTTAAGATGGGTAGGAATCGACCATTTCTGAGCGACAAAGGATGAAAAATCATTATACTTAATCCAAATGTTGAGGAATCTGAAAGGTTTAGGCCCCAAATCATCATTAGAAACCCACTAAAGTAATAAAGGCGAGTGATCAAATGAAGTCCGATTCAAGAGCCTAACAGTAAGCTGTCGACAGAAAGCGACAGCAGTAGAATTAATGAGTACCTTATCCAGTCTCTTTCTGATTCGACCGTTGGACCAAGTATACCGATTCCCATGGAAACCAATATCCTCTAAACCACAATCTAACATCATATCAGAGAAAGCAATAGTGCCTCGATCACGAGTATTATGACCAGTACGCTCACCATCATGCGTAATAACGTTAAAGTCTTCCCCAACTAACCAAGGGTCGTCCATATCGAGGGATATGGGTGAAGTCTCTCCCATAAATCCCTCCTGATAGATACATTACATGAAGTATAGACATGAGTCAGATAGATAGGGCACACAAGTCTGGGATCCTCAACTCTAACGTGAAGGAACTGAGGATGATCAACAATAACAGTAATAGTAGTACCCATGTTCCAAAAAACCAGATCTTGTTCGATTCACTTTGAACTCCCGTGTCAAATCGCAGAAAATGTCGAATATCCTCAAATCTATACTGAAAAACAAAAGGCTCCAAAATAATCAAAAGATAAACCTAATGAAGCTGAATAAGCTTCTTCAGGCACCGATGAGTAGCAACACTAGCTACACCTCTCGCATTCCATATGATGGTACTCATCTAGATGTGTGTGAAGACGTATCCTGTGATTGACTCCTGGTCACCATCCTAGTACTTGAAGTATTGGCTACTTTCGCATTTCGTTTCCAACTAACTAGGATAAAGCCATCATCCTATGTTCTACTAGTCATGCCTACCAAGTCATCAGTCGAGGAACAATAATATGGCCCTTGATGATGAACTTCAATATGAGAAAAAAACATTAGAATCGGATTAGCCTGAAGATAAGAAAGCCTCCAAATTTTGTTGACAATGTGTAGGTGAAACTGGTACTTCTAAGCCAATCGAGTCTGGTGGCCTTATCATCATAACCTCTAAAAGAGGATCAAAGTATATAGAACTACCTATCATGGGAGTAATGTTGATCGGATCCCAGGATTGAGTAACTGGTTGTGCGTCTAATGTGGAAACTGGTTGGCCATGATGGCCCGCTCGAGTAGGATCAAATGTTAACTGATCCGAAAGTAAAGAAGTAGAAGTCTGTGGATCAGTGGTACTAGTAACAGGTAGGGTAGTGACATTAGTAACTGCCTGATTGACAGTAGCAGTGGAAGCCAGGATAGTGGGAGGAAATGAGGCAATATTCTCGGAAGTTCCATCTTGTCTTTTTTGATTGCGCTTAACCGGCGTCCATCTCTAGCGGGGCAAAGTTGCTGTCTCTTTAGTATTACCTTTATCCTTAGCCAAAGCTAGTGGGGCCCTAGTAGTATGGTCAACAGCTATGGGGGCCATAGGTGGTGGTATAGGATGCGAAATATTAGGGAATTTTCATCCCTATGACGAAAATGTCTGCATCTAAAGCAAAAGTCGAACACCTTATCATATATAACGGGCTGCCAATACCCTCCCCTATTTTCTCTCTCAATCTATACACGATCAGGGAGTTTACATTCTAGGTCAACCTTAATACAAACTCTCGCTTCACTGGGTCTTCGAAGATCAAACGTAGCTTCGTCAATACGAATCGGAAGCCCAATGGCCTTAGCTATAGAAAATAATACGCTCTTAGCACAAAAGTGAATAGGGAGTAAGTGAAAGGAAACCCAAATTGGAGCAATATGGACCTCATAGGACAACCATCGATATACTAAGTGGGTTTGATGAATAATCATGAGTAATCATCCTCGTACGCCATGTGTATAATAATATGTACATCATCAATTAAGACAATTTCATAATCGCCAATAAATCCAAAGCGCATAAAATTCTCACGTACCTTGGCCATATAGGGTTTGCGATGTATAAATTTTCCTACTAGTGTAAACTTGTAGGCTTCTGCTAGGAACAGTTTATCTAATTCTTCAAAAAATATTGCACACTTACCATGGTGGATGTATGGTTCTTTAAAAGCCAACATATGATCTCTAGATTCTTGGGGAGCACGAAGTACCGAAGCAAAAGATTTCCTCAGACTCCTTTCAGCCGAGTCACAATATGTTTGTTATTAACAGTAGCTGCATAGGACTTAGGGGCCTAGGTAGTAACTGGGATACCAGAAGAAGTAGTAGATGGTCTAAATGAGATCGGGGCAGAACGAATGTTAGCAACAAGAGGGGGATGAGTATTAGTACCCATTTTACGAGCCTACAGAGGTCTATTTTGAGGTTCGTTGGTAGGAAAAGAAGAAGCATCATCAGTTTTCAGTTTCATCCGTGAATGAGGATCAAAATTGGCGTTGAGGTTCGCCATATTATTGACCGGAGTAAAGAGCACCGTAGAAGCAATGTCTGTAGTGGGAGGATCAGTAGGAGTAGGTGATGTTGCCATAGAAAGTGGATGAAAATCCTTAGCCATGTGAGTAGGAGTGGGATTGGAATTCAATTGATCAACAAATCTACCAATTGACGCATTACCCATGGTTATATGCCCTTCAATAACGTTAGTACACTTCGAATTTGTTGCCAAACCCTTAACATCAATACCAATTGAAGCTTGAAAATTAGATTCACGTGCAATCACCTGTGATGAAGAAATTTCAGCATTTTGGATATTAATTTGCGCAATTGGTTGTTGACCCATGGTTCTACCATCACCAAATGAAGAATCCCCCATTGAATTGACCATTTGGAGTAGTGAAGAATCATCAAATTCGTGAAACTTGAGTTTTTCGCTCAAAAACTTCACGGCAGCCATCAATTGGTCCCGTTTTAGTTGAAATTCGTTAGGACCCAGGGCTGGGCTAGGTGCACAAGGGTGGGAGAGGGTGAGCCCAGTAGGTCCTCCACCTTGGATGGTCGTGGTTGCACCAGAATCAGCATAAATCATTTTATGCTTTTGTGAGTTCGCGCCATGAGAACTTTAGGGCCAAATTCGATCAAATTGGCTCCAAATTGGGTGAAGCCCATTAGTGGGCTAGGTGCGCCAGGTGGAGGCGTACCCAACCCAGTTGGTCCGCGACCCTGGGTCGCCAGACTGATGCCGAAAATCGCAGTAGAAACGAGCGTGTTCGCGAGCATCGCGACAGACACTTTTTCTGGCCAAAAGTCAACTAGGCTCCGAAGAAGAGTATAAGATGAATTAGTTTTTCTTTTTAGGGAATATACTATAGCTTAGGTCAACTAGTTTAAGGTCAATTCAAGTTTAAGCTCACCTTACCTCACCAACAGATGATTGCCATCCCAAATCTTATACACGCAGTCAAGACTCACTTACAAGATCTGAGTATGTATAGTGTAGATGGTATATGAAAAAACCTATACTAAATACTCCATATCAAGCCTAAACAAAGAAATGGAAACTACGCTACAAAATCACTAATAGTAGTCATACTTGGTCACAATAAACATGTTCAAGAAAATCATATAATGTGCTATAGTTTCAAAAATTTTTTTTTTTTTTAAATTTTTAAAAAATCAAATAGAAAAAAAAGAAAAAAAAAGATGCATGCAGTAATGAATTAACACAATGAAATAGCACAATCATGCACCAAAATACCAACTCAATGAGGTACACAAAACTCCTACCTTCAAGAATACTATGCTCAGATTAATAATCTCTCGGATAACTCTTCTTAAACTAAACTTTCCTAGAAGCAGAAATAGTCATAGTTAATTGTGTCAGCATCTCAATTAGCCTGACTCGTAAGGAAGTCGACCTTGCTAGAGATAACATGATTTCTGGTCATTTTCAAAAAATTATGACTCCTAGGCCTTGTGTGGCCTACTCACCACAATTGAATCATATAAGGATAAACCTATGACCAAAACAACGTGGTTCCTGAAATAGGTTTCTGGGCTGGTTGGTCCTACGATGTCTAGTAGTCTTCTATCCTAAGATACCATTGTTCTTGCGTTTAGGATTTGCAACATACCTAGGTTGGTTGGTGACAAGAACAAAATTTCCTTTTAGAATTACTAGCAGTATTATGATGAGTCTACTTATATCCTCAAATAACCGACTATACGCCTTATAAATCTATGAATTATCCTTAGAGTCTTCCTCAAAACCCTTACTTCGTTTTAAGCCCTGACCCTTCTCAATTTCCTTTAGAGGTGGCAATGGGTCGGCTCGGCCCATGCCCACATGAGCTCGCCTCGTGCCCGGAGCTCGCCCAAAATGGGTACTCGACGAGCCCGAGCCGAGCTGTTCATCTCGTTTCTTTTATATAGGATATTAGCCTTTTTAGGAAAAAAAATTTAGGGTAAGCCCACGAGCCGCTCGTAAAAAAATGCGCTGAACAGGCTCGGCTCGAGCGCGGGCTCGGGCTCAGGATCGTCTTTTTGACGAGCTCGAGCCGCTCGTGGCTCGTCAAAAACAAGCCGAGCCGGTGAGTCGACTCGCGTTCTCAGCTCATTTGCCACCTCTACTTTCCTTATCAGATTCATTCTTAATAATAGAAGCAAAAGCCATATAGTTATGACCCTCAGACTTGGACTTCTCACTTTGATTGTTCGATTTAGATTCGTCATCAGATAGAGTCGCATTCAAAGCTTTACCCTAGTTTTCTCATTGTTAGGACACTTACTCCTATAATGGTCAAAACCTTGATACTTATAACATCTTATAGACTAGGATTTCTTTTTAGACTCACTGGGGACAACTCTATTTCTCACTTGACACTTATTCTTCTTCCTAAACATTTTTCGAAAGTTTTTAACAAAATAGCCTATCTCCACATCATTAGGGTTTTCGGTATCAATAGAGTTATACTCTTCATCCTAACAGTGTTCAAAACTATAGACTTATTATTTATAGTTGAGATATGGTGAATTCATAAGCTTGGAGAGATCCAACTAATTCTTGTTAAGTCTCCGCTCTCCTCTATAACTATTATTTTAGGTATAAACCTCTCGATTAAGGATCTATCTCACAATTTTTATTTTTAGAATTTTCTCACCTAGGTTGAAACTAGAGTTATTATTTAACTTTGCATAGAATTCATCAAATGATTCATCATCCTTTATTCTAATCTTTTCAAACCTAGTGTTGAACATCTATTTTTTGAGATTTTAACTATCTTAGAATATCCCATACCTCTTTGGCGGTCTCACATATAGATACTACCATAAACTCTTCGACGGACAAATCCATAAATAGGACATAAAGCCCTTTACTATTCCAGTTACACTTAGCTAGTTCATTCTTAGTGCAAAGGGAAATATCACTAGGAGAAACTACACTAGAAATGATAGTAGAGGGGGTTGTCCAACCTTTATCAACACACATACATATCCAATCATCCACATATGTCAGAAAGGCTTTCATCCTCGCTTTTTTGTATGCATAATTGCTTCCTTCAAAATACGAAGGCACAAAAAGAGACTGACTCATCTAGATTAAGTTAGGGCTAGGGATCTAATTGAGGCTCTGATACCAATTGAAAAATATTAACAATGTTCAGCCCAACTAACACTTAGAGGAGGTGAATATGTGTATAATGTGGAATTAGTATTTACCAATTATTATTAGCAACAAGTCTCCATTAATAATCAATCTAGATGAATTCACACGCCATTACTATCTTACGTTGAATTACCATAGTTTGTATAATTGCAGAAAAGTAAATAACACCATAAAATTGATGACGAAAAAAATCTCTTGTGGGAAAAAACCTCTGGGACCAAGCTAGTAAAATTCACTATAGACAAAGACTTACAATATGGTCCAGACCAGACAACCTCCTAGACTCCCTGTCCTATTTCCTATAATCTCTAAGGCCCTCCTGAACTGTGTGTTCCTCACACCGGCTCCCGACCTTCTGTAATTGTCTATCTCATGTGGATCACCAAGAACTCCTAGTTCTTATCTTCTCCTTCTTGAATGCTCAGCATTCTCTGATAGATATTTAGGAAGTGGGTGTTTTGATTATGTGGATTGATGTTTTCTCGAAGGTGTGGTTGATTGATCTCAAAGAATGGATTCGTTATAGGATCTCCAAAGTTCTCTCGGTAAAATAATATGATCAACCACTATTTTTACGATGTGGGGCTATTGTATTTATAGTATAGTGATATTTAAGGTAGTATATGATACATAGAACTCTTGAGAATTTTGAAATAGGGTTTCAAGGGAAACACGACACTATAGCACCCGGAGAGCGACATGTGGGACAATGATTCTATTTTGGACGCTCGAGCATCAGCTTGGCGACATGCTAACGTAATGTTGGTGACTTTTTCTTCTTATTCCATACTCGAACCCTAAAACTCCTAATTCATCTATACAACATCCCAATAGACTCCCGACTTTTATAACTGTTTTGTTAACATTAATTTTGCCTACAGTCATGCCAATACAATGAAACCTAACATATGTGATACGATAACTATTTGAAATTAAGTATTTAAAATGGGTAATTAGCACATAAAGTTCTTACCTCTCACTATTGTTGTGAAAAATGTCCATAGCTTTCATTTTTTAGTATTTTCACCCATAAATACACCTTCAATTGCGCAAAACATCCATTTCCATCCATTTCCTCAGTAAAAAAATGTGAAAGGATGAATATACTCTCATATTTAATAAATTATTTAGGACCCGTCGGTAATTTTTTAAAAAGACTAGGACTATAATTGCAATTATTTCCTCATTTTTCTTTTCTTTTTGCGTTTTTAACTATGAGGGTATATTTGTTATTTTTTTATAACTTAGTATTGAGAAACTGGATGAATATAGATGAAAGAGATGTTTTGTACAATTAAAGGTGTAACTAAAGGTGAAAATGCAAAAAATAAAAGGTATGAACGTTTTTCAGAATAAAAGTGAAAGGTAGGGACTTTATGTGGTTATATTTTCATTTATATTGTAATAGAAAAGTATAAATAAAAGAGGAATTAGTTCAAATGGCCTCCCCTCAATCTCTTTTTGTTCAAATTGCCTTTGACAAAATCCTCAAAAATAAAATGAGATTTAATTATTTAAAAATATAAAATGACCACTTTATCTTGTAAAACCAAATATTGAAGAATATTGGATATTTATTCACGTCAAAACTATTTATCCCCAAATTGAAAATTGAAAAGGGTTTTTACATCTCCATTCTCAAATCAAATCTACCTTCTTCATTTCCCCTCAATCTTGGGTTTCACCAGCTGTTGCGTATTTTTATATCGCAAGTGTACGATATCGTAACAAGTAATATAGTGGACCTAAGAGTCCGGATTATCGTTCCCACGAGGACTATACTTTAGTCTTAATCTACTTTTCTAACTCTTATTTGATGGAAGCAAATCAAATAAGGAATTGTGATAGTTGGAAAGATTGATTCTCTTAAATGAATTAAATGCCTAAAACTAATGAAAATTATGATGAAATAACAAATACAAATAGATCAAAGATTCATGTATATAAGATGTATTAGGGCAAACCAACTTCATCTAATGATTACCTTAATTCTCAATTCAAGATTCTAGCCTAACGTAGTGTTCGGTCGAATTCTCCTACGGTATTCAATTTACCCCTCTCGAGTTCTCATTGAGCCTATTTAACTAATTCAATTCCATATCTCTATGCGAATTACCCTTAGTTAAACGAGTTATGGCACTAGGAATTCATATAACGACCGCAGCACTTAGTATAGGTATCTCTACACGTTATACCTCGTTACCGGATTTTATTACACGTTCTAAGTCTCAAACTCACCTCTCGATTCGTAAGAAACTCAATAGATCATCAAATTATTGATCAGGTAATTCAATGCATTGCAATCATAATAAAATCAACACATGGAAGAATAAAACTCAGAATTCATGGATTAAAGAACTAAGGGTCTCAATAGATTACATTATTTGCTCTAATAATGAATTTAGCTACTCATAATCAAAACAATGAAATAAATAACTAAATTCAAATACATCACCGGATTTAAATGATAAAAAGATGGAAAAGAATCAGCTCTTGCACCAAGATCTTCTTCCACTTCCAATCCTTGATTTGAACTCGAATCCTTCCTCTTCGATCTTGTGTTTTTCTCTTAATGTTACAAAGTATGGAACCCTCTTTTCAATGTGTGGGAACCCCCTTTTCAATGTGTGGGAACCCTCTTTTCAATGTGTCCCTAGGTCTATTTATACTTTCATATACGTTCTTGGCCAAGTTGGAGTCTTTTTGTGGGGTTTTCGTGGCCCAAACAATAAAAAACCTAAAATCTGTGCGGCGGCGGCGCTTGAGCGCTACGGGACAGCGCTTGAGCGCTGAAAATCTGTTAAAAATTCAGCATTCAGGCGCCTGAGCGCTAGGTAGGTAGCGCTTGGGCGCTAGCGCTGCTTGCTGTCATTCTGCGTCCTTTTCAGTATTTTTATCATAACTTTTTCTCTCGATATCCGATTGAGGTAATTCAAGATGTGTTGGAAAGCTAACTCAAAGGGCTAAAACTGTTCTTCAGAAGTCGTCTTCAAATTAGATCGTTTGCTATGTCAAATATGGATCACAACATGAGTCTAAAAATCGATGCATAACTCTTTCAATCCTAACTTGATGTGTGATCATATTTTAACGATATTTTATCCATTTGACGTCTTCCTTTATCCAATTGACTCCTAGTACTCTCGAATCTTCATCGTGAGTTTCTACACAACTTTTGAGCATTTTCACTTCAGTCCCCAAACTTTGGATCTTGCCTCTTTTTCGCCAATTTTGTATTCTTTTCTCCAATTCTTCATCTTCCATCTAGTTTCACCTAATAACATATTATATCATCAATTAGGCTATAATCTCATTAGAAGAACGACAAAATGTCATTATTTTGGAGCCTAAATAAGTGTATAAAATACACTTATTACCAGCCAACGAACAATGCGACCATGTGCTTGATGAAACATAGCAATGCAATAAAAATTGGGAATAATATATACTGTGAAGGAGTGCGAAAAAGGGAGACGTGTTAATAATCTCTTACCACCATTACCAGTTATTTCTACAAAGATAAAAGTCATTTTCTTCATCACCAAATTTGGGAGGTAATATCATATGTTTATTTAGAAACACGATTTAATTCTGTTCAGCTCTATTCCTTGATTTCTGACTCGATTTGATTGTGTGCGAATGATTTAATCTCAAACGCTTCTCAGCTTTTAGCTCCTTAGCATTTATTTTTTCCCAAAATTATTGTTTCATGATGTTAATTTTCCTTATGCAACAACTATTTTCTGTCAATATCTTGCCTTTAGAACTGGCCGCCACTAAAGTATAATCTATGATTTACCCCTCATGCCAACTTGCTTGAATTAAATATTTAATGATCCACGTTTGTGATATGATGAGAAAATCACATCGGAGAATGAGAAAAACCTCAACTTTTGCTTTCTTTGTTGTACACATGCCTGCTTGCTTGCCTGTCTGTCTACCTACCTCACTTAACCATAACACCGAGAGAAACAAACAAAAATTCCAACTACTGCCCAACTTCAAATCAAATGCTAACTTGACTAACATTCTCAGTTTAATTCAATATATGCTAACTTGTCATCCTCCACATTGTGCATGGTTGGAGTAGTAGAACGTGGATCAATAAATATTTAATTCAAGCAAGTTGCCTTTAGAATTTGCTGCCACTTGACTAACATTCTCAGTTTTGTTTTAAGAAAGGCCATTAGATTTTTTTTTCTTTTCTATCAATCGATGTGCAAAGTCTTGCATTTCCCTCACAATGATACATCGCTAAATACCATTTGAAATATTGTTGTGGATTTTGGCAAAAATGGTGACTTTGCCATACGATTTTATATTTCTTCTTGTTTTGCATATAAAAATGGCGACTTCACCATATGAACTCACCTTACACATTAGAGTAAAACTTTTAGGAGTGTGATATGTAGCTAAAACGAGCTTAAAATTGATATCATACTTTCTCTACAATGTAATCCTTATTTGATAGGATGAGATGGAAGTAAAAGACGACGTTGAAGATGACATAATAGACATATTGCCCAAATATGTATGTTTGCATTTGTGACGATTAAAGATATTGAATGTAATTGAAATTTATATATTTTCAAGCCTTTATAACTTTCTAGTTTAAATATCGTACATGTCCAGGATAATGATATTGTTCCATGACCGATAAAACGACATTTAGGTCGTTTTGTCAAAATATAAGTACTGGTTCATGTAACGATATATACTTCATTCCTGTGACACAAAACGATATTGATATTGTTCCAATACGAAAATGCACCCATTCATATGAAGACATTGAAATCGTTCCCAAAACACAAAACAATATTGATATCGTTCCAGTATGAAAATTGCATTGATTAATATAACGATATTGAAATTGTTCTTGAGATACAAAACGATATTGATGTTGTTTTCATGCTAAATAAACATTGCTTTACAGATTTTCATCATGACATTGAAGTTGTTATAGATTAGTCATTTCGATAAAAAAAAACTTGCATCGCGCAACGTAGGGTGTTATGATCACGCGTCTAAGGGACAATTTGTTCTCCAATGGTGAACAACTCAAAGGTGCACGAACACCGGCATAAACCATGTGTGCGCGCCAAATCACTCCAAAAATAACATTGTTGTAGTTTCTTTTAATACGTAATGATATTAATATCATTATCCATCAAACTCATGAAATAATATAACGACAATGAAGTCGTTTCAATACAATATTTACGACATTGATATCGTTACAGTTCAAATCATAAGTACAACGAAATTGAAGTCGTAAGATACGTAACGATATCAATGTCGTTATGCACCAAACGCACAAAATAAAACAACGACATCCATGTCGTGTCCATATAAATTTGATGGGATTGAGATCGTTCAAGTTCAAATCATAACTACAACGACATTGAAATTTCTTCTTTTTATATAAAAAGACAATATATCATTTTGACTAAAAATGATGATTTGACTGTCCATGACTGCCGTCATACCTCTAACATACATAGGACGATCGAAAGAGGTTATCAAATGGGTTCGATCTCACTAAAAAAAAAAAAAAAAAAACTACAGGAACATTTGTGTTTTTATAGTTATCTAGCACCTTCCAACTATTCCGACAGAAATAAAGTATTTTCATTCGCTCTTTCTAAGCCATTCGAGTGCTATCAACCCACTTGATAATCTCATTTTATCGTCCTACGTATGCCGAGGCATGCCGCATGGCCGTGGGCTGTCGAATCATCATTTTTAGTAAAAAACGACATAATTATCATTTTATAAAAACTAAAACAATAGATATGTCATTTAGTTTTGATTTAAACTAAAACAATATCAATGTCATCAAAATTGTATTGAAACAATAATGATATCGTTATGTATTAAACCCATGAAATAACATAATGACGTCCATATCATTTTAGTACAACTTTGACGAGTTTGAAATCGTTCCAATTCAAATCATAACTATAACGACATAAATATCGTTTATTTTCATACAAAATGGTATCAGTTTGGCTAAAAAAATATTCTACCATCCACAGCCACCCGACATGCCTTCAACATACGTAAGACGACTGAAAGAGGTCATCAAGTAGGTTGATACCACTCGAATGACTTAGAAAGAGCGAAAAAATATACTTTCTTTCTGCTGGAATAATTCAAAACATTATCATTCTATAAAAACTAAAATGATATATATGTCGTTTTAGTTATGGTCTAAACTGAAATGATATCAATGCCATCAAAATTGTACTAAAATGATAATGCATCGTTATGTATCAAACCCACGAAATAACATAACAACGTCCATATCATTTTAGTACAAATTTGACGAGTTTGAAATCATTCCAATTCAAATTATAACTACAACGACATAGATATTATTTATTTTCATATAAAACGATAATTATATCATTTTGACTAAAAACAACTATTCGACCGTACACAACCACCCGACACGCCTTCAACATACGTAAGACGAACAAAAGAGGTCATGAAGTGGGTTGATACCACGTGAATGGCTTAGAAAGAACGAACTTTTGTTGGAATATTTTAAAGGTGGTATATAATCATAGGAACACAAATGTTCTCATAGTTTCTTTTGAGTCAGATTGAACCCATTTGATGATCTATTTCGATCATCCTACATATGTTAGATGCATGTCGGGTGGTCGATTTGTCATTTTTAGTAGAAAAAATATAAGTATCATTCTATATAAACTAAAACAATATATATGTCATTTTAGTTATGATTTAAACTGAAATGATATCAATGTCATCAAAACTGTACTGAATTGATAATATATCGTTATGTATCAAACTCACGAAATAATATAACGACATTCATATCGTTCTAGTACAAACTTGATGAGTTTGAAATCGATCCAATTCAAATAATAACTATAACGACATATATATAATTTCTTTTTATATAAAACGATAATTATATCGTTCTGACTAAAAACAATGATTCGACCGTCTACAGCCACCCGACACGCCTTCAACATACGTATGACGACTGAAAGAGGTCATCAAGTGGGTTGATACCACTTGAATGGCTTAGAAAGAGCAAACAAATATACTTTCTTTTTGTCAGAATAGTTCGAAGGTAGTATACAATCATGAGAACACAAATGTACCCATAGTTTCTTTTAAGTGAGATTGAACATACTTGATGACCTATTTTGATCGTCCAACATTTTTCGATCGAATTTTCGTTTTTAGCAGAAATGATATAATTATCGTTTATATAAATTAAAATGATATATATGTTATTTTAGTTATGATTTAACATGAAACGATATCAATGTCATAAAAAATGTCTGAAACGATAATGATATCATTATGTATCATACCCACGAAATAACATATTGACATTTGTTAATCCCAAAAAATGTACTAGTGATGTGGCCAATAGATCCCAAGGCCTCTTATGTCCTCGCAAGCTGGATTCTTGCACACTTGGGCAAACCGCTAGTCATACATGGCTTTCTACGAGAGGGATGGAGTTGGCCGCACGCACTCCAATGGTCAAGTCAGTTGATGACATAGTTTTAGGGTGTGAGAGAGCTTTAAATGTGAGCCTCCATCATGAAAAAAGGGGCCGACTTTGGGATAAAACATAAAGTGTGTGCATGTGGCAAGAATATAGCTTTGAGAGTCTAAACTTGCATTACCTTTGAATGACACTAATGGCTTGTTTGTCCTAGCTTAAAATTCAATTAAAATTGAAAATATAGCCGTTATTGGATCCCACTCGTCTAATAAAAGTCAACAATAACGGTTAGTTTTTCAATTTTAATCCGATTTTAATCTCTACCGAACATGCCCTAAGTGTGAGCTTTTATACTTGGGCAAAATGAATGGAGTCCATTGGATGATAGTGCATGTGGCCACATCCAAACAATTTTCCTTTCTTGTCATATACATCAATCAATCCCAGCTTTAAATGCTATTACCACTTTTGTGTCCATAAAGCCTAGCTTGCACTTTAGATTTGACCAAATAGGATGGCGGCAGCGGTAGTCGAAGTGAGTTGTCTTGTCAACTTACATGGTGTGAAATCCCTTCAAGATCTCCCCATTGCCTCGTCCTAGGTTGGCTTTGTCCATGGGGTCCAGTTTTTCTATGTGGGGGAGACATATCGTTCGCATATGAATTGGTTCACCTGCATATAGCTGGGCTGTCTTAGGCCAGCATATAAAGTATGGACCCTCGAACTGTTCGCCATGTAGGCTAATTGGGCCCCTTCATGGGTCCTAATTTTTCAAGGTGTAACAACAGTCCCAAAAGTCCAAGTATATAATTTATATAATGTGTGGACTTTCAAGGTGAAGCGGTAGTGAGAATTTCTTTGATGAAGTCGAAACCTGTAACGAGATTGAGTAGTGAGAGGCGTGGCCCTTGGACTAGATGTCGAGCCTCTTATAATGTTGAAGCGTGTGATAAGGTTTAAATGACTTGAGGCGAGGTCCTTAGATCAGATGTCGAGCCTCTTATGATGTTGAAGCAAGTGGTAAGGTTTAAATGACTCGAGGCGAGGCCCTTGGATTAGATGTTGAGTATCTTATGACGTTGAAGCCTGTGATAAGGTTTAAATGACTTGAGGCGAGGCCCTTTGATTGGGCGTTGAGCCTTTTATGATGTTGAAGCCTGTGATAAGGTTTAAAGAGGTGAGACCCTTGGATCAGATGAGCACTTTGGGCAGCGTGCCCTAATGATTTGGAAGAAAGTTGGTTTTCAATGACAAACAGCTGGGTGGTGTGGCAGTTGTCCAAAGTTCGAGCTACGTGTGCATTTCATGTGCTGTGATGATAATGTTTTACACCTGGTGAGGCATACGCAAACCTAGGGCGTGTGTAAAACATGATTTTATCTGAGTCCTTGATTTGAATTTTGAATAAGCGCCTTTTGGTATTTAACGTGGTTGATAACACTACAAGTGTTAGGGGGGGATGGGATCCAGCCATGGGGGTTCGTTCACCTTGCATATATAAAAGGCCCAAAACCTACTTTTTTCCTTTTTTCCACTTTACGAAAACCAAAAGTTAAAAAGCTCCAAGTGTTGAAAACCCTTGAAACCTTTCTTACCCCCATCGTTTTTTATCCAGTGAGCAACTCCGTGTTTTTCCAATTTCAGAAATCCAAGATCTGTGTAAGTATCCAAATATTTTCAAACTTTCCACTTTGTTCACGTGAAAATGGCCTCCACTTTAAAGAAGGTTCCTAGGGAATTTCTCCAAGTAGATATAGCACTGATTTGTGCCAAGGCGGGGGAGCCTTCCATAATCCCTACTGAAAGGATTATAGAGGCTATGAGGGGCCCTCATAATGCATGGATAATGCCAGAGGGTCCCATAGACTTTAGTATTAGATGAGGGACTTCTTTGTGGCCAACGAACATAAATGAGGGTGAGCTTAAGACCTTTAGGGAGAGGTATAGAATTTCGGACAATATTAATATGTTTGTGTTGACCTCTGAGGAAAAGGCCTGTTTTCCTAAGGAGGGGTGTGTAGCCGTAAGTGAGGCTATCCTGGGTGGGGGGAGGGGGGGATGAAGCTACCATTACACCTCTTTTTTAGGTATATCCTTAAGCAATACAATCTCGCCCTTACCTAGCTAGTACCCAACACATGGAACCAAAATGGTAGGGGCGTTCCTTCTTTGAAAAGAGGTCACTCTTGGCGAGGATGTGCCTCCCCACATTTTCCAAATCTTGTTCCAACCCTGAGCTTCAAGTGGAGGAGTGATTGCAAGGGGTGGTACTGTATGAATCCCTGGGGCCCGTACTCTCCCTTCATCTGGGGAACTCCAACCCCGATCAAAAACTACATCCATATCGTTTTAGTACAAATTTAACGAGTTTGAAATTGTTTCATTCAAATCATAACTTCAACGACATAGATATCATTTCTTTTCATACAAAACAATATTTATATCGTTTTGACTAGAACTTGTTATTATTTGAACCGAAATGATATCAATGTTATCAAAATTGTATTGAAACAATATGAATGTCTTTTTGTTATTTCACGAGTTTAATACATAATGATATCACTATCGTGACATATTAAAGAAAACGATATCTATAGTTATGATTTGAATATGAATGATTTCAATCTCGTCAAATTGTACTGAAATGATATGAATGTCGTTATGCTATTTCGTGAGATTAATATTTATGATTTGTTGTTATTTTTTGAAAATTGCATGAAAATTGAACGAAGGACGAATGTTTAGGGACCGAAACATTAACCTTAAGAAAAAAAATTTGTTGTGTACGCCTCTGAGTTGTTTACCACTTACGGAAGCAAATGGTCCCTTGGACGTACATACGACTGCTCCCTATGTCGTGTGCACTATGCATTTTTTTATATAACAACTTCCATGTCGTTTATTGGTCTATAGTGATTTCAATGTCGTTATAAAAATCAATAAAATAGTATGTTTTCATATTGGGAAAACGTTAATTTCGCTTTGTGTCTCAGGAACGATTTCAATGTCGTTATGTGAATCAGTACAACACAATATTGTTTTGTGTCTCAAGAACAATTTCAAGGTTGTTATATGAATCCGTGTAATTTTTGTACTGAAATGACGTCAATATTGTTTTGTGTTTTAGGAATGATTTCAATATAATGTAAATCTATGCATTTGTCATATTGGAACGACATATGCGTCAACTATAACGACATATTAGAAGAAAAGAACAAGTGCTTAAGTGTTTTTTCTTCATAAAGGATTGTGGAATCCTACAAACCATTTGCCTTGAATCACTCAAAATAATCCTAGAGGGGGCTCATGTCATTTGAGTATAGCAATCACATGTTCAAATCTTATTTCCAATTTCAGTGTTCTTGATTTGTTTTGTGTTCACTTCTTTTCTCATTCTTCTAAATTTTGTTAAACTAAGACTCTTATACCTTTTCTTTTAACTTTCTTCTATTTTGTCCTTGAGATTTGTTGAAAAATATGGGTCATTGGTCGCCCATGTGAGGTGATCCGACTTGCAAGATAATAAAGTGGGATGGATGAAGTCGTTTGAATTTGGAATTTAACCCTCTAAATCTCTAATAACCTCCATTAACTTTCCAAATAACCTCCAATTAATTGTCAAGAAAAAAGAAGAAGAGAAGAATAGATAAAAAGATAGTGAATTTCGTATGGAAATTATCACCTAAACTGAAAAGCACCAAGAAAATTTGGTACTTAGGTTGTGGCTAATAATTCCCTTTCACTGTGACCAGAATTGAGACCATTGGAGTGAAAGAAGAAACTATATTTTGGAGTTTGGTAAGCTAAATGATTCAACCATTTAAAAATATCTTGGAATTAATCATTTTATGTAAGCATCTTGACCCAAAATTATGATTATGAATGCTCTGAAATCTTACATTTGTATCAGAGCCTTAAATGTTGTTTTCTTTCCATATATTTGGCTGTAAATGGAATTAAAGAGATGAAAAATGCATGTGTGACATTTTTTTAAGCTTGAATCAACTTTAATGGAAAGTTATAAAATACTCCACATAAATTCGTGTGTTTCCTTAAGAATGTAGAACATGTCTACAAAATGTCATGTCATTTGGATTTATATTTTGGGAAAAACCGAACCCTAGTTATAAAACCCGAAATTTCATCACATGATAACTTCTTCTACATTGTGTTTCATGCTTCCCATTTGGTATTTTTGGATAGATCTTCTTGAGACCCTTTTAGTGGAATAAAGATAATTAATTTTGGCCTTGAAAATGAATAAGTTTTCCCTCATGAAGTTTGGATGAAAATTTGAATTTTTGCATGAAAATTGGCATAATGAGAAGTACTAAAAATCTACCATATTCAGTCAAATTCGATCATTTCCCAAATGTGGAATTAAAAATGATGTAAAATCTGACTATGCATATGAAGTCTTAACATTGAAATTAGTTAAAAGGATTGAACGAGAAATATTTTTCGCTGTAAATGGAATTAAAGAGATGAAAAATCTTACATTTGTATCAGAGCCTTAAAGGTTGTCTTCATTCCATATATTTGGCTGTAAATGGAATTAAAGAGATGAAAAATGCATGTATGACATTTTTTTAAAGCTTGAATCAACTTTAATGGAAAGTTAAAAAATACTCCACATAAATTCGTGTATTTCCTTTAGAATGTAGAACATGTCTACAAAATGTCATGTCATTTGGATTTATATTTTGGGAAAAACCGAACCCTAGTTATAAAACCCGAAATTCCATCACATGATAACTTCTTCTACATTTCGTTTCATGCTTCCCATTTGGTATTTTTGGATTGATCTTCTTGAGACCCTTTTAGTGGAATAAAGATCATTAATTTTGGCCTTGAAAATGAATAAGTTTGCCCTCATGAAGTTTGGATGAAAATTTGAATTTTTGCATGAAAATTGGGCATAATGAGAAGTACTAAAAATCTACCCTATTCAGTCAAATTCGATCATTTCCCAAATGTGGAATTAAAAATGATGTAAAATCTGACTATGCATATGAAGTCTTAACATTGAAATTAGTTAAAAGGATTGAACGGGAAATTTTTTTGGCTTTAGGAAGCACGCGTAGGAACGAAGCTAGCACCCGATGAGCCGGCGATGCCGTTCATGCTGGCTCCGTCGAAAAAAAAAAAGGATTATAAAGCTTTGAAGAATGATGTTAAATATTTATAAATGTACCAATTTTAACAAACGGTTGTATACCTCATATGGTAGAGTACTAGTTTGGCAAGCAAAAGGCACAAGGTTTGATTCCAGGAACCTCCACTATTTCTTTTAATTTTTAGGTACCAAATTGCTTAATGCTTTTATATCATATTTGAAATAAGTAAGATTCGAACTTGTACTCAGCATGTAATAAGGAAATGCTTGACCGCTATGACAATTGAATAATTTTTATTATAAATGTGACAAGAAAATATATATTCGATTTTATGAAAGTAATAAACTATTTGTTTTAAAAATTATTTTCTAACTAAAATTCGATATTGTAATGACCTAACGGTTGAATCACTAATCCAATGATTTGTACAATCAACGATTGGGTTGAGTACGATAACAATGCATAATATATATTTTTATTGTTAGATTTCATTAATTTATTTTGTAAAAAATAAATTTAAATAATCTAAATACTATTCTTTATTCTGTTAAAGAGTTCGAAAAATGCATTTTTTTTGTGTCAAAAATAGTTATAAAAATGACCGTGTTAAAAACTTTGCATAATCTTCACCTAAGTTTGGAACTTGTATATACCATTTAATCATGCTTTACGTATAAGTTTTATATTGTCTCGTTTAAATCCGTTAAAACTTGAAACATGATCATATATATATGATTCAAAAAATATATTTTTCTTGTTATTTTGGATTATATTTTCATTGTATATGACTTTTATGATTATATTGAAGAAGTGTTTAATATTATTTAATTAAATATTAATAAATATTCTCGTTATCGCGACCATGAGCAACCAATGACCGCCCTAGCTCATTCAACTTCTTGGATCCATCCCTGAGGGCTGGTGTGCTGTCGTAGGCACCCAAAAATAGTCATTAAACCACTAAAACTAATGTAGTAATGGAAGTAAGGGTCGATCCCACGAAAAGTGTGTAATTCAATAATTTATGCTTCGTATAACGATTGTGAGGTTTTGTTTATAACGAAATCAATCTTATAACAAATAACAATGTAAATTAACGAGTTGTATTGAATCAATGAAACGAGTCTTGATCAAAGTCAACTTCCACCATTGGAGATGTATAACCATTCATCAATCCACAAAGAATAATCAATTCACATTCACAATATTCATCGTTGGAATAAATTCTTATTTCTCCTTAATTTTAGATAATCAGAAACCAACGTTCTAATTAACCCTAATTATCAAATAATCCCAGACCAGCACTAAAGATTCAATTTAATAACAGATTTAAACAATAGAGAAATCGATGAACTAGATAATACAAATACCAGTGATTGCATTCAATCTATTTAAACATTCTTCTTAAGATTCAATAACTTCTATCACAGAAAATTATCAAATCCTAGTGCTTCACAAGTTAAATGATTCAAACAATTACGGATTGGAAATTTAACTTAGCTATAGATTGCAATATATGAAAAACTAATAGATTTCAAACATGGCAATCATAAAATTATGCATAGAAGAGAATATTCAATACTGAAAATATAAATTAAACAATGAAAATAGGTGGATCTCACAGTCATAATATTTTTCAAGGTTTCGGTATCCTTCAATCAAGCACCAAGAGTTAGTTACACATGATAGATCTAAGAAAAATAGAGAGAAAATAGGTTGGAGGCGTTCTGGTACATTCTGGTTGTCTTCTAGGGTTTATAAATTGTAGAGAGATTTGTTTCCATAAGTGTTTGATTGAAATTAGGAAATCAGAATTTTCGTGTTGGAAGTCTTCTATGCGACCGCATAGTAGAAAGTCATGCGGTCGCATAGAACAAATAAATTCAGCCTTCAAACTCTCGGTATTGGTCTATGCGGTCGCATGGAATTAACACTATGCGACCGCATAGTGTTAGCAATTTCTCCGCCGGACAACTTTTAGTATTTTTATCATAACCTTCTCTACCGATGTCCAATTGAAGTGATTTAAGATGTGTTGGAAAGATAACTCAGAGGGCTACAACTTGTATTCAGAAACTATCCTCGAATTCGATCTTTTACTATGTCCAAAATTGGTCTCAATATGAAGCTGAAAATCGATACAAAACTTTTCAGCTTGAAAGTTGATATGTGAAAATGTCTTGGCCATATTTCATCCATTTGAATCCTTTCTTCATCCAATTGACATCTAACACTCTCGAATCTTCATCACAAGGTTAGAAACAAGTTTAAAATATTTGTATTTTAGTCCTTGAACTTTCATTTCTTTTCACTTTGGTCTCTTTTTACTTATTTGATCCAAATTACGTCATATCCATAGAATTGCCACCTAAATCAAAATATGAGCTTAATGAGTACATTTTGGCACAAAATAAACATACATGCGCATAAAATAAGGAGGGAAAAATATGCATTTGACATTCCTATTAAGGGCGCATGCGGAACTTAATCATAATTCTGAAAGTTGCAGACTTGAGTTATTCTTGAATTTTTAGCATAATGAAATTAATTTTTCAGATATTTAATTTTTTTTGTATTTAATGCTTAAAGTAGATTTGTAGAAAGCATTAAAATTTTGTTTTTACTTGATTAAAATTTTATAATCTTTTATAAAAAGATATTTATTGAGTGGTATTTTTCAAGTGGGAGTTAATTTTTTGAGATACTCTCGATTTTTCAAAATTGTAAAATACTCCGAAAGTATTTAAAATCCTTCGTTTTATAAACGTTCATGGGTTGTGTAGCTCTTTGATTAGGTTATGTGATCTATTATGAATTGTTTCTAGTTTTTGTGCTTGATCAGATATGGTTGGATTTATACACACTTTTAGCACTTTTAAGAGCATAAGTTATGGAACTTGTTGAAAATCTACTTGCTCATCAAAATTAACAAATGGATTTGGAACATGACCTAATGGAATATGTGAACATGACCTAATGGGATATATTTTGTGGTGATATGTAGGATATGAAAATCCTGATATCATTTCCCATTTATTGGGATTGTGTTGCAATAGAGACTAAGTGAGGTTGAGAATATGTATAATAAAACTTAAATGATGTGAGTTTTATTCTTTAATTATAATTGAAATTATTTTTCGGAAGAATTAATTTGTGATATCATGATACATGTTATAATTGGATAAATGTGCAAATTTATGCACATTATGAAATTACCTTAATAATTTACATGATATCTATTAATTCGTGAATTGTAATGAATGCTAAAGTGAATAGAATTAGTGAAACTCTTATTTAGGCATATTGATTCTAATTTGAGTAATAGTTCCGTGATTGGTGGATTTAGGGAAAATATCATTTAGAACTATTTGATTCACCGAGTGTGAGTTCTCAAGCTAGAAGAATTAATGTAATTCTTGTTTAGAACTCATGAAATTTTACATTATGAAATTAAGCTTATGATAGTGATACGATAGGATTGTGGAAGATGATTGGGAACGTAGTGAACTTTCGACTTTATGCCAAATGTTGAGCTATCGTATACATTATTTTACGTGAATGCAAAATGATATGTGTGCATAAATTGGCATTGATTGAGAATAAAATATCTCTAAAATCTGATAGATCATGGCATAAAAAATTTATATTTGTTGACCTTATGAAAGATAATAAGCTAAATATGATAACATTTGCCACGATAAGATTATAAGAGTACTAGAAGAACATGATACTTTAGAGAACATCAACCATATAATAGAAGACCTAATGTGGGTCATACTACTCTAGAGAATAAAATCAAGAACTTTGTTAAGTACGATAACGATAGCTTCTAGTGTTTGAGCATTTGAATTGTTAAGTTCTGTTATAGATGATTTTTTTCTTAAATATGACTTAGTTGAGATAGTTAGCATAGTGTTGACGTTTGTGTTGGTCACATTTTGTTTAGACAAGTAGTGAGTTAAAACTTGTCTCTTCTTAATAGATGGGAACTTTAAAGGTCAATATGACTTACAAATTGAAGTGTCAGTTTTCTCTATTGACACCACATGTTATGTGAGTTAAAAGACATGCGATTTGATGTTGCTAAGTCTCGAGGACATACTTGTGTGGCAATATTCTAGTTTGCATAAGACTTTGGATCTTAAGTATTAAATGAGTTAGAACAAATGCGGGATAGATGAGGAGACTAGAAAAGGGACCAAGAAGAACATATCGAATAATAAGTGCTTGAAAGTGGCTTTAGTAGATGATCAATATTATAAAGGTCCAAGTACTTCAACTATGCAGTTTGATTCTCTTAGCTCGAAAGTGATTAAGCTAGAGGATATTGCATTTGAATATATTCTTCTTAGTGTTGTTTATGTGTCAACACTATACATATTGGATCTTAACTTGTGTGGTTAGCGGATTCAAGAGTTAGAAAACCACTTTATATGAGATCAAGAAGTGTCTTTAGTCTATTGTCGAGTCTTTGGCTTGATACAAAATAGATATATAAAAATAATGAAGATGGAGTTGATGTTTATATGACAGGTTCATGCAACTTACTATTGCAGGTGGGAAAACTGATCTCTTATTTGATATTAAGTTATTATCAAAGACTCCGTTAAACTTGATCTCAATTGTTGTTCTTTTGAGAGCGGTCTCCAACTTGAACTTATATATGGTAGTTCTTTCATACTCACAGTGGTGATGTTTATATGGTTCTAAATATTTGTGCAATGATTTAAGATTTTCAATTAAGAAAATCATTCAAAACTGTAAGAGCTAAATTTTTATAGAGTAAATGTATCTGAATTTCTTTCCAGGCTATGATTTACAAAGATAGAGATGGAACCTCATATTTTCATTACATTTATAGATAGATTCGCACATTTCAAGTGTGTTTCTAATCTTCATAAGTTGATATAGAATTGATTTGGAATTTTTTGAAGTGAAAGAGAAAATCAGACTATGGAAGTGAAGACTTTGAGAAATGTTTGGAAGTATGAATCTCTATCACAAGAATTCAATTATCTAAGTAATGAAAGAGAAATTCTTATTGGACTGACTATTCCTTGTTCACCAAAACTATATGATATATTGAGTAGAAAGAATGGAATATTACTGAATATGATACGGCTTGAAATAATGTAGTCCAATTTATGTATTTGTTTTTGGGAAGAGTGCTAGTTAACTGCAACATATCACTTAATAGAGTTCTTTCAACGTTAGTACCTTCAGAATTGTATAAGCTTTGGAAATTTAAATAACCAAATATGAGTTATCTTAAACTCATGATCTACTATGTAAGTTCTTGATAATGATTTTGGTAACATAAATCTATTAAGAATTAGATATATTGCTCTGAGATACAGATGGTAGTCCATGTTAGAAAACTTAAAAGGATTTTTGATTCAAAACAATCAATAATCAACCTTGTAATCATCCATGTTGAAATTAATGAGAATATCAAAATGAAAATGGAAGCGTACCTTGAACCATTCCATAGATGTCTGATTCTTTGCCTGAAGGGGTTAGATCTTCCAATTTAATTTGTGAACTTCACTTCAATTTTTGATCTCCATTGATGTGGATGTAGAGATTCTTGAAGAACACACTCAAATGGGGACCATAACCCATATATTCATAAGATAATGATCATTCATTATCTTTCATTTGTTTCAAATCGGCCCCTCAACAATTTAAAACAAACTTTCGGTCTCTACATTTTAATTCCATGAAATCTAATACCCATTAGTCAAATTTTATCTTTAGTAGATCACTTTAATTGACTAATATACTTTAAATAATAGCACCTCACATTTTAATATGTTACGTGTGACCCCAAATATGTTATTCCAACAATTTCCCACTGGGCAGTACGTGTAACCTTTCAAATGTGTACAACCTTATGAGCTTAAAATTTTTGCTATTATTATTATTATTATTATTATTATTATTATTATTATTATTATTATTATTATTATGGGTATTTCAAACAATCTCGTCCATTAGCAATATTGATATAGAATCAAAGCGATTTTTGTCACATTTAGCGTAACTAAATCCATCAATGGTCACGTACACCCATACAACCAAATGACATAGATCTGTCATGTAAGTGTAGCATGAAAATTACATGTTATGTGATCCGAACATGTCTATTTCCAACTGGTCCAACTTTATTTTTTAAGTGAGATCAACCATAAACTTTAATCAGAGTGAAACTGAACTGAATACTTTATTTCTGAAATTAATCGAATATCCATGAACAAAATACGTGTCTAAAACGAACAACATCAAAATACAAACTCATACTAAACTGACATATCATCAAAAGATGCAACACCCATATGCGCATTATGTTCATGAAAGACCTTGTGTGGTAGCCATTTAGTAAATGGATCCATGATTATGGAGTTTGTTCTTATATGCTTTATTGAAATCTAACCACTCTGATTTCTTTCCTTACAACTTGGGAACTTAATGTCTTTAAATCTTGACATCGTCATGTTCCCATTGGAATACTAGACTACTATTGTCACATAATAGCTTAAGTGGTCTTTAAATTCCATCCAAAATATGCAGCCTAGTGACAATATCTTGCAGTCACATTCCATAATCATAATCAGAATATCCAACGATCTCCAATTGATTTGATTTTCCTGAATGTGATCATGTAATCTTTAGTTCTCTATAAACACTGAATAACCTTTTGGCTGCTTTCCAAATTTCCATCCCGAAATTTAGTTAAATATCTGTCTAGCATTCCAATGAATGCTATATTCGGATGTGTATAAACCTGAGTATACATTAAATTCTCAATTGCTGAAGTATAGAGAATTTCACGTATTTTCTTTTTCTTTAAATTTATCCTTGAAACTTTAATTGAAACTAAACTTGTCTCCCTTAGCAATAGGGTCACCTGAATTACATATCTGCAATTCAAACCTTTTAAGAACCTTATCGATACAACTCTTTTGTGATAATCCAAAAAATGCACCAAGAATGATTTTTTGTATATCTATATCCTTAATACAAAAGAGGTATCACCAAGATCTTTCATCTCAAAATTCCTTGATAGAAATCTCCTGGTTTCGTGCAACATGTCTATATCATTAGTGGCAAACAGTATGTCATCAACATACAAAATCAGGAAAATATGCTTACTCTCACTGAACTTGTGATACACACAATCATCAACATCATTCATCTCGAAACCAAATGAGACAATTATTTGATGAAATTTGTGGTACCCTTGACGGGAAGCTTGCTTGAGCTCATAAATGGATTTCTTTAATTTGTAAACTATATTCTTTGGTCTTCGACACAAAGTTTTATGATTGCACCACATAGATTGTTTCATCAATTTCACAATTTAGAAACGCCGTCTTAACATCCATTTGATGTAGCTCAAGATCAAAATGTGCAACAAGTGCCATAATTGTCCTGAAAGAGTCTTTCGTTGAAATTGGAGAGAAAGCCTCTTTGTAGCCAATGCCTTCCTTTTGAATTAAGTCTTTAGCTACAAGACGATCCTTATATCTTTCCATATTACCATTTGAATCCCTTTTAGTTTTAAATATCCATTTACAACCTATGGGTTTCGCACCTTCTGGTAATGGGACAAGATCCAAAACTTTATTGTATTGCATAGACTTATACTCCTCATTCATGGCATCAATCCACTTTTGAGAGTTATTCATTTGCATGACTTGATGAGAGTTGATTGTTCAGGTCTTCTTTCAACAATCCATGCCGTCCTTATTTTCTTGGAAAAGACTATAAAGTCATCCAGAATTGTGTTTATCCTTTTATAGTAGATTTCCTTAATGTCATTTGTTCTTGAGGTTGTTGAGTTTGAATTTATGTAACAATAAGGTGATTGTGTATAGGGGATTTTGAAATGTAATCTTGATCTAAAATTGGCATATGGAATGATCAAGATGACTTTCAGAATTTAAGGGTTTCAAGATCTGTTAATAATTAAATCTGTTGAATATTATTTATAATTGTGGCTGCCACATGAATGTATGGATTTAGAAGCCATTGAATCCAATTGTAATAATGAAAGCCACGTGATAACTGCTTGATGCTGATACTCTATAAAGCGTGGTCTTCAATTTGATGGCTCGACCTGGATTTGAAAGCTATTTTGTGGGTTTTAAAAGTGGATGTGCTGGTTTTCTACTTTAAAAGTTCCCATAAATTGTGTAAACCTCATCTTTCTGTAAAATTTGAATTAGAACTTTGCCGCTTTGCCGGATTTGGATCAAGGGATAAAAATGAAGAGATGAAGGGGCATTTCATTAAGGTTTTCAGTTATGGAATTTGTTTTGGAAGTGGGGGTATGTCTTGTAAATTGGATGAATTCAGGTCCTTGATTGCAATTATAATTAGGGTTAAATTTTATGAATTAACCCCTAAAGTTTAAAGTTTTGGTAATTCATCCTATTAAGGTTAATGTTAAATCAATTTGGGCTTTAATGTTCTGAATTTTAATAATTCAGCCCCCTAAAGTTAAAATTTCATCCAATTGGGCCTTTAAAGTTCTGGGTTTAATAATTCAGTCCCTAAAGTTTGAAAATTAATTAATTTTGGGCCATTAAAGTTCTGAATTTTGCAATTAAAGCCCTCAAAGTTTCTGATTTTGTTTTATTTGGCCCATAAAGTTTTCAATAATTAATTTTTGGATCCCTAAAGTTTTAAATTAATTAATTATTGATCCCTAAAGTCTTAAATTAATTATTTTTTTACCCCTAAAGTATTAAATTATTAATCTTTAGGCCCTTAAAGTTTCAAGATAAATACAATTAAGTATTCCGCTTTTCAAATTTTGGTATGAAGGACTCATTTGAGTATATATATATAATATTCGAAAGTGAATTGATTGAAACAATACGTTGCCAAAGCAACATCTCTTGTGGAAATTAATTAACTTAGAATATTTAGAAGGAATTCGTGTGTATGCTTGTTCATGCGGATATTAGCCGGCCAAAAGAAAGGTAGATATTTGGCCGAATTGCATGCACACTTGTGGTGATAAACATGTGACAATTATAAGGTTTCCATGTGAATAATAAATCAATCCAAAGATGAGTTTATTATTTGACATGATTTATTGTCAATGTTTGATCACTACACCAAGAGTACCACTTACAATTAATATTACTGTCCAAAGACTTGATATTAATGATGTGCAAGGTATCTTGAGATGAGACATACCATTATTTGAATAAATTAATTGTTTATACGGATTCCAATGTGAACATGTTAATTGGGAATAAGTTCTCTATTGAGTTAATCCATCAACTTCTATAATATCTGTCAACATCAACTCCATTCCAGTGCTAAACAGAGCTAACTTCAAGTATTGGAAAGAGATAATATTTATTGTTCTTGGCTGCAAAGATCTAGATCTTGCGTTCCGGATTGAGCAACCCGCTTTTCTTACGGAAGAACGTTCATCTGATGGAAATGAGAACTTTGAGAAGTGGGATCGCTCAAATCGCACGAGTCTAATGATCATTAAGCGCCGCATTCCGGAAGCCTTTGGAGGCACAGTATCTGAAGAAGTAACTAATGCAGTGATTTCTTTGCCGAAATTGAGAAACGTTTTGCGAAAAACGATAAGGGTGAAACAATCACGCTTTTGCAAAGCTTGATTCAATAAAGTATAAAGGCAAAGAAAACATAAGGGAGTACATCATGGAAATGTCTCACATTGCTTCTAAGCTTAAGACACTAAAGCTCGAGCCGTCTGATGACTTGCTCTTACATTTGGTATTGATTCCGCTTCTTGCACAATTGGTTGATTAAGGGCAGTTACAACTGTCAAATGGGGAAAATAGACTCTTAATGAGCTCATTTCCATATTATGTGCAAGAAAAAAAAACGCTAAAGCAAAATGAAACTGACATTACTCACTTGACTAGTACTTCTAAGGATAATAAAGAATAACAAAGCTGCATCCGGTTAGGTATAAAATAAACAGTAAAAGCCTGAAAATGATAAATTTAGCTGTGACTTTTGTGAAAATCTGGGATATATAAAGAGAGACTGTACTAAATATCACGCTTGGCGTGTAAAGGATAGTACACTTCTCATTTCGGTTGTTTTGATTTAAATTTAATGTCAATACCTAGATACACTTAGTGAATATATTTCGGTATTACTATTCAAATAAGTGTGTATATACAGGGTTGTCTGAATTGCCAAAATCAATTGATGCTAAAGATTCATCTATGTAGGGCGATGACAAATCAGTTAAGGTTGAGGCTATAAGGACTTTAGGTTATCATTAAAGACTGGTTATTATTTGGATTTGAAAGAGACATTTACGGTACTTTCTTTTGGATGGAATTTGGTTTCTATTTCTACATTGGACAAATTTGGTTACTCTTGTTCAATTTGAAATAGTCGGTTGATCTATTTCTTACCTCAAAAAATGTGCGCATCAATTTTTTATCCGGTAACGATAACCTATATCTGTATAATACGGTTGCATCTTATAAAGAAATCTTGTATATGAATCCGCTTGGTATTAAACATAAATTAACCAATGAGAATTCTGCTTTGTTTTGGCACAAGTAATAAGGTCACTTCTCTCAAAAGAGAATGAAAAATCTTGTGTTAGAAGGAATTCTTGATTCCCTTAATTTTTCCACACTTAAGTATCAATATCAATTGCATTGAGGGAAAATAAACAAACATAAGGAGATTAAGTGCCATACGACTTCGGACGTCTTAGAACTAATTCATACGGACCATTTCCTTCGGCTTCTTGGAATGGTCAACAGTCATTTATTAAGTTCATAGATGAATTTTCTCACTATGGCTACCTATATCTCATCTATGAGGAATCCCGAATACTGGACATGTTCAAGGCATACAAGACTGAGATTGAAAATCAACTCAGTAAAAGAATTCATTAAGTCAGATCTTACTATAGTGGTGAATACTATGATAGATATGACGGATCAGGAGAACAACGTCCAAGACCTTTTGCTAAAATTCTTAGAGGAATGTTGAATCATTCCACAGTACTTCAGGATCTTTCTAGTAAAGATCAGGAAAAATTGCAGCTTCAATTTTTAACACAGTTCCAAATATAGCAATTTTTAAAGGGGTTGCAATTTTTTTAAAGATCTCACTGTTAAGTCAATTTTTAAACGGGAAATGTTTGATTCCTTGAGGATGTAGAGTTTGCGGGGGGAGATAAGGTTAAAGATTTTGTCTTGAATGAAGAATATGTATATATTTCTTCTGTTGCAATTGACAATGATCAGGTTCAGGGACAAATTATTGCTCCAGATCTTGTTCAAGAAGCAATTTCGGATCAAGACTACACTTCTGAATCCCCTATACACAATCACTTGATTGTTCCAGAAATTCAAACTCAACAACCTTAAGAACAAATGACATTAAGAAAATCCACTATAAAAGGGAGAAAGATAATTTTGGATGACTTTATAGTCTTTTCCAAGAAAATAAGGACGGCATGGATTGTTGAAAGAAGACTTGATCAATCAACTCTCATCAAGTCATGCAAAGGAATAACTCTTAAAAGTGGATTGATGCTATGAAAAAGGAGTATAAGTCTATGCAAGACAATAAAGTTTGAGATCTTGTCCCATTACCAGAAGGTGCGAAACTCATTGGTTGTAAATGGATATTTAAGGCTAAAAGGGATTCGAATGGTAATATGGAAAGATATAAGGATCGTCTTGTAGCTAAAAACTTAATTCAAAAGGAATGCATTGGCTACAAAGAGGCTTTCATGATTACAATTGGATTCAATGGCTTCTAAATCCATAGATTCATGTGGCAGCCACAATTATAAATAATATTCAACAGATTTAATTATTAACAGATCTTGACACCCTTAAATTCTGAAAGTCGTCTTGATCATTCCATATGCCAGATTCCAAAATTACTTTTAACATATCTTAGATATTTAAATTCCGAAAATAACATATCTGAAATAATCTTTGATTTTTATACCAAAATTCAAACAATAACATGCTTGATCCATGTAATGTCATGCCAAAATCCATAAAATAGCAGGAAGATCAATTAACCCAAAAAATTCAGAATTTTCATAAAACTTTATTTCTCAAAAATTCAACAATGGATTGGCTCTGATATCACTTGTCAGAAAACTTAAAAGGATTATCGATTCAAAACAATCAATAATCAACCTTGTAATCATCCATGTTGAAATTAATGAGAATATCAAAATGAAAACGGAAGCGTACCTTGAACCATTCCATAGATGTCTGATTCTTTGCCTGAAAGGGTTAGATCTTCCAATTTGATTTGTGAACTTCACTTCAATTTTTGATCTCCATTGATGGGGATGTAGAGATTCTTGAAGAACACACTCAAATGGGGACCATAACCCATATATTCATAAGATAATGATTATTCATTGTCTTTCATTTATTTCAAATCGGCCCCTCAACAATTTATAACAAACTTCCGGTCTCTATACTTTAATTCCCTGAAACCTAATACCCATTAGTCAAATTTCATCTTTAGTGGATCACTTTAATTGACTAATATACTTTAAATAATAGCATCTCACATTTTAATATGTTACGTGTGGCCCCAAATATGTTAGAATTTTCCAATAGTCCAAAAAAGTACTTAAGTGAGATTTATGATGGATATTGGGTCATAAGATGAGACATTTGATATTTTTTTTTTTCATAAGGGGAGTTGTTTTGGAGAATATTATTGAAATTATTATGATGTGTATTTGAGAATTAGTTTAAATACATAAGATTTGGTTTAAGCTTTTGATTCAAATGGATGTAATCTATTTCTGAGTGGGAGCTATCTAAGAGGAATCTAATTTCAAGGATTATTGGTTTAGAAAATTCCTTATATGAGTACAAAGAGGAGTATTGCGTAAAGCGATGGAATTATATATGTGGAATGTAGAATTCCAACATAATCTGCGATGTGGTAGAAGTTCTAATTTGAAATGGAGTTTATTAAGAATATTAAAGTTCTTGAAAACTAAATAAAAGACTAATGATAAGATAGATAAAACTCATTTTTTGAAAGATTTTTTTATACTTAATATGAGTGTATTGAGTTAGATAAAGGCCTTTTTCGTATTGTGGTAACTTTATAGTTACACTCATGGCCTAATACATTTATCTTAACAGTGATACTTTAATTTTAACATGGTTTACATCTCGTACAAAATTTTATTATATGGATGAAAGTTATTGTATTTATTTAAAGGTCTAATGGTAGGTTGTAATTCTAATATTGACATTGATGACATTGGATTGGTTGAACATAAGGAGTGTATAGAGACTATTTTGAAATGATTGTCCTCAATCTTTGATATGAAAGACATGGGTTTAGCAAATTTTATATTTTGTATTATAAAGATTATTATAGTCTTTTTGCTCTATCACAAGAGTTGTATACTATATAAAGATTCCATAATTTTAACTGTGGAATTGTTACCCTGTTGACACTGCTATGTCGAAAGGCGACCATATGAGTCTTCATATATGTCCAAAGGCTCCATAAGTGTACAAAATATCCAGAGAATCATATCTAGTATGGTTAAGAGTTAGAAGTATGCAATGATGTATACTTGCTCTAACATGTCATGCCAAGGATCTAGTAAATAGGTATCAATGTTACCCTTAGAAAAGGTATTATAATACTTGAAGGATGTTGTTATCAGTTATTCTATTTGCTGTCAATAGAATAACTTGTCATTGGAATAGTTATGTAATTGTTGACTAAGAATGAGTACAAATAGTCATTAGACTTGTGCACTCTTGCTATATAGAGTAGCAAGAAGCATATCTTGTAGTGTATATCATGGTTGTTGAAGAAATTGTTTGGTATAGATGTATTGAGAATCCAATGATACTGGTTGAGAATATGTGATTCATGATAGTTACACAACAATATGATATGTTGAGGAACTCAAGTATCATAATGGAACCAAACATTCCATAGTAAATCTACGAGAGACATTTGTAAAGAAAGTGTCTTTGCGATATATCTACGTAAATGATGATATGCATTCATCATACTCTGAATATGTCTAGAGATATAAGCATTTGTAATGTCAAATCAAATCTCTAGAATTGTATAGAATATGATTCTTAGTGTGTCAAAAAACTCTTTTTCGTTTTGTGTGCCAATAGATGAGAATTTTTGAGTTCATGAGCAATCTATTATTTGGATTACGAGATAATGATTTGTATGCACATATAAAGTATGTTGAACTGGTTAAGATTGGCTCACTCACATAAGAATCGCCTCAAACATTTTGGGGTGTACTGAGATGAGATATAGTGATCATGTCATGTACATGATCGTGTTTTCTTGATGAGATATCAAGATAAGATTACGATCAAGTTCTCGATTTGAGATTAATGGGAGGAATGAATGTAAGGAGAATTCAAGTTAGGTATCGGGGAATACCTGAACTAGAATTTGTACGGTATTATTTATTTATAAAGAATATAACATACAACCTAAGAAAATAAGAAAAAAATGTAGCACATGTTTCATACCATGTATGCTTCTACGACTAATATTGGGTAAATGAGTTAATGGATTCATGCTTCCTCATTCTATGGGACTTTGAGGTTTATATAACCTCATATTTACCCTTTAAAAACTTTTTTTACTGCTTATTGAGATTTTATTACAGTGTTGCTACTTTGACATGTTACCATGACTATGATTGATTAGATTTGATGGGATATGTCTAGAGAGACAATTGATTTGAAATTGAAGGATTTAATTAGGAAATGAAAACTATTTTGACCAATATTTATACTTGTATTCATCTACTGGACTACTATATTTAACCACTTACGGTATATGACACAATTGTGAATACAATGATATGTTGTGAGGTTCAAGTATGTTCCATAAATACTCTCGGGATCGGAAATACTTAAATTAATGTTATAGCGAGATATAATCGTAATATTCCAGAAATTCTTTAAATTTCAAGGAAAGTTAAGGATTAAGTGCAACATCTTGAAAGTTTGAGGACTCAAGTGAAAGTACTCATTTTTAGAGAAAATAGAATTTATATGATCATCACATGAAGGATTCTAAGCATTTTCAATTGTATAGAGACTTGCAAAAGTTTATGGATATATCGTGACGATTTAGGCTAAAAGGGTAAATTTTCATTTCACTAGTTCATGAATTTGGAAGTTGAGATTTCGGACAAAGACATGAAGAATGAAGGATAAAAATGCAAGGAATCCAATGGTAAAAGTTTCGTAAGTCACAAAAGGATGGTCAAAAGTAATTTTTATAGTATTTTCTTCTTACAGATTTACATGACTAAGGGACTGTTTGGTAGAATTATTTTTGCTATATGAGGGGTCGAGTTCCAGCAGAAATTACGGGTCAAAATATGGTTTTTAATTAGTTTAATATGAGTTGAATATGGAGTATAATGGGGGTATTCAATAGTTGGGAGTTGCCGAGTTGGGGGACTTTCATTTGCACTCATTTAGACCAAAATAAAACATTATCATCATGATCAAGGAGGCCCTATACACGAATAATTCATCAAAGTTTTCAGATTTCTTATCATTTCATCTCAATATTCTCTCAAAGTTTTATAAAGAAAAGAAAATAAAGAAGGGAAGATTTTTGAAAATCAAGGAAAAGTGCTTGATTTCAAAGAATTTTAAATAAGATAAGATGAGATACTTATGTGCGAAGTGTTAATTCATTTTGTTTTAATATTTTTAAAATCTTACATTATATGCTAATACATCTTCCGTTCGATATGGTTCGGATTTGGTGATTTATGAAAAATACAAAACTTTCCGTTCGATATGGTTTGGTTGTTTTTTTTTTTTTTTTTTTTTTTTTGTTTTAATGCTATATGGAAATGTATAGAGCTTTGAAATTTGGTGTGGATTGCATGGTATTGTGATTAATATTATTTCAAGATTGAATTGTATGTATCTCACTTTGTATTTTTCAAATTGGGATTTCATTTACAGACCAACACGAACCAGATGGATGATGATAATTGGTGGTGCCGTGTGCCAGAGTGATGGATGGATCTTAGATGTAATTTTTGTTTTTGCGTTGATGTTTAAAATTCTAATTCTTGAAACTTTATTTTTAATTTCCTATAAGTCAAGATATTTTGATTTTGAAAATATTGAAGTTCTTTTTTTTTTTTTTTTTTTCTTTAGTTTATACTTCAAACTATTCAGATAAATTTCTATTTAAGTTTTGAAATGAATATTCGTAATGATTCGAATTAAAAATTGGGAGTGTTAGAGTTGGTATCAGAGCCGAGATTTACTTTTGTGTAGACTCGGGTTGTCAAATTTATGCATCTAGCGTTCATATCTTCTTCTCAAATTAAGTATTTTGAAGAACAGTAAGTATGAAATTTTCAGTACATTTTTTAATGGTGAGACCACCTTGTAATTGTACACAGGGGCGGACCCACATGGGGTCATGTGGGGTCAGATGACCCCACAAAAAAAAAAAAAATTTTTTTTTTGAGTTTTTTTTTTTTTTTTTAAAAAAAATTTTAGCCTAAATATTTTTGAAATCTCATTTTTGACCCCACAAGAAAATTGGTCTCGGTCCGCCCCTGATTGTACATTTATTAGTCTAGTTTTAACAGAATTTTACGGTTCATAAAATGGAGTTGTATTTTTTGAGAAATGCAATTTTCCGTGCCATTGCTAGAACTGTCCAATCCCAGAAACAGCTGAAGCAGTCTCAGTTTTATAATAGACACCTTGAGGATTCCAAATATATAAATAACTCTCCAAGATGACCACTGAGTGACGTTTTTATAGTCCATGAACCTAGGCTGCCCGCACATTTTATTTATTTATTTATTTTTTTTTTCAGATTTTCCAGATTTAGACTTTGTTTGAGACTAGAATTAGGGACCCTAAATGTGAGAACGAGACCTTGAGACATGATATAAAGAATTTTAAGTCTAGTTTCTGAATATATGTAACCCTCTCAACCATATTATTTATGTACCAAATTTTGTAGGGTATTGGAGTTCAACATGGAGAATTCTCACCATGAGATTTTGAACTGGATTCATTTTTCGAAAGCCAAACATTATTATTTTAGGAAAGTAAATGATTAATCAAGCATGGACATATATACAACCATTACTAACATTAGTTACATGATTTAAGCCATTAAGAAAAGATGAATAAGAGTGTTCATTAAAATATTTGTTCGTTTTAAAACCACCGCAAGTATACGGTTCGTAACAAGTAATAAAGTGGAATTTAGAATTCCGGATATCGTTCCCACAGAGATTGAATTAATTTGATTCTAGTTACTGAAACCTTACCCGAATCTATAAAATTTAAGATGATCGTGAGGATTCATTACTATACTGAACTATAGATGCAACTTAATTAAATTTTACCAACTAACTAAATGCAATTAAAATCTGAAATGTAAAATGAACGTTTGAATGCAAATTGGATTTTTCTTATGAATAACAAATTAAACGAGTACTAGGATCACGAATCACTATGCAATGTTCGCCTTGGAATCTAGTTCTACAATATCGACAACATGTTTGATAATTTGAAAAATCAATGATCCTAACCTATCCAACAATCTCTCTCGAGAATTGCTGGACCTATTCATGTAAATCACCCGACTATATCTCTATGACGAATGTAAATTCACAAGAATGCATGAATTTTTATGATCAATTCAAGATTTACGCAAAGTATAGAGGTATATCTCTATCTCATATCGGACTTTACGATGACTAGTACCTTGTCAAGTTTATTCCTCTTCTCTCGAATGCATGAAATAAACACAACACTCACACAATCACATGCATAATAATTGTGGAAACAAATAAGTGAATAAAAGTCATTCAAACCTCAAAACATGTTTTAATTGTCAATAATTGTAAAGCTAAAATTCAAAGTTTACATAGCAAAGTTCATCGATTTCCTAGCACCAATAGATCTAGCCTAACATGGAGAAAGTAAGAAAATATGAAATTAAAGTGAAAGAAGACATCACCAAAATCACAACTTTCTTGAAAATCTGAGAATTCTTCTAGTTCTTCTTGAGATTCTTGCCCCAAATCCTCCTTCTTTATGTATTTTCGGGTTCTTTTCTTGTTGTAATGTCTCTCTCTCTTTTTGGACGACCCTAGGGTTTTAAAATACCCTCCAAGATTTGTTTCCATAAGAGTTTGAGTCAAATTAGGAAACCAGACTTTTTTTTCCGGAATTGGCCTAGGCACTTCCCCAGTACAAATTGGGGCACTCGTCCAGGCCATTGCTTTGGGTTCTGTTACCCATTTTGATATAACTGGGCACTTGCTCAGGCTAAATTTCCAACTCTCATTTTTTCGGCCATTTTCTTCATTCTTTCTTCCATTTTGGTCCTCCACATCAAATTGCTTCAATTTTAGCGTTCCAACCGTTACCCAAATGCTTGTTGGTCTCCCAAACTTCCATCAATTGATCGATTTATCCTTCTTTCTCTCTCAATTGTTTAGAAACAGGTCCAAAACTGAAAGAAGATAAAAATAACTTAAGTTGAGTAAGATGCAATAATAAAATGACACAAAATGTTAGTAAAATGGTCTCAAACAAGTGCACAAAAATGCACTTATCAAAGAGCCCGATCCTTGGTTACTAACGCACACCAATTGACTCTCTTCCACTAGTTCAAAAGTATGTAAAAATATTTGATCTTGTGGACTAGACTTTATAGTACTGTTCTTAGTATGATCAAATTTATTAGTCAAAGTTTATTTCTCAAAATATTTAATTAAAGTTTGTCTTGCATGTTCGCTATCCTATTTAAATTTGAAGCATGAAATGTCATCATAGTTCACAAGCGTGCTTGAAATGTTCTTCACATATAAATGTCCCTTACTTCAAAAGAAACGAATATGATGGAGTGGGCTTGATATTACAAATGGTTAGGATGCTAAGAACTGCTAGAAAGATGATTGGATATGTAAATAAGCTATGTCATAGAGAAATCTTTATCTGAGAGCATTCACACTACATAAGAAACCCTTCACATGACCTTGGCTGGCATATTCGTGAAGTTCATATGTTATGGGTTGAGGATGGATGAACGGGACCCCCAATCAGTCAACGAGGAGGAGTTGATCGCCTTTTAGGACATTGCGTCCTTATTGGGTTAGGATTGCAACTGACCTAAAAGATGAGATGATTGCTAGGACCAAGATGAGGGAGGACAATGATGGAGCTAGTGGAGTTTAGAGTTAATTGAAGTTAGAGACAGTTACTTTATTTACTTTCTTTCTTTTTAATTTCATGATGTCCTCCTCTTGAAGGATTAAAAATATATATTAATGAAATGCACCTTCCCGTTTTATTTATGATGAGTTTGTGTTGGTTGAATAAATATTGACAGATGATTTATTTTGAATTGTCTAAAGGAAATGGCAAGACCAAACCAAGCCAATCTAATGCGGGATCTTCTAAGAGCCATCCAAGATCTTGGAAGGCAAGCCAATACGCCACTTCCAAATAATCCTCAAATTGGCCAAGGAACTACCTCAATGGTCGAGCAATCTCATAGGTATAGGCCCCCTACATTTGATGGTGGTTCATATCCATTTGGCAGTCGAAGAATGGATTAGGGACCTTGAATATATCTTCAGGCACATCGCATGCAATGATGCACAAAAGGTTCAATGTGCTGAATTTATTCTCATTGGGATGTTGGCCATTGGTGGGAGTCTGCCTCAATGACTAGGACAGAAGAGAAGAATCTAACATGGGAACAATTTAAAGACGATGTGATGGAGAAGTATTTTCCTCAGGCTCTAAGAGATTTTAAGGAAATAGAATTCTACAACTCAGGCATGGAAGTATGTCCCTCACTGATTATGAGCGGAGGTTTGAGAAGATTTCTCGATATGTAACTCATCCGGTAGATACTGAGGCGAAAAAGGCTAAGAGGTTTGAGCAAGGACTGCGACTTGATATATGTATGATTATTATGTCGCATCCGTTTACTACTTATCGGGAAGTACTTCAGAGAGCTCAAGCAATATATAAGAAGGAATCATTAGAGAAGACAATCCATACAATGTGGAGTCATCTGGGAAAAGAAAGTGGAATGGTCAAAATAAAGGAAACTGAAATGGACAAAATAAGAAATCAAACGTTGGAAATGGTTCCAACAAAAATAGGGAAATGGTTACACTGTGTCCCAAATACAATAAGGGCAACATGGGTGAATGCTTAGCTGGAAAGAATGTGTGTTTTCATTGTGGAAAGACTTTGATATTATATTATGTATGGATCAGTTAAGGGGTAATCATACGACCATCCAATGTCATAAAAATGAGATAGTTATTCATTCGGGAGAGAACGAGGTTTGTTTCTTTAGAGCTAGACTTGGGTTATTTCCATGTCTCGTGTCTATACTGCAAGAAAGAAGTTGATGAGAAAACAATCATATCATGGTTATTTGGTTAACATCACAAGTACACAACAATTCGAGTTAATCGTGGCTGATATAGTTGTGAAGGATTTTCCAGACGTGTTTCCAAAGGATTTACCTGGCATTCCTCTTGATTAGAAACTAGAATTTCCAATTGATCTATTATCGGGAGCGGGCCCAATATCCAAGACCCCTTATAGAATGGCACCAAATGAATTGTGGGAGTTGAAAATACAACTACAAGAGTTGTTGGATAAAGGGTTTTATCCGACCAAGCATTTCTCCATGGGGTGCTTCACTACTCTTTGTAAATAAGAAAAATGAATCAATGATGACGTGGACACATTATCGAGAGTTAAATCATTTGACTATCAAGAACAAGAATCCTCTTCCAAGAATTGAAGATTTGTTTGATCGGTTAAATTGAGCTAATGTGTTTTCCAAGATTAACTCAAGGTTAGAATATCATCAACTAAAGGTTAAATTAAATGATATTCCAAAGACGAAATTCAGGACTCGCTATGGACATTATCAATTTACAGTTATGCCATTTGGTGTAACTAATGCTCTCGTAGTATTCATGGATCTAATGAATAGATTTTTTCATCGATATTTAGATCAATTTGTCATAGTATTCATTGATGATATTCTGGTGTATTCCAAGGATAAAGAACAATAGGAGAAGTAAATTAGAACCATAGTTGTCAGACTTGACCCGGACAATGCAGCGGGTCAATGGGTTAGTGGTTCAACCGGTGACCCGATGGTTCAACCGGCGGTTCATTGCATAAAAACATATGAAGCATAAATTTTTTTTAGGGGCAAACTTAAAATTTTCAATTTATTTTTCACTAATTATTTAGGTCTATAAAATAAAGTAAAATGTTGGACCAAAGTTTTTTGAATGAATATTTTTATAAAAGTTATAAATGATTTATTAGTTAGATATAATTATTTTACACAAGTAACACTAAAGTACTTTGTGCTCAAGTGGTGAGGAACCCTTTATTTTTCTTAGAGGTCCAAGGTTCAATTCCTTAGACCCAAAAATTTTGTAAAAGAATTTCAAAACTCAATCAAATCGGTCAATCAGGTCGGGTCCTGGCCGGGTAAATCACCAGTTAACTTGGTCAAAGCCCAATTTTGATTGAGTCAAGTGCATTTCTATCGATTTAATCTGTTCGGCCCAGTCAAGAGTCCGGGCCGATTTTTATAACTATGCTTAGAACGGTGTTGGACACATTTCGAAGAGAGAAGTTATATACAAAATTAAAGAAACTAGAGTTTTGGCGTGATCGAATAGTTTTCCTCGGTTATGTTGTTACTTCTCAAGAAATTAAAGTTGGTCCAGCTAAAGTAGAAGCAGTGGCAAAGTTAGACCATCCAACGTTAGGAAAGTTTGTGGTTTCTTAGGACTAGCGGACTATTATCGTAGATTCATAGAAGGTTTCTCCAAGATAGATGGACCGATTACACGGTTGACCGGAAAGGGCATTAAGTTTCAGTGGACGGAGAAATGTGAATGGAGCTTCCAAGAGTTAAAACAAAAACTAGTCACATCACCAGTCTTGACAATACCGAAAAGTTCAGAGGGGTTTGTCATATATAGTGATATATCCAAGTAAGGATTAAGATGTGTGCTAATGTAGGATGGTAAAGCGATTGCATATGCTTCAAGGCAATAGAAGCAGTATGAGCATATAACTACACAATGCATGATCTAGAACCTGTAGCGCTAGTCTAAGTGCTAAAAATATGGCTTCATTATTTGTATAGAGGAAAGAATAGATTATAAGAGTCTAAAATATTTATTCACTCAGATAGAATTTAATATGAGACACGGGAGATCGTTAGAACTTGTAGGATTATGACACTTATTCGGGGGCCTAAAATATCGATATTTGATAGTTATTTTGATAAAACATATCCTAAATTGTTGTAATTTTATGTTATATAGACAAAACTCAATGGTTCAACAAGGAATTGGAAGAAACAAAAGAAAAATCAAGGAAAATGGACAAAGTCCAAAGTTTGAGGACCAAATTATAAATGTTCAATAGTTGATTTGGACGACAAGACGATAATTTAAAGATATCTAGGAGACAATTGGATGGAATTAGAACTCAAAAAGGAATGGTATATGATCAAAATATTATCAAAATCAATTTTCAATCACATAAGTTATATTCCAGACTTTTAGTCGAAAATTGAGATCCATTTTTGACATAGTAAATGCCCGAATTGAAAATATTATATTTCTACCGAAGTTGTATACCTTTGGGTTTTTCTTCCCAATGCACTTTGAATCGCCTCAATCGAATATTAAGAGAGAAAGTTATGGCCAATTTTATGACTTTTGTGCAGAGACAAAAAATTCGCGGAAGAAGGCAACTTTTCTTATTCGATTGGAACCCTTCGGAAACCAATTTTGAGGCGACTTTAACCAATTTTATACTCCTACAAATACCTAACAGTATAATACATATTAGAGACCACTCATATACATATTATACTACAATACTCATAAATTATTATCATCAAATGAGGAAAATTCATAATTTTGTAAGAGAATTAAATGAGACTTGCAAGAATTTAATCAAATGAAGATTCAAAATTAATTTTTGAGTAAAAAAAGAGAAGGTGCAAGTGGAGATTCATCAAAAAACCATTGAAGAGATTCAAGATTTCAATATTCATCTTCATCTTTTCAATTTATCAAAAATTTGGGATGTCTTTTCACTTAAATATAATTTCTTATAATTTCGATATGTTAGGTTAGTTTTATACATTTTTAGGATGAGATAAACCCTTTTTATGATTTATTTAGTTTTAAATTAATTATTTTGATTTGAATTTGGTTCGATTTGTAGATGTTTATTATTCTTTTTATCCTTCTTTTCAATTGCTTAATCACCAATTGAATTGTTAGTTGATTTTATTATTTTTGAGAGAGACAGTAGGTAAGTACAATATAATAAACATTGTAAGGTTCGATAAAGGAAAGAGATATACCTCTATGTTTTATATGATTTGAATAAGTGGTTGGTCACACGAGGAGAATATATTTGATTGCTATTGAGAGATGCTTTCAATTAAATTATGAACATTGACCAATATGAATGACTTCAAATTGTCATTTTAACTGTTATACAAAAAATGAAATAATAAAGGGGATTCGACAACTTAGAAATACATCTCACACATATTTTAAAAACACATTTACTTACTTTCATTAGTTTAAGAGATAATTTAGATATTAGTATAGAAAAAATCACAAAATTTGTTTGTTATTAGATTAAAGTTGCAATTAATTTAATTCGGTCAAACATATAGTTCTCGTGGGTTCGACACTCCATTCATCATTATATTACTTGACCACGATCAAGTGCACTTGCAGGTTTTAAAATGATCAAGTTTTTGGACATTACCATCCGGGTAAGTGATATGATCCAAGGTGCCGTTGAAGCAATGACAAGCCTGGGGAAATATCCATTGATAGTTGATGAAGGACCGATGACTCGAGCGAGGGCAAAACGAGTGATAGAGGCAATGAGATTACTTGTTTAAGCAACGATGGACGATGTCATGTTCTACACGGAAAAAGAGGCAAGTTTCATGTTGGGGTTGAGGTCGGAAGTCCAATGGATCATGCGGATCGAGGCGGGAAAAAGCGGGGTTGAAAGTTATGCCTATACGGCCGCATAGACATAACAACCTTGCGGTCACAAAGACATATACCGAAACTCCGCAAGGAACAAAAAAACTTGTGAAAATTTCATTTTTTGCGAATTTTCCATAATTGCTAGATTTTTATGTTTAGTCAATCTCCTACCTTATTTATGAGATTATGCATGTTTTTATCTAGTTTCTAGGGTTTGGTATAAGTACCAAAAACATTCATTGTGTTTGGACTTTTGACAAAATTTAATAAAGAGGTTATTGTTTTCATTGTTCTTCCTTGAACAATCAATTCGAATTTATCAAGATCTAAATCTTGTGGCGTTTAAAACATCGGATCGTGGGTTTTTCATTGTGTAATCAAAGGGTTCAACACATATTTGTTATCGTTGGATTTTTTGGTTCACTTCGTTGGATTCAAGTCCAAAACCAGATTTAATTGGCGTTCTTGGGTTCCGCATCAATCTAGTTGTGGGTTTCGTAGTCACCGTTGCTACGGGGTTCGCATCAGTTGGTATCAGAGCTTTGGCTCCAATTCTATCGGGTTATATCTTTTATTTTCTTTGTTGAGTCATTTAAATTCATTTCTCTGTACTTTAGTCGAGTTCTGAAGTCGTTCTTCATTTTCGATTCCTAGATCCATCAATTCCTTGTTGGTAGTATAATCTTGTGTTATCCAAAAAAAAAAAAAAGTACTGTTCATTACGGTTACTGTTTATTTGTGAAAAAAAATTCTATTCATGTGCGGTACTGTTCATCCGTACAAAAAAAAATCTGATATTTGTTTGATTGATTTGCTACCAACATTCTACAAATTTCGAATCATCAATTGTTCTTGTCATCAAATTGGTTCAAAACTTATATTGGAAGCCTTCATGTGTCTTTCCATTGTCATCCAAATTGTTTTTGTCCTTCCAAAAATATCTATACTTCTCTTGAGTCACAATTATCCACACATTCGATTTTTGAAGTCACAAGTTTGATCCGGTGAGTTTATTGTTGTCTTTGGAAGCACTTGGTGAAAGCATTGAGTGGTAAAAGGCAGATGGTGAGATTATTAGAGGGTAAAAGCCAATTGAGTGATTCCAAGTGAAATTTGGTGAGGCAGAAATTGAGTATCATCAATTTTAACATTTATAGATTTAACAATAGTTTGAGTCCTCATGTTTTACACTCTACAGGCCTGACTATTTTCTGAATACCCAATTCACACTTCTTCATTATTCTTAGGATCAAATTATCCCAAGTGTCCCATGTCATTTAACACATAACAATTGTTTCCAAAAGTATGAAAGTACTTGAGATTTGGTTCCTACTTTTCCAAATTTCATAAGGTGTTTGTCAGGTACCAATTCTTCTCAATGATACATGATTTAAAACATATTAAGGATTGTGTACAGCTTCAACCTATAATTTAACATGGAGTTTCTTACTATTCAACATTACCCTAGCCATTTCTTGCAAGGACCAATTTTCCTTTCAACAACACCATTCTGTTAAGGGGTTTTTGGACCAGAAAATTCATTAAAAATATCGTACTTTTCATATAAATTAGAAAGTTAGCATTCTTAAACTCCTTACCATGATCGTTCTTAATTCTTACAATTTTAGTCCAATCAAGATGTTTTTCAGTGATTAGTTTTTGATATAAGAAAGTAAATCTTTTAAAAATATAATTTTTTTTCCCTCAATAAGTCTACCCAAGTGAATCTCGAGAAATCATCAACAACCACATAGATATAACTTTTACCATCAAGACTTTCATTTTGAATTAGTCCTCATCAAATCCATATGTAGCAATTCAAGATAGTGAGAGATAGTAAGAAACTAACCTTGTTTGTGAGAAGTTCTAGTTTTTTACCTTTCTGGCATGAGCCACACGCACCTTCAAGTTTTTTCTGCGAGCATAGGAACTCTTTTTACTGCATCAAGTTTAGTAAGTCTAACAAGATATCCATAGTTTAGGTGTCACAAGTCTTTAAAGTCAGCTTTTGAAACTTGACATGAAACTTCAGATTCAAACAAGTAACATTTATTACTAGACCTCGCACCACGAAGAACACAACTACGTACCATCATTTCTCAGAACTTTACATGTACTTTTAGTGAACATTACCATGTGCTCGTGATCAAAAAGTTGATCTATACTAATCAGGTTAGCTTTCACGTTAGCAACGAACATCACATTTTTCAAGATAGGTAATCCATCTATCATAATCATACTAACACCTTGAATTTTACTATGGGCACCATCCCTAAAAGTAACAAGTCTACCCGTATGACTTCTAAAGTTTGTTAGCATATAATGATTACCAGTCATCTTGAATAGCCACTATCAAAGTACCAAATGTTGGGTACAATAAACTTATAAGCTATATTAACGACATAGCAATTAACATCACTTTTTCTAACCCAAACTTGCCTTATTCTTGCATTAGTATTTTGCTTTAAAGTGTCAATTGGAAAGCTCAACCTTTTTATGTGGTGTAGCTTTTTGTACAAAAACCACATTTGACAGTCTTCCATGAATTATAAGCCTGATTGTGAAAGTGAGATTTTACCTAATTATCTGATGGTATGGTCTAAACTAGTTGTTTAGAAGTACTCAAAATCTGCGAACGAGAGTCAAACACTAATTTTGACATGTTGGAAAGGGTTCTGTCTAGAACTTTGGCCATAGCTTCATAGCTTCAGATGTCTGAGCTGATAGCTTACCATACCCAGATTCTTTAACAAATTTCAACTTGGTGAACTTTTTCTCCTTTCCTTTCCCTTCATAACCTAATCTTCTTTGGTATTTAAGATTCTTCCATAGCTAAGAACTTCAGTTACTCTTTCCTTAGTATGGTCTAATTCAGCATGGATTTCTAAAACTTGATTTTTTTTTTCAAAGCTTCCTTATCGGTTGCAATCATAGTTCATTCTTTTTCAATAAACTCCATCATTTCAAGGAGTGTGACATTCTTTTATAGTTCAGACTCCAGGTTCCATTTCAATTTAATGCATTCTAAATATACATTGTTCGATCCGACTATGTATCTGTTTAGTAAGTTTGTACCTACAAGCAATAGCTGTAACAAGTCAGCATCATGCTGAAGATTAAAAGTAAATGACGTTACCTGATTATCTTATGCTATGTCTTCCTCGTCTGAGTATAACTCTTTATCCTCACCCTTCCTCCATGTTACGTTCAAAGCCTTCTAAGATTGGGACTTTTTTATTGTGTTTACACATTTAGTGACAATATGTCCAACTCCTTCTCATTCAGGGCATACGATAATTATTTAAATTATTTGGTGAGTATGGCCATGTGTTCATCATCCTCGATCACTTTCTTCATCATCTTCTTCCTTCTCAATATATTTGGCTTTGAAGGGAACTCCGGATCCTTTTTCCTTATTTCATCTATGAAGATGACACTAATATGTCATTAATGACCTAACCAACGTTTCTACCTTTATGCTTTCGATGTTTTTACTCTCCTTGATGGCGTCACTTTGAAATGAAATCTATCAAGTAGTGATCTAATCTAAGAATTTCCTTCACTACTTTGCTATTGGAATATTTCTTTCCTAAAGCGTACGATGAGTTGGTTATATCGCTTACTTAGCATAGAAATCCTTAATTGTTCATCATCTCACTATAACAAAAAATCCTACGACAACGTTCAAAAAAAGGTTGTCGTTAAACTTTTGCAACGTTTGGACGTGTGTTGAGTAGAAATAAAAAAACGTTGTCGTAGACCTACGGCAACGTTTTTTAAATGTTACCGTAGACCTACGACAACGTTTAAAAAATACTGCGAAAGGGTTCTTTAGCAATGTTTTCTAAACGTTGCGAAAGACCTCTTTCGCAACGTTTAAAAAACATTGCCAAAGACTTCTTTCGTAACGTTTTTTAAATGTTACCGTAGGTCTACGGCAATATTTAAAAAACGTTGCCGTATGTCATATTACAATTTTTTTTTTTTTGTAATTTATGTAAATTGACCGACAAAATTGAAAATACTCTTTCGAACAAATTTTAAAATTGCATAAAATTGATAATTTCATTACAAATTTTTGAATTCATACAAACATTAAAATGTAATAAATCACCACCAAAATAAAAATGTTAGAAGTTCATAGCATTCTCACTACATCACCACCTAAATAAAAATGCAATCTTCTTGGATCATAAGTGAAATGAAGATACTGCAGCCCCTTAACTATGCCAACTGCAATTCACCGCCTTAATTCCCAATTAAGTTTCAATTGATTTTCCCTCACTCGTCTCAATGCATCTTCAAGACTACCAGTTGGAGCATAATCATAAATCAAAGAATACGAATATAAGCCCTCAAACTCGTCAAATGCCAATGCCTTAAGCTAGCAAGAATTTCGAGCTCCTATTGTATCCTTCTCTTGATTGCCTTGCTCTGAGCTCCAATAGAAACATTCTCAAAGGGATTAAGATGCTTGACCGCAACATGATGACTACTTGATCATTTGCCATAGGTGAGCCTGGAAGATATGCCCAAGAGGTTTGCCACGAATAAGATTGTAAGCTGGGGAAAATAGTTCTTCTCTCTGTTTGTTATGATAACCCCTTGGAATAGTCCACTGGACAATCAAATGCACTGTCTTGATATACAAACTGCAGGTCCTGCACCAATGGATACGAATGACGCGCATGTTAAATTTATGATAAGCTTTTAAAACTATGTTCATTACAAAGTGGCAGGAGAAGCAACTTAATGCAATCAAGAAATCTGGTGGAGTATCCAGTTCCAAATTTTCAAGATCAGAAATTCCACAAGTGGGAGTGTCATCTCTCTGGCTTGCATTGATTATGTTATGAGCAACTTGAGTAGATGGGAGCATTGTTTGGATTTAAATTACCAAACATTGCATGAGAATCAATTATCTCATTGCATAATAATGAATCCGCTCGACCTAATTCAATAGCTCTCGACTCTCCATCCAAGCAAGTGCGACGCTCCATTTCATCCCTCAACTAAGATTTTGACGAGGGATGAGATGACTCTTCCACTTCCTACTCTTAACATATTAATACAAATCATAGGTTAATTATTCAGAAGAAAATCTAGTTTAACAATATCCTATAAAATCTTAACTCTAAACTCAGCCACTGAACTAAATGGTATAATAAAACAAGAACATGGAAGTTGTTACCAACCTGGACAAGTGATTGAATGGCATAATCATCAACTGCAACATCAGAAGCTTTTTACCTGACCATGTACATGATCCACTGGAATGTCAAAATAGCTCATTGACTGACCAGAATGAAGGTCACAAGCAAGCACCCGGTTTGCACTAGCTTCAGTAATCAGATTAGCTACAAGTTTGGCTGCTATTGACTCGCGCCCTTGTGTCTGTAATGGAGGTGAATGTTTATACAGCAATTAGGTAATTGAAGTGCTAAAACAAAGATAACTCAGACACTCAAAACTTAACTTCAATCACTCAGACATCCCCTAAGTGTTTCAAGAGAAGACTGTTTTCTGAAAGCTCCTTCCATTCCTCAGCAAGCTTCCTCAAGGCAGCAACGCTAGCCTCTATGTTATCCATATAAATCTTGTCATGTTCAAATAAAAAATTACAGCATCATAGATTATATATGTACAATAAAAGTAGTTACAACCCAAAGCTGACAGAACTATTTATTACTTATTAAGAGTCTATTCGATTGGAACATCTCATTTTTGGCAATCAATTAGAGACGAATGAACTATTTATTTTACAGCAAGAAAGGAAATACAATATTAATCAAACTAAACGTTTATTTGGTACTGGCTTCAATGGTTCACGTTTTCGCATCACACTTCCAATTATTTCATTCATATCAATGGTGTTAGGATTTGTAGAAAAATCAAGTTCCTAATCAAATTCATGAAGTAACGAGCCTAACAGAAAGTGCATCATTCGATGGCCTAATGGAAGACCTGGACAAATCATTCGACCAACACCAAATGGAATGAACTCAAATGAAACCATATCTGTCACTGACATTTCTTCAAATATTTTATAAACACCCCATTTCACCATACAACTACAGGAATAGGCTAGTCATGTAAAAAGGGGTAAGGACCAGGTATCTAACAATATGTATCACACAGGCTAAATACTAATAATTCCTAAAATTTCATATAATAGTGTGATATCCAGAAAGTCCAAGCTCAATACCAATCACCTCACAGTGGTTGAAAATTAGCATTTTCTTTAGCCTCTCCACTGGCAATCTGCTGTGCTCGCCATTCCTGCAATTAAACTGAAGTTAAGGAAAAAGATGGAAAAGCATTACTCATCAGTACACCAACCAATTGACACTTCTACCAACAAATCACAAATATATTTCGAAATTTGAAATTCCAGAATCAAATAATGATTGAGCTTTAGGCAAAGCAAAGCAAAACGGACCTTTGGGTTAGCACTTGGCTATTGGCAATGGACGATGGGCGGAGTGGTGGTGGCATGCGTGGCGGCAAGGACGGACCAGGTTGAATCGCAGAGGCTAAATCGTACTATGAGGCTGAATAGCAGCCGCATGCAGTGGAAACGCAAGTTGGAGGGTTTTTGCAAAAGGAGTATCAAATTCCAAGTTCGGATTTTGTAAGAAGAGGAAATGGGATTATGGAGTGTAAATTCCAAGTTCCTCACAGTAGATGCACGCTAGATTGGTATCCAAGGGTGAGAGAGGAATGAACGGAAGGAGTGTTAGGGTTTTGGTTATTTTTTATTTCTATCATTTGTCATTTGTGCCCATATATAATTAATTTAGGAAAAAGGTACAAAACTTTCCGATCAAACGTTGCTGAAAGTTTTACCTTTCGCAACGTGTGATAAACGTTGTTAAAAGTAAAACCTTCCGCAACATTCAATAAACGTTGCTAAAGATATCTACCTCAACAGACGTTGCCAAAACTCATTTATATTAATCAATGACAACATTCACTTACCAAATGTTGCCAAAAGACCCTTTTGATAACATTTGTCAACAAATGTTGCATTTTTAATGTTTACAAAAGGCTATTTTTGTTGAATTGTCTCTCATGGTAAATATTTCAAATTTAAGGGTGAGCATTGGATTCTTGAGGACTTCAAAATGAGTTCATTCATGTGCCACTTGTAAAATGTCCCATGCTTCCTTGGCTAGAATATAAAAATTATGCGAAACTGGTTAGAATCCGCAAAAGAGAAAATTGCATTCAATAATCTTCAAGCTTTTTCTCTCGTTCTTTCTCACTTTCAGTCATAATGGGCTCTTTATATCCATACATTATAGAGTGACAAGCCTTTTCATCCTAATCTTCCAATAGGAATAGTTTGTAGAGTCTAGGTCAAGAGGTCTAAAAGGTGCTCTGCCCATTACTAGATTTTATGTAGATCTCACTTTTTACTTTGACACCAAATGTAAATACTAAAACCTAGGAATTTAAAAATCATCAAGATTTATTTGATATGACAATAAATAAACTCAAGAAAAGTTTAATATTTCCTTAACTTTAATTATTTAACCTATTAAATAATGTCTGGGTTGGTAGGTAAATAAATATGTATTAGAAAATAGCGTCATGTTTTGGGTATTAAAAGCCTAAAATCCGCATTCACGGAATTATGTTAAAAACACATAGTTTTTCACATTTTTCCTCATCATTTAAAAATAAGTCTACATTAAGTAAGTCAGTAAAATTGATATGTAAAAATACATTTAAGTATATATATTTCACTTCCAGCTTCCTGAGGTCTATTTTATCCTGATTTAACCGGGGAAGCAAGTTTGTGATATTTTTGCTTCTTCTTTTTTTTTTTTTTTCCCTACACATTTCAATTTTCACTAAACTTTTTACTTCTTATGCCTATTTTGTTTGAAGAAGTTGTCTACTTATAACTTCATTATGCATAGCTGTCTTTTTTTTTTTTTCTTATTTAATAAATTCCTTTTTTTTTTTTTTTTTCAAGTGTTGGGCGATATCACGTGCCCTATTTCTTCATTATTTTATGTTGTGTAATTGGATTGAGTAGCATGGTATGCATTGTTTATTGCATTTGTGATAAGACATAAGGAAAAGTTCCTGTGCATTCTTTTTGGTCGGTTAAAGAGGAAAAACGTATAGTTCAACCAAAAATGCTGGAATGGCATGTGAAAAGTCTATGTAGTCCATTTTATAGAAACTAGTCAGAGTTGAACGTGTGTTGCACATTATTCTGAAATGTTTTATAAGTATTGTGAAAGTAATATTTGACTTTCATTTAGAATTACAACTAAATGCATAAATGGAGATGAATGACAAATACGACACATGAATTAACGTGAATATTAGTTAATTTAGAATTAACGCCAAGGAATATATACGTGGCAATAAATATTAAATCATTTATATCAAATTAAGTTAATATAATTTGATTTCAAATTAAGTGAAACTGGTTGCTAATTAGCATACATGGACGTGAATAATGAACTACATTCTGAAATGTAAAATTTTAATTAATATTGATTAAATAAATGTGAATGATAATTAATTAAGAATTAATCAATGTCTTAAAAATCGGATTGTTCCGGGACTGGAACCAAAATCGGTTCAATTAGGTTTATAAAACATCTAATTAAAAACTCGTCCTAAAACTCGTTAAATCGATCGGTTTTTGAAAAACTCGTGCCCCGTTCTTGGTTTAATCGGTTCAACCTATGTAAATGTATATATTTTTTAAAATTTAAAATGTATATTTTTAAAATTTTTGTACTTGTATATTTTTAAATAACGATTCAATCCCCGTTGAACATTTTAACCCTTGACCCTTTCTCTTTTTCGGATTGATGGTCAGTTCGATTTTTAAAGCATTGGAATTAATAACATGGACATAGACGTGAATGTGAATGTGAAATTATAATTAATATCAATTAAATGAATGTGAATTTTAATTAATTGAGATTTAATTATAGTATTTATTACATTTTGTAAATTAAATATATGTTGAAAAATGAAAATAAAGAATTATTGAAATAATAGAATTTTGGTAGGACTATAATTGTCGAAAAAATTATTCTCACTTAATGTTATTTAATATATTATATAAATGGTCGAGTCAATTTTTAAACATTGGAATTAATAACTTAGATACCATATGTGAATGCGAATAAATTCTAATTAATATTAATTAAATGAATGTGAACGTTAATTAATTATATTATTTATTATAGTTTGTAAATTAAATACATATTGAAAAACGAAAAGTAAGGTCTTATAGTAATGTATTATTGAAATAATTGAATTGCAATAGTGTCATAATCGTTCAAAAAAATTCTCATTTGATGTAATATTTAATATATTATAGATGGCCGAGTCGATTTTTAAAACATTGGAATTAATAATATTGACATGGACGTGAATAAGAATGTGAATGTGAATGTGAAATTTTAATTAATATTAATTAAATGAATGTGAATGTTAATGTTAATATATTGAGAATTAATTATAATATTTATTACCGTTTGTAAATTAAATACATATTGAAAAATGAAAAGTAAGGTATTATTAAAATAATTGAAATATAGTAAGGTTATAGTCGTCCAAAAAATGATTTCCATTTGATGTAATATTTAATATATTATAGATGTCTACATTATTGGACGGCCCACATATCATCCATTAGAAGAGTAAGGACGCAAGTGTCACCAAGATTTTAGGTATACGTAGTTCAAGGTTCGTACGTAACTTAACTTCTATGAGAAGTTTTCTATTACACTTCATAAACACATTCTCCAAACCTCAAAGAATATGCATATGTACCACAAAACTCACTTGTTGCATAAAAATATAGGACGGAATGAACGTTATCATGTAAGCGTATAATCATTTTTTGTTTCCCCATCATTAATTCTTGTGAACTTCCTTAAATCAATACGGCTGCTCTATACTACACGCCCAATGTAATTATGATGGGGATCTTTGGATTCCCAACCTACTCACTACTAACCTTTCATCTTTCAGCCCCTGAAAAATGAGTCTTGGAATTTTCAAAGTTCAATAAATTGCGAACCTTCGATGTACATAGAAATGATCTCCTACCCATGTTGGATAGGATAAAACATGTCCATTACTGATGTGTCAATGCCACATCAATGGTAAAGCTTACAATTTTTGACAATTCAATATTGAATTGTAGGCCCACGTCAACCATGAGCAAGATAATTCCTATCCAATATGGGTAGGAGATCATTTCCGTCAAGGTACAATATTTTCTAAAATTCGCATTTACTATTTGCATTTTAATATAATACACGAAAGCAAGAAAGAGCTTGCCATCTTTCCGATCCATTTTCCAGTTCCAATTTCGAAAATAGTTTTTTTTTTCCATGTGAATTCGCTTCTAATCAAACGTAAGTAAAAACTGTTTTCGCGCACTTCATAAGTTGAATGAATACTAAACAGCAATCGATACTTAAAGTTCTAGTCAACTGCCAAGTCTACCAATATTGGTTCTTTTTGGCGGGTATGTAGGCATTAATCTCCTTGTACGGTTTATGGAGATTTTATGGGGAGACAAGTGGCCAAACTGTATTGGCTGAGACAAAACTATTTTATGTCCCATCCCCAGTGAATTAACGCCACCTGTCTCCCTGCACAATCTCTTGTACATGTAGCATCTTCTAGTTTATATAGTGTGGGAATTCGTGCATATAAAAATGCAAGTCAAGAAGAAAATGCAAGTTGATATTCCAAAAATAGGTAATCCGATGAAAAAAAATGAACTATTAACTACTTCGGTTACACTAATTACTAGGCTTGACCTGAATCAACTCCCTTCAGCGTGCTTTGAAACTATGTATTAATGAGCTAGAGAGTTATTTTTTTTGATCGGATGAGCTAGAGAGTTATTGATTATGTTAGAGATGGAACGAAGCCAAGGAGAACCACATTTTGCACTTCTCAATAAAGTGAAAGAGTGAATGGTGATAACCCAGGATGACTAATCAAGATGGGAGTAAATTGATTTTTAAAAATTTTCGAAGAATAAACTTAAATCAAGCGATTTAAGAACACATTGATTAATTACGTAATAATCGTAAGCAAATAAAAATAAGTAGAATAATAAAATAATAAATGTAAACAAAATAACGATAAGTAAAATAGAAGAGACGATGCAAATGATATAATTGTAGATGTTCAATTCAAAGCAATAATATACGTCATCCGTCAAAGCAAGGTTTTTTTCACTACATTAATTGATTTATAGTACAATCCAAACCCTTACAACACTCCCGATAACTTACAAAAAAATAGTACCGATCTTTATATAATATTAAACTTTTACATGATCTTAATATGACCCACACAGTAACTTACAATAAAGATCACCGGTCCCTATACTATTAAGCTTTCACGGGATCTCAATATAACCCACAAGTTTGGAGCAATGATTTTAAAATGAAATTTCTCTCTTAATAAATGATACAAAAGAATTAAGTACTAAAAGAGACTAAAACTTCAATGAAAGTTGATTTATCGATCGATAGAAAATGTAAGTCCATTTTTAGTGAACGCTACAAAAATATGATAATGTCAAGCACTTTTTATATTATCCTAGTGAATATGATTCAGTGATGCACGATGAAGAGATTACTTACGAGTTATTGAAAATGACTACCTAGGATGATCATTATTTAGATGATATCTATGTTTTTGTTGTTTTCCAAAATAAGTATTTCGAGCATTGTAAGCTTTTATAAGTACTTTCTATATAATGTATAAAAATGCAAGATGTGGTATAAAAATTAGGGATGATGTTGAGTTTGATTTGAGTAAATAAAATAAAAAATGCCAAGTTAAAATTCGTACTCTAATTGCTTTGCAAGAAGAGGTTGAATGAAATTAGGAAACAAGATATTCCTCTTAATATACTTCTAATTGATCACATGCAATCTTGATAATCTTAATTTATTCCGAATCAACTCCAGTTAAGCTCAAAATTAACATTCTTAGCTCCAAATGCATCAAATACCCGAACTTTTCTACAATTAACATATTTGCACTAAATTAGGTAGATATCTACTCGATTAGTCATAAATCGTCAAGTTAAGAAGACTGGATAAACGTATAAAAATATGTTTATCCAATACCCCAAACTTTTATTTTGTTCGCCCTCAGCAAGGCTAACTACTTAACACACAAGAAAACAAACATAAACATCGTAGAAGTTACATAACTTTCCGTACTCATCTTAAGAATTGGAATTATTTGATAATTCATAAAAGACTCATAATTAATACTACCATAACAAATTCACTTATTCAATGACACTTTGATATGGTGTGCATAGTTAATTCAATCATAAAATGATCATAACCACGTAGCAACGAACACTACTCCACAACGAGATTGACGATCTCAAGAAAGCCCAAAGAATAATTCCAATTTTGAGTTTGAACAAAAGATTAATGAATCAAGCAACCAAACAAAAATAGTGTTTGAATAACCTCTTGATTACACAACACGTTGATCTGCACCCGATGTTGAACGCCCTAAGAATTAACTTGATAAGTTCACAGTGTTCAATGAAGAACAATGGTTGAAAGTACAATGCCTCTCTATTGTATAATAATCTCAAATTGTCAAAAAAGATTCATACATTGAATAATGAAGTCCTATCTATACTAATGGCTAGAAAACTTAGTGAAAACGTAATTGAATTCCTAAAAGACTACAAAGATATCAAAAAATAGTATTTTAATCAAACTAAGAAACTTTAAAAAAATGGAAATTTTTGCCAACTTATTCTCGGCATGTTTCTGTATGACCGCAAACCTAAAAGTATCATGCACTCACGTAACCTTGTGCAAAATTTTGTGGCGTTTCCGGAATGTACTCATGGTTGAAAATTCAACAACCGAGTTGAAAGTTATGCCCATTTTCATCCACGTTCTTCGTTTGCTACTTGAACCGAGTTAATCCATTTGGTTTCTTCTTCCAAGCCCAACATGAAACTTGTACTTTGACATATTTTCTTCAACCTCATGTGCCCCATCTCCCGAGCATGCATTTGTATGGCTTTTATGAGCCCATTGAAGACTTGAACTTGCTGTTAACCACTATCCGTCAATCATCAAATTCCATGTAGCTTTCGGCCCATCCCGGATCATATCATACTCTCCATCTTCAAAAGGATTCATCCTCGAATCCGTACCTTCAATGCTCAGATTATAGCCCTTGTTTCCAATCATAGCAAGGTGAAATAGTCCATCTCCTTTAGGATGCGGTTTGGACCTCTTTTGAATTAGTACCTGCCTCTTCCGTATGAACACCCAATAACCAGCACATAGATCAAAGTGTGCTCGTTCCAACGACTTCATTTTGCAAGTTTGTGATGCTCCAAAAAATAACCTTTGTTGGCATGTCACAGTGATTCCTTCATGTCTTATTCAGCCTAGGTATTTGTAACAATGACACCGCCAATGAACTCATCTCTCCCATTACTTCACCTTGATAATTCAACCCACTGTATATATACATTCCTTCCAATGCCTTTGAAACTCCTTCGTCACCTCGTGAATCACAAAGTCAACCTCCAGTATTAGAGAGATATCCAAGTTGAGGTAGGACAAATTAATTTCATCCACAAGTCGATGCTCAATGTCTGGATTATGTGGTATCCCAATAGGTTCGCTTTCATGGATGTCAATATGTTCGAAAACCTACAAGACAGAAATAGTCAAACTAGGGCGGGAATTGTTAGTTTTCACCGAAGCCCTCTCAACTTCACTTTCATTTTCTTGCAAACTCACTCCTAACTTTTCTTCCATCTCTTCCTATTGTGGCTCTTTTTCATCTTTTGTTTGCTCTCCACTCTCATTTTCACCTTATATTTCTTTTCTCATGTAGCTCCTCTATTTTTTCATTACACTTAGCCACCTCACTATTTTCTCTCACTTGCTCCTTGGTATGATCATTTTAAGAATTAATCATGTCGCAAATCTTCGAAAATTCTAGTTTATAATCCAAACTAGTTGGTTACTAGGAATATTACTAACATGCTTCTCATTAGGTATTTTACCTCCCCACCCCCCAATGACTTCTCAACTCCATCAAACCTTCTATGATCCTTTCGAAACTCTCTTTCAAGCCTATCACTCTTATACCCAAAATAGTGACTAGGTGCATATCGTTTCCTCATAATATCATATATAAACTCCACTTTTTCTTCCCACGTCAAGTGTGCCTCTAGATCACTCCTTCCTTTGAATGAAGAAAATATTGTTTTGCCATTATACATATTTTGATCAACACTTTCTCCACCTAGATTTCTACCATGTCTTTTTGCATTGAATAAACGCACGTTGCCCTGATGAAGATTAGCAACCTGTGTCTAGCATATCCAGTTTGTCGTTCACATCCCCAAGCATCATTTCAAACCGTTGTAACACCTCATTCGACAACCTAAATTCTACAATGTTTTTGCCTCACCAAAGTTCACTTGTGTATCACTCAAGTTTGGGCTATTACCCTCTATTGATCTCACCAAGCGTTTTTTACCACTCAATGCTTTTGCCTAAGTACTTCAAAGAATAAGGTGAATTCAACCAATATTGTATTCCCGTGGATCTTACTGAGTATTAATCACGAATTGTGATAAGAGAAAGAAAAGAAAAAGATGAAAAATGACTCAAATACACGAAAGAAATGAAAGGATGAAGAACAAATTCAATGGACTATTTAAGAACGTAAAAAATGGAATAAATTTTGAACGGTCCTTTTTTTACGCAAAAATGAAATTTAAATTGTTGGAAATTTTTCAGTAATAACAATACTTTTTTTTCGGACTTTTTAACCTCGAGAATATAACTACAAATCCATCAAAATAAGCGAAAATTGATTTGGACTTGTAATTAGTTCGAAAACTAACTTTGACTATTTTTTTGTAATTTTCTAGATCAAATACTCAAAATTTACGACGAACACGAAGACTACGAAGAACAAAAACAAAAGAGTCAAAACAAAACAAAAGATAAAACCTGAACCTGGAGCCCAAGTTCTGATACCAACTGATGAGAATCACGTAGCAACGAACACTATGCAACCCACAACGAGATTGAAGATACAAAGAAAGCCGAAACAATAATCTCGATTTTGAGTTTGAATCAAGAATTAATGAATCAAGCAATCAAACAAAAACAGTGTTTGAATGACCTCTTGATTACACAACACGTTGATCCGCACCCAGTGTTGAACGCCACAAGAATTAACTTGATAAGTTCACGGTATTCAATGAAGAACAATGGTTGAAAGCACAATGCCTCTCAATTGTATAATAATCTCAAATTGTCAAAAAAAGGGTTCATACATTAAATAATGAAGTCCTATTTATACTAATGGCTAGAAAACCTAGGAAAAACGTAATCAAATTCCTAAAAGATTACAAAGATATCAAAAAATAGTGTTTTACTCAAACTAAGAAACTCTAAAATATTGGAAATTTTCCGCCAACTTATTCTCGGCATGTTTCTGTACGACCGCAAGCCCAAAAGTATCATGCACCCGCGTAACCTTGTGTAGATTTCGTGTCGTTTCCGTAATGTATCATGGGCAAAAATCCAACAATCGAGCTGAATGTTATGCCCATTTTCATCCACGCTGCTCGTTTGCTGCTTGAGCCGAGTTGATCCATTTGGTTTCTTCTTCCGAGCCCAACATGAAACTTGTACTTTGACATATTTTCTTTAACCCCATGTGCCCCCGTTTCTCGAGCATGCGTTTGTATGGATTTTATTAACCCCTTAAAGACTCGAACTTGTCGTTAACCACTCTCCGTCAATCATCAAATTACATGTAGTTTTCGACTTATCCTAAATCATATCATAAAACATCTTTAGGCTGGTTATTTCTCGATCCTAAATAAATAAATATTTTCTCTCTTTTCATAGGATACACACTCCCAATCTTGTTCTTAAATATGTCATGTGATCGTAAAGGTATATGGCTGCGATCGTATTGTGTTGTTCATTTAGGTGCTTGAACTGAAATTTTTGGCCTCACGATCGTGAGGTGAAAAGTTTTGCCTTTAGCACAATTTGGTCCATCACATCCTCCTTTAGTTCAGATCAAGTGCTTTTTTTTTTTTTTTTAACCTTAGGTCTTTCATCTTTAAATCTCTGTACTTTGTTCTTCATCCTCCACAATCGTCCGAAATTGATCAGATGCAAGTTCTAAAAAGTTCTCAATTGAGTCCCCAAACTTTTTAAATGTCAAATTTAACTTAATACTTCTATTTACTCATTTGGAACCAGGATACTTTTCAATTGCTTCGAATAAACTCCAATTAAGTTCAAAATTTCCTTTCTTCACTTCAAATGCATCCAAATAAGGGATTTTTCGACAATTAACATGTTTACACTAATTTAGGTAGATATTCGCTTAATTAGTCATAATTCATCAAGTTTAGGAGCCCCATTAAGTGTATAAAATATTCTTAACGATTGATGAATTAGCTCACTGATTATTAAATGCTTCCTATCAATTGCTAAACCATTACTATTAAAAACAAAAGGCTTTCCATAACTACATAGGGATGATATTTTACATATAAAAATACTGGTATGCATCATGCCTACATCAAAGATCTCTCCATTATAGGTGACTTAAGGTTAGGAGTCTTATATTTTCCATCTAAACATTTTTGTTAGTGAAAGATATGTATCGTCACTCCACCACAGTACACTAAGATATGTCTTAAATAATGTAAAGAATACATGTTTGATTTGAACTCTTTTTATCTTAATAAAGTAGTTTACTCAGCATTAGAGGGAAAAGATAAACAATTTAAAAATATATATGAAATGCATCATAATAAATTATCTATATCCTTCCACATGATAATACGAATCAATAATTCAAAAGAAAACTCAATTGCAAAATGCATTTACTGACTTAAAATAAATTAACCAAATCTCAATTGTAAGTGCTCCAATTATATTGACATTCTGGAACAACAATTTGTAAACACTATATTTGATAAATTTATGAAACGTCCAAAGTTTAATGACCTTTGGTTCTAAGAATAGAATCCTCAAAACAAAAACTGAGCAAATAGTAAAATTTTTCCTTTAAGGAAGCGTATACTCATGGAGAGTATCTATTCATAACTTTCTGAAACTCCATAACATGTTTAAGTACCTAAAACATCGAAAATAAACAGATCTCGATAAGTTTTGTCTGTATGAGAAAAGAAATACAATTTAAAATAAATAGTTGTTGACATCGTATGTCACTAAATATATGAACGAAAGTGCGGGTAGTTAATTAAAATTTGTCGAAGAATGTCAACATAAAAATGATTAGGCAAAATAGAATGATATTATCCAAGCAAAATTGAACTTACTAGAGAGACCTTAAATTTTTGGACCTAGAGTAGAACACCTAAACGAGTAATGTAATGCCAGTATTAATTATGCAAAAAGAAAATGCGAAAAATGAAGTCATAATATACAATGCAAAAATCTCAGAATAATGAATTTTGTAAATACTTACAATGCAATCACAAGTCGATATCTTGTTAGCCTTAGAAAACCCAAGAAATTTGACATGTTTAACAAATGTAATTATGACCAACTTATATGGCATGCATGATACTAATATATAAAAATCCCTAAAAGATTTAATATGCTAGAAATATATAGTTCAAGTTTCTAGAAAAATTATTCGATCAGAGTACACAGATAATTTGAAATCTGAACTAATGTGGTATGATCATCTTATTAAATATTTGTTAAAAATATGGTATAAGAATGAGAATATTGTTGGAAAATTCTAACATATATGGGGCCACACGTAATATATTAAAATGTGTGGTACTATTATTTAAAGAAAATTAATTAATTAATTAAAGTGATCCACTAAAGATAAATTTTGACTAATAGGTATTAGGTTTCATGGAATTAAAGTATAGAGACCGGATGTTTGTTTTAGATTGATGAGGGACCAATTTAAAACAAATGAAAGATAATGACCATTCATTATCTTATTATTATATGGGGTCATGGTCCCCAATTATTGGTAGGTTCTTGAGATTCTCTACATCTCTATCAATAGAGATCAAAATTGAAGTAAAGTCAACCAATCAATTGGAAGATCCTAACCCATTCATGCAAATAATTAGAATATTATGGATCAATGTATGTTTATGTTTCTGCTATTTTCATTCTCATTGATTTCAATATGGATGGTTATATTTGAGAAAGAGTTTGATAAATAAGGATTTGATAACGTTTTGGATCGATAATCCTTTCTGTTTTTCTATCAAGTGGTATCAAAGCCACTCATGATTGAAATCTCGAGAAATTGAAGTATTTTAAATTCTGAATTTTGGGTTATATGATCTTCATGTTATATATGAATTTCAAGAATATTATTATAAGGATTATGATATAATTATGAATTTTCTTCAAAATTCGGATTTTAAAATAAAGAATTTACGGATTTGTTGAAATTTGATTTTAAGTTTTTTTTTAAAAAATATTATTGATTGCCACACCGGCGACAGCGTTTTCATTGCTGTTCCAATGCACTGAAACACGCTTCCAGCAGCGAAACGGCTGCTAGAGAGGGGAGGGTTTACCGCCTGCCGGGAAAAAGGAGGAAGGGGAAAAGTCTTTTTCATTAGATTTTCAGTTATAGAATTTTAGGGTGCGGGAGCTTCTTGTGTAAATTTGATATGTTAAAGTCCTTGGATGCAATTTAAGGATTATGGTTAAATTTTAAGTTTCAACCCCTGAATTTTAAAATTTATTCAAGTTGGGTCTTAATGTTATAGGTTTTAATAACTCAACCCCTGAAGTTTAAAATTCTGGTTACTTAGCCCCCTAAAGTTAAAATTCATCCTATTGGGCCTTTTAAAGTTTTAGGTTTAATAATTTAGTCCCTAAATATTGAAAATCAATTAATTTTGGACCATTAAAGTTTCTGAATTTTACAATTAAAGCCCTCAAAGTTTATGATTTTGTTCTTATTGGCCCCAAAAGTTTTCAAATTTTAAATTTGAACTATAAAGTACTGAATAATTAATTTTGGGTCCCTAAAGTTTTCAATAATTAATTATTGACCCCTAAAGTTCTGAATTAATTAATTTTATCCCAAAAGGTTTTGAATTATTAACCCTTAGGTCATTAAAGTTTCAAGATAAATAAAATTAAGTATTCCACTTTTCAAGTTTTGGTATAAAGGACTCATTTGAGAATATAGTATTCGAAAGTCAATTGATTGAAACAATATGTTGCCAAAGCAACATCTTTTGTGGAAATTAATTAACTTAGAATATTAGAAGAAATTCGTGTATATGCTCGTTCATGCAAATATTAGCTGGCCCAAAGGAAGGTTAATATTTGGCTGAATTACATACACACTTGTTGTGGTAAATGTGTTACAATTATAAGGTTTCCACGTGGATAATAAATCAATCCAAAGATGAGTTTATTATTTGTCATGAATTGTTGGCAATGTTTGATCACTACACCAAGAGTACCATTTATAATTAGTATTACTGTCCAAACACTTGATATTAATGATGTGCTGCTGGGTATCTTAAGATGAGACTTACCATTATTTGAATTATTTAATTGTTTAATACGGATTCCAATGTAAACATGTTAATTGAAAATAAGTTCTCTATTCAGTTAATCCATCCAATTCTTCAATATATGTCAACATCAACTCTATTCCCATGCTAAATAGAGCAAACTTCAAGGATTGGAAAGAGAGCACATTAATTGGTCTTGGCTGCAAGGATCTAGATCTTACATTCCGGATTGAGCAACCCGCTCCTCTTACGAAAGAAAGTTCATATGATGAAAAGGAGAACTTTGAGAAGTGGGATCACTCAAATCGCATGAGTCTAATGATCATTAAGCACGGCATTCCAGAAGCCTTTAGAGGCGCAGCATCTGAAGAAGTAACTAATGCCAAGGAGTTCCTTGCCAAAATTGAGAAACGTTTTACGAAAAAAAAAATGATAAGGCTGAAACAAGCACGCTTTTGCAAGGCTTGATTTCGATAAAGTATGAAGGCAAGAGGAACATAAGGGAGTACATCATGAAGATGTCTCATATAACTTCTAAACTTGAGGGACCAAAGCTCGAGCTGTCCGATGACTTGCTCTTACATGTGGTATTGATCTCGCTTCCTGCACAATTTGGTTAATCAAGAGCAGTTACAACTATCAAAAGGGAAAAGTGGACTCTTAATGATCTCATTTCCATATTGTGTGCAATAAAAAGAAAGGCTAAAGTAAGATAAAACTGATATTACTCACTTGACAAGTACTTCTAAGGATAAGTAATAAAGAATAACAGAGCTGCATTCGGTTCGGTTTAAAATAAATAGCAAAAGCTTGAAAATGATAAATGTAGCTGTAACTTTTGTGAAAATTTGGGATATATAAAGAAGAGACTATACTAAATAACTCGCTTGACGTGCACATAATAATACATTTCTCATTTCGATTTGTTTTGGCGTAAATTTAGTGTCAATACCTAGACACACTTGGTAGATAAATTTCGGTACCACTACTCAAATAAGTGTGTCTATGCGAGGTTGTTTGAGTTGCCAAAACCAATTGATGTTGAAATATTCATCTATGTGGGGCGATGACAAATCAGTTAAGGTTGAGGCTATATGGACTTTAGATTATCATCAAAGACTGGTTATTATTTGGATTGAAAGAGGCATTTGTGGTACCGTCTTTTGGACGGAATTTGGTTACTATTTCTACATTGGACAAATTTGGTTACTCTTGTCCAATCTCAAATAGTCAGTTTGATCTTTTTCTTAATTCAAATATTGTGGGTACCAATTCTTTATTCAGTTATGATAACATATATCTGTTTAATACGGTTGCCTCTTATAAAGAAATCTTGTATGTGAATCCGCGTGGTACTAAACATAAATTAACAAATGAGAATTCTAACTTGTTATGGCATAAGCGATTAGGTCACTTCTCTTAAAAGATAATGAAAAATCTTGTGTCGGAAGGAATTTTTGATTCCCTTAATTTTTTCCAGACTTAAGTGTTTATATCAATTGCATTGAAGGAAAACAAACAAACAAAAGGAAATTAGGTGCCAAAGGACTTCGGACATCTTGGACCTAATTCATACGGATATCTGTGGACATTCCCTTTGGCTTCTTGGAATGGTCGACCGTCATTTATTACGTTCATAGACGTATTTTTCTCACTATGGCTACCTATAACTCATCTATGAGAAATCCCGAACACCGGACATGTTCAAGGCATACAAGACTGAGATTGAAAATCAACTCAGTAAAAGAATTCAATAAGTCAAATCTTACCATAGTGGTAAATACTATGACGATTTGACGGATCAAGAGAACAATGTCCACGGCCTTTTGCAAAATTCCTAGAGGAATGTGGAATTGTTCCACAGTACATCAGAATCTTTCTAGGTAGAAGAAAAACTTGATCGTTTGATTTTCCGCAAGTGAACGGGATCGTGAACAAGTAATAAAGTGATGAATAGAGTGTCGAACCCACGAGGACTATGTATTTGATCGAGTTAAAATTAATTGCAACTTTAATCGAATAGCAAACAGATTTTGTGATTTGTTACTAACCCCTAAATTATCAATCAAACTAAAGAAAATAAGCAAATGTGTTTTTCAAATCGTGAGATACATTGCTAAGATGTCGAATCCCCCTTACTATTTCATTTTTAGCGTAACAATTAAATTGACAAATTTGAAATCATTCATGTTGGTCAATGTTCCTAATTTAATTGAAAGCCTCTCTCGATAGCGATCAAATCTATTTCCCTCATGTGACCCTTCTATCTCTCGATGAAAAATGCAAACATGATAAATACATTAACAAGTACTAGAACATCTATTGAAACCATATAAAGTATAGTTGTATATCTCTATCATCTATCGAACTTTACAGTGTTTATTATAATGTGCTTAAACTCTATTGTCTCTCTCGATAACAATAAAATTCACTAACAATTCAATTGGTGATCAAGCAATTGAAAAGAACAATAAAAACGATAATAAACATCCACAAATCAAATCAAATTAAAATCAAAATAATTAATTATGAACTGAACATATCATAACAAGGGTTCATCTTATCCTAGCAATGTATAAATTTAGCATAGCATATTAAAATTACAAGAAATCAAATTTAAGTGAAAAGATATAACCCGAATTTTTGATAAATTGAGAAGATGAAGATGAATCTTGAAATCTTGAATCTCTTCAATGGTTTCTTAATGAATCTCCACTTGCACCTTCTCTTCTTTGCCCAAAAATCAGATTTGAATCTTCACTTGATTGGATTCTTGCAAATTCCCTTCAATTCTCTCATAAGAATTATGAATTCTCCTCCTTTGATGATATTAATTGATGAATATTAGAGTATAATATGTATATGAGAGCTCTCCCATATGTATTCTACTGTTCTCTATTTGTAGGAGTCAAAAACTGGTTGAGAATCACATCCAGTTTGGTTTCCAAAAGAGTTATAATCAAATAAGAAAAGTTGTCTTCGTGAGCGAATTTTTTGGTCTCTGCATAGCAGTCAGTATTTGGTCATAACTTTCTCTTCCGATATCTGATTGATGAGATTCAAAGTGCATAGTAAAGATAACTCAAAGGGCTATAACTTCGATAGAAATATAATCTTTCCAATTCGGACTTCTACTATGCCAGAAATCAGTTTCAAACTTCAACTAGAAATCTAGAATATAACTTGTGCGATTGGAAATTAATGTTTATCATATTCCATTTCTTTTTGAATTCTAATTCCATCCAATTGTCTCATAAAAATCTTTCAAGTATCATCTTTTGGTCCGAATCAACTATTGAGTATTTGCAATTTGGTCATATGACTTTGGATTTTGCCATTTTTCATCATTTTTCGCTTCTTTCTTTTGATTCCTTGTTCAACCGTTGAGTTTTACCTATATAACCCAAAAAACAACAATTTAGGATATATTTTGTCAATAAAACTACCAAATATTGATATTTTAGGACCCTAAATAAGTGTATAAAATACAGTTATCAAATAAGAAGCACTAAAGACTATAGCTTCAATTCTCAACACAGTTCCAAGTAAAGCAATTTTTAAGGGGTTACAATTTTTTTAAAGATCCCACTATTAAGTCAATTTTCAAACGAAAAATGTTTAATTCCTTGAAGATGTAGAGCTTGAGGGGGGGAGATAAAGTTATAAGGTTAATGATTTTGTCTTGGATGAAGAATATGTATGTATTCCTTCTATTGCAATTGACAATGATCAGGTTCAGGGACAAATTCTTGCTCCAGATCTTGTTCAAAAAATAATTTCGAATTAAGACTACATTACAAAACCCCCTATACAAATTCAAGAGATTGTTCCAGAAAAACAAACTCAACAACATCAAGAACAAATGTCATTAAGGAACCCACTATAAAAGGGAGAAAGACAATTCTAGATGTTTTTATGGTCTCTCTATCACGCGTTTTATACAACGTGAAAATGTCGCAAGTGTACGGTGTCAAGTTTTGTAATACAGTGATGAGATAAAGAATGTCGAACCCACAAGAATTGAAGTTTGATTTCCAATGAATACTATAATTGTGTAATTTCCACTTTATTTAGACAATCAATTTTTGGAATAAAGTTGTGATTTTTATGCTAATGGCGATCAACTAAAATTTGCAAGTAAGCGGAAACAAAATTCAAAGAAGTTATCAAATTATGAAAGCCTAGGGTATGATGGCATCACACTATCAACAATTTTTTTCAACCTATAATATGTCACCTCAATCAGATTTTTTTCTTAATTCATAGGCAAGAACCCCAATTCAATTCTATTTCCTCTCTCGAGTGCCGAATAGAACCTATTTCTACAATTTAATTCCAATATCTCTATTCCGAATTAAACATGTAGAAATTATAATGTACGTGGTTCTTAATTCAAAACAAGCCTCAAAGATCCCTATTTTCTCTCGAAATCTACAAAACCTAGGTTATGTTGTTCTTAGATCACGCATAAATTTCCCTCTCTCGAGTGCCTAAATTCACGCAACAAATCATTGAACTATTGGCCAAGTAATTGAATGCATTAAACACAAACAACATAAATGAATTGATAGAAAAATCTAAAAGAGATTAAATATTAAGGTATCAAAACATGTTTCAAGAGGATTACCCTAGATCTAAAGTGTTAGTTCATGATAAAAATAATTGACAACGTGGAGTTTAACATGAAAAACATGAATGAAAAGACAAGAGTTCAGAAAAATTGATTATTGCCGTTTGATTCCTTCTCCAATATATGTCAATCGTCCCTTCTTCGATGAATTTCTTCTAGAATTTTGCCTTGTGCTTCCTTGCCTCTTCTAGTCGTCTAAAAAAACTCCATATTTAGGTCTTCCAAAAGTGTATTTATATTTCCTCAAGGTTGCAAGACGAATTGGGAGCGGATTGGGCCAGATTTCTTTTTTTAAAAAAATTTCCTTTTACGCGACGCCTCGATTTTAGTGCCGCTGGCGCTATAGCACCCAGGTCTAGCACCGTAGCGCCAGCTTCTTTGTTTCTTTTTCTGGGTTAGCGCCGCTGCGCCCATGGCTGGCGGGCGCCACAACGCCAGACTCTCTGTTGGCTCTCCATTTTTCTCTTCTTTTTCAATTCATTATTAATTATTCATTTTCCAACCCATGCCTCCTTCCATGATCATCGCCATCATTCCATTCCAAGCTTCAAATTACTCCATTTTGATCCAATCCACCTAGCTACAGAACAACATAAAAACTAAGATTTGAAGGTGCTTGTTTAATGAGTTAATTACACTCATCACTCTCTCTCCAAGAAAATAAGGATGACATGGATTGGTGAAAAGGACATGATCAATCAACTTTCATCAAGTTTTGCCAAGGAACAACTCTCAAAAGTGGATTGATGCCAAGAATAGGGAGTATAAGTCTATGTAAGACAATAAAGTTTGGGATCTTATCCCATTACCAGAAGGTGCGAAACCCATTAGTTGCAAATTGATATTTAAAACCAAAAGGATTCAGATGATAATGTGAAAAGATATAAGGATCGTCTTGTATCTAAATGTTTTTTTTCCCAAAAGGAAGACATTGACTACAAAGAGACTTTATCTCCAGTTTCAACGAAAGACTCTTTCATGACTATTATGGCACTTGTTGCGCACTTTGACCTTGAGCTACATCAAATGGATGTTAAGACGGCGTTTCTCAATGGTGATATTGATGAGACGATCTATATGGTGCAACCAGAAAACTTTGTGTCAGGAGATCCAAAGAATATGGTTTGCAAATTAAAGAAATCTATTTATGGGCTCAAGCAAGCTTCCCGTCAATGGTACCACAAATTTCATCAAGTAGTTATCTCATTTGGTTTCGAGATGAATGTTATTGCTGATTGTGTGTATCACATGTTCAATGGGAGTAAGCATATTTTCTTGGTTTTGTATGTTGATGACATACTGCTTACCACTAATGATATAGACATGTTGCATGAAACCAAGAGATTTCTATCAAGGAATTTTGAGATGAAAAATATTGGTGATACCTCTTTTGTATTAAGGATTTAGATACACAAGAATCGTTCTTGGTGTATTTTTGGATTATCACAAAAGAGATGTATTGATAAGATTATTAAAAGACTTGAAATGCAGATATGTAATTCAGGTGATACCCCCATTGATAAGGGAGACAAGTTTAGTCTCAATTAATGCCTCAGTGATAAATTTAAAGAAAATGAAATACGTAAAATTATCTATGCTTTAGCAATTGAGAATTTAATGTATATTCAGATTTATACACATCCGGATATAACATTCCTTGTTTGAATGTTGACAGATATTTAACTAAATTTGGGATGAAAATTTGGAAAGCAACCATGAGGTTATTCAGTATCTATATAAAATTAAGGATTACATGATCACATTCAGGAAAATTAAACCAATTAGAGATCGTTGGATATTTTGATTATGATCATGGAATTTAACTGTAAAATATAGTCACTACGCTGCATATTTTGGATGGAATTGAAAGATCACTTAAGTCACTCTGTGACAATAACAGTCTGTATTCCTACGGAAACATGACGAGATCAAAATCTAAAGACATTAAGTTCCTGGTTGTAAGGAAAGAAATCAATGTGGTTAGATTTCTATAAATCATATTAAGACAAACTCCATAATCATGGATCCATTTATTATATGGCTACCATCTCAGGTCTTTCACGAGCATAATGCTCACGTGGGTGTTGCATCTTTTGATGATATGTCAGTTTAGTGGGAGTTTGTATTTGAATGTTGTCTGTTTTAGACACATATTTTATCCATGGATATTCAGTTAATTTCACAAATAAAGATCTCACTTAAAAAATAAGGTTGGACCAGTTGGAAATAGACATGTTTGGATCACATAACATATTACACTCCTATGATTGATCTATGTCATTTGGTTGTATGGGTGTACGTGACCATTGATAGATTTAGTCACGCTAAATGTGACAAAAATCGCTTTCATCCTATGTCAATATGACTGATGGACGAGATTGTTTGGAATATCCATAATAATGATAGCAAAATTTTGAACTCATAAGGTTGTGCACATTTGAAAGATTACACGTATGGTCAAGTTGGAGATTGTTGGAAAATTCTAATATATATGGGGCCACACGTAATATATTAAAATGTGTGGTGCTATTATTTAAAGAAAATTAGTCAATTAAAGTGATCCACTAAAGATGAATTTTTACTAATGGGTATTAGGTTTCATGGAGTTAAAGTGTAAAGACCGGATGTTTGTTTTAGATTGATGAGAGGCCAATTTGAAACAAACGAAAGATAATGACAATTCATTATCTTATTGTTATAAAGGGTCATGGTCCCCAATTGTTTGTGTGTTCTTGAGATTCTCTACATCTCCATAAATATGAATAAAAATTGAAGTGAAGACCACCAATCAATTGGAAGATCCTAACCTATTCATGCAAAGAATCAAAATATTATGGATCAAGGTATGTTTATGCTTCCGCTATTTTCATTCTCATTGATTTCAACATGGATGGTTATATTTTAGAAAATATTTGATAAATAATGATTTGATAATGTTTTGGATCGATAATCCTTTCAGTTTTTCTATCAAATATAGGTCCATGCATTTCTAAATATAAATCAGTATTTGGATTGGTCATTATCATTGTTGATGATTCAATTATTGGAATGCATAGAGCTTCTAAAGCAGTTGATTACTCAAAGAAAAAATTCAAAATGAAAGACATTGAGAATTAAACTTTTTCTTCCACCTGTTGATTAGGGATGGCAAAAAAACCTGTCCCGCCCCGCCCTGACGGGTTGGCGGGGCGGGGCGAGGATTGCCGCCCCGCCTTGGGTCGCGGGGCGGGACGAGGGTGCCCCGCCCCAAACTCGCCCCGCGAAGTTAAAAAAAATTTAAAAAAATTGAACATTGTTTGTTTTCATTACTTGTTTTGGATATTGATGTAGTTATTTTAAGTATTGTTTGCTTTGGATTATAAAATTTTGAATTTGTATTTAATTGAAAATTTTTGGTTAAAAAAAAACTAAATGGAGCAGGAAAGGGAGCAAGGCACCGCCCCGGCCCGTCTAAGGCGGGGCGGGGCGGGGGATTGGCCGCCCCGCCCCATTGCCATCACTACTGTTGATAGAGAATTTAACCTATTAAATTCTAGATCATCATTCAACTTACATAGAAAAAATCTTTAAAAATTTTCATTTAAAAAAATGTCACGTTGTTTGAAACCTAATGGCTATTTGTTCACTTGAAGTGAAATGGAGGACTATTTTTGTCGTTGAGATGATAATGAAAATTTTTGTTGATCCTAAAGTACCATAAACTTAGTGCAAAAGATGAAGTAGTGATCTTACTAATAGTTCATGCTTCAAAACTCGTTTATTATGACTATGCAATGTATTATTAGATCTATATAAAGCTCATCAACAAGATTATCTATTTATGTGATACATTTGTTCTTGGAGGCATTGTTTACAGCAATATTTGAGAAGTTGATAAATAAAATATTGAGATCTCATGTGATATTATCATGAGAAAAGTAATTATGTGTTGTACTATTTTTTTTCTTAACCAGGTGTTTGTCCCACTAGTTTTTCTAGCATGATTTTTTTACTTAAGCAACTTTTGTAGCATATTTAAAGTATACTATACTTTTTTTTTCTTTCACTACGATTTTCCCTAAGGTTCTCCCTAATAAGGTTATGATCTTGTTCGGTAGAGATTAAAATCGGATTAAAATTGAAAACCTAACCGTTATTATTAACTTTTATTAGACGAGTATGACACAACAACGGCTATATTTTCAATTTTAATTGGATTTTATTCTTTACCGAACGTGGCCTATAATGATGTATATTCTTTGTGTAATGGACATTCACGAGTATTGAATGTTAAAAATATTATAATCATTGATGTTCGTAACCTACAAGACATTTACTTTCAACATAACTTCATAGTTCTACTCTTGTATATATAAATTGTTTACAAGATCCCTAAAAAGAGCAAGAAGATATATTTTTCAAAGTGGTAACCATGATGACTATAATTAAACAAAAATAAATGAATATCTTATATGAAGATGATGACATGGAAGAATTTGACGCACAGCATATGAATGATTGTCTATAAAAACTTTCATTTTGTTGAAATCAAGGGAATATCTGTACTTTTTTCTTCGCTCATATTTTTTTTTTGAACAAGTTTATCGGACAAGTTCTAATGAGGAAGCACTTGATTATTCCAATTTTAATTGTATTATTTTCCCCTTCATTTGGTAATTGTGTGATCGGGTGTTTAATAAATAATATTTTTAATGAAACATGTATTGTGTAATTAAAGGAAGTATTTAAATTAAATATTATTTGTAAATGACTATTGCGTGCACTCCTAATTATACCCTATTAATAAGAAGCCTCGGTTCTCAATAATATATGCACAAGAATTTTGACTACTTTCCAACTACCTTGCTCTCTCTCTCTCTCTCTCTCTCTATCAATTTTATAACATTTTCCATTTTATTATATAAACGTGTGTGATGATTTAACTGAAGAGATTTATATAGTTAAAAATTGGAAAAAGATCCATAATGTTACAATGCACATTTGAGATGTCCAACACAAGACCATCAACATTATTACATGACATGAATGTTTAGTGTGCAACATTGGACAATAATGTGTTCGAAACAACAAAAAGGATTTAAACTTTCTTATCATTAATCCTATCCTCATCGTCCAAGGTAACATACCAAATACATCAACAATATTTTTGTAAAGATATTGCTGGAAGCCAAGCATCCATCATAGAATTAGACGAAAAATTATTCTTTACTCTTTAGTAGTTCGAGATTTCACAACAAAGCAAACAAGTTTTGTCTCCAGATAGTTGAGAGTTTGCAGCCTCGACCACCTTACAGAGAATATAAGAGCAGCACCAAAATTTTTACTTATTCTGAAAAATGGATAGAAGATCACTAGCCAAATCTAGTGGTGTCAACTGGATCGACCACATTAGTTGCTCAAAGATTGGCCTGTGACTAGTGGTAGCCCGCCCCTTCAGGTATGTCACAATTCATCTATGGCACATAAGTTTCATCGAAATCTAAAATGTCTAAACTTTTATTTGTTTCAATTGCATAACTGAACATGAATTTAGTTTCAATTGGATCACAACACAATTTAGCATAAAATTTCACTACCACCACCTTCCAAATTTAAAATTTATTAATTGAAAATTATCTAGCACGTAACATTACAAAAGTGTAAAAAGAAAAAGAAAAATTGCAACAGCAGTCCTAACCTTTTCATTTTTGTAGACTTTACCCCAACCTTCATTTTGTACTAGAGGGGGTCCCTAACCTTGCATAAATATGTAAATGGGGTCCTTTAGGACGGGAACCGTCCAAAACACCGTCAGTTTACTTGGAAAATTAAAAAAATCAAGTATATTGATACTTTTAAGGAGGGGCAATTTCTTCCAGTTTGTATTTCTCATTTGATTTAAAATTAAAAAGTAACTAATTATTTCCCACTCACCTATTCATATTATACAAAGAGAAAGAAAAACGGTCGTCTTCTAAAATGCCTGGTGAAGAAAGTCATGAATCTCATGAGAATGTTGAAGATTTTGTTTGTCACATACAAATCCCTTTTCCTGCTCTTGTCTACGATGGATATTTCTGTATTTTCATATTTATGGAAATAATGGGACTATTTGTTACGCATTGAGCCGTGATGTGGGTTTTTCTACCACAATATTGCATGTTTTTATCGTTTTATCGATTTGGTTGTATTACAAAATGTGTAATAGCTATAGGTTTGCATTATACATTCATGTACTGTGAGACTAAGGTTTGGGTATGATCATCATTTTGATTGAATTTACTTTAAAGGAGAAAATTCTACTTATTTCACCATAAAGCTACACATGGTGGTATATTATTCGTCAAGATGCGCAATTTTGTGTATGAGCATGGTAAGATAGTACATCTTGACTACGTGAATCCATATTGGTTTAATATATTTCTATTTGACAATGCCTTGAAGATGTTGGAATATCCCCAAAAAATGAGGTACCTCTATAAAGTTGAAAAGAATAGAGTTGGTGAGACATCATTTTGGTAGGTGAATGATACAGACTTCATGAGTTTAGTGAAGCTGCTTGGGGATAAGAGGATTGCTGAGTTTTAGTATTTGCCTACGGTTGAAGTGTTGGAATTGGCATGGAATGAAAATGTGAGGGATGACATTTCAGTTGTGGATGCTCACACAAGTGAGTTTTTGGAAAAGGTGGAAGAAGAAGGGAATGCTAAGGATGATGGTTAATTTGAACACCATATATCGTATGCTAGATATATATGATGATTTTGTAGAAGGTGATGATCTTTATACAGTAGATGAGGTTAAGAGTGCACGAGAAATAGATAAAATGCAAGCAGCCACAAATGTTGATCATGAGGTACATCCAGTGGAAACTAAACAGGGATGATAATATTGATGGAGATCAAAAGGCTGGTGAAAATGTAAAGGCTGCAAAAGGTGAACCTGTAGGTGATATTGATTTTAGGGCTGCAGTTGTTGAAAATTTGGAACATGTAAAGAAGGATTTAGGTCAGGGTATACGCATGTGATTGGTTTGGATGGATGCTTCTTAAAAAGTGAACAAGGTGAACATCTGTTGGCTATAGTTGGTATTAATGGAGAAAACTGCATGTTCCTTGTTACATAGACTGTAGTTGTAGTTGAGAACAAAAGAAATTGGGAATGGTTCATAGAACTTTTGATTGTTGACATTGGGATGTATAATAGTAGGGCTTGGACCTTTATTTTAGGTAAATAGTAGGGTTTGGTAGAATCTATTAACAAATTATGTGAAGGAACTGAGCATAGGTGTTGTGTACCACAACCTGTATAGTAACTTCACTTTGATGCATGAGGGCTTCACGCTGAAAAGTCTATTCTGGTCTGTAGCTAGGGCAACAACTATACTAGAGTGGAAGTGTGCAATTGCTAAAATGAAATAAGTTAATGAAGAAGTCTTCAAGTGGTTTAATGAGAAACCAACCTCGTAGTATACCGAATCACATTTTCAAGAGCATAGTACGTGTGACATCCTACTCACAACTTATGTGAGGCATTCAACTCTTCCATTGTTGTTGCAAGAGAAAAGGCAATTATATTACTGTTGGAGAAGATTAGACACCAACAAATGATGAGGATGAATAAAAAAAGGAAGCAGCACAAATATAGGATCGTACTTTTGGTCCTAGAATTATGACTATAATTGAAAAAGCAAAGGCACATGCAAGAACTTGAAGGCAGATTATGCCGATAGTGAGAAGTTTGAGGTCAACAATAGAGATGGTATGAGATGGAGTGTTGACATAGGAATAAGTGAATATGCATGTAGAAAATGGAAACTTACTAGAATCCATTGTGCTCGTGCAATCTCTGGTATGCTTTCTAGGAACATTGGCATGTATGAATACGTTGATGCATGCTACACCAAGGAAGCTTATCTCAGAACCTACAACCCAGTAATCCAACCAATGTCGAGTCTTGAGTTATGGTTATAATTTGGTAGGTATCCTCTTGATCTACCCATAAAAAAGAAACACATAGGCATACCAAAGAAGATGAGAAAAAGGTCACAAGTTGAACCACCTGCAAGTACAAAAATTGCAATAATAGGTATGAAGATGAAATGTAGAAGATGTGGAGAAACATGCACAACCTCATTGCCTACAAATGCAAGTTCCCAGCTAAGTTCACAAGCAGATACTCAGCAACAATCATAGCAAACATCACAAGGTAAGAAAAAAGCATCTACATTAAATAAGTCTTAAGCACAGACAAAGAATAAAGGTAAGAAAAAAAATACTTTGCTGTCTTATATTATTTTTTGTGTTTTCTATGATCTTTTGTAAGGAATTAATAACATTCTAGACCAAATATGATCTTTTGACATTTTTAAAAATATGAGCTTGAACTGCTCTTTTGATGATGTACATTTCAAGTGAAGATGAAAACGATGCTCAACATTGCAATCCTTATTCCATGTTGTACATTTTATTTTATGTTATTTATATATATTGGAAGTAGAAAGGAAATGGCCATATTTCAACTTAACATTGTCTAGGAACTTTACAAAAGGTTAAGGACCTGAGATACAACTGGGTAAAAGGTTTTGTACTTCTGTTGCAACTTGTTTTAAAGGTTTGAGACTGCTGATGCAATAGGTTTGAAATGTTTGGGACTTCTTCTGCGACAACTAGAAAACATTTGGGACTAAATCTGAGACTTATGCAATTTATTTGGGATCATCACCGCACCATCTTCATAACATTTTCCAAACAAGATCTTCCTTCTATTTCTGAATTACTCATTCTCAACAAAGAAGATGAACACAGAAGAAACAAAACATTGAAGTAAGGTTGAATAATAACATGTTTTATTACTAGAAAATAAGTTAGAAGACATCATATCACACTATTTGTCATTATAAAACCCACATCACAACACAAAAACCCAACATCTTAGTTCATACCTAACCTAGATCTAGGTACAGACCTGTACAAATCCAATGAGCCAAGTCTTCCATGTTGTACGACTTCTTGAATGGATGGTACTTATTTCATGTTCATTCTCAATAAAGAAGAACATAGGAGAAAGAAAACATCGAAGCACAGTTGAATAATAACATGTTTTATTACTAGAAAATAAGTTAGAAGACAACATACCACACTATTTGTCAGTGTAAGACCAACATCAAAACACATAAACCCAACATCTTAGTTCATACCTAACCTAAAACTCCACATACAAATCCAATAAGCTAAGTCTTCCATGCTATACAACTTCTTAAATGGAAAGCATTTATTTCATGTTCCATCTCCCTCCTAGCCCGTAGAAATCCAAGAATCAGCTCATTCGATCTCTCACACAATGGTGGGTTAACCCCGTCGAAATTTTTTTTACCACCCGCATCTTTACATCATGGGTAGTTGATAAACTTTCTTCCAAGGTTCAAATTCATCTATGAAGTCTACATCTCCACGGAGAACCAACATCTACAGACATTCATTTCCATCTCCATCTTCATTTTGAAAAGCGTCTCATAGTTACTGGAGGTGAGATATAATAAATATTATTCAACAATATGGAGGGAAATGTACAGTGATATTAACCTTATCAAATGAGAAATACTGATTTGATAAAATTGTCCCTCCTTAAAATGGTTAATATACCTGGTTTTTTATTATTATTTTTCAAGTCAACTAACGGTGTTATGAAAGGTTAGAGACCTCATTTGACACAAAATGAAGGTTAGGGTTTTAGTGTGCAAAAAATGAAAAGGTTAGGGACCACTGCTACAATTTTCCCAAATAAAAAGCATATTTTCTAACATTTTAATATAAAGTTTTTTTCATAACTCATAATTTAATTTTTTTGGAGTTCTGTATATCGAAGATCGGTTATGTATTCGTTCGCACCAACTAAGTAATTTAGGGTAGATAATAGGTGATGAAACTGGAATGTGACTACTGGTAATTTGTTGTCAAACGACCTCCCAGACTATGATGTAACTCGGTATAATTTTCAGTCGGCATAGACCAATTCACTAAACCAAAAGTCAACATCTTAATGAAATGACTCAACCCTAAAACTATTTCGTCCATTGGAAGTAGTCTAGTTTATTTAGTGCTGCTCATGGTCCACTTCTCTTTCTTTTGGACGGATTTTAGGTGGTGGCCTACTTAGTACTGTATTTAACCTACTCTCCTGAATTGGGTTTGGCCCATTATTATACCCTAACAACATTTACTCTAATGGTTAAATATATATGATGCTCCCACGTTGCTTTTATCGTGTGTTAGCGTGTTATATACTTCTTTCCTTTGAGACAAACAACGGCTGTATTCTCAGTGATTTCTAGCCTTTCATTTTTCTCCTCCCGTCTTTGCCTTCATGGCTGCCTGTGTAGCTGCTAAACACATTACCATCTTATGTTCTTTGTCGGCAAAACTAAAGCAACCGTAGTAGGGATACATTAAAGTTTTTGGGTCGATTCTTCATAGTGGTGTTGATTGATTTGGGCATTTAATGAGCCCAAAAATTACCTTGGTGATATCCCATTTCGCATAACATCTGGTATCGGAGCATGGTTGGCAATTTTTTTTTTGCCACAATAAACCCAAAATTGAAGCCCAGATCTTGCAAGTTCTCCAAATTTTCAAACCTACAATTGTCAATTCCAGCCAAACCTGATGTCGAACGAAGAAATTGAGCCCATACCTATACTCAGCAAGTGGAGACACTCCTGCCTGAGTGCCCGTGGTGACAGCGATGACTGGTTGTAGCGATAAATGGTCGGCGTGTGGCGACAATTCTGGAATAGTTTCTTCCGACAAGTTGCTCATATTATTTTTATGAACATACTAATATCGTTAATTTCATACTAGTACATCGGCTGAATCTTTAGGGTGAATAATGGTGGTTATAAAGTAGCAAACTCGCATCACTCAATTTTACAGACCTTTAGAAGTGGTTTGCTCTAATAATTTAGTTTATCTCTGAAATTAGGAACTACTTTCCTTTTGACTGTTTCGTGGTTGAGTTATTCATTTTATAAAATCAGCTTATTATCCTTGTGATATACTGTGTGTGAAACTGTTTGGTTGACATATCTCTTATTGCACCATTGATTCCATTCGAATACCTAGACCTTGCCTTCAAACAATTTGGAAACAAAAAATGAGAGGTATTTTGATTCAACAAAAGGTTTTAAATGCCATTGATGACAATTTTTACTGGTTTTTTAAAATAACAAAAAGAAGAAGTCGATGAACTTGCTTATACTTCAATCATTTTACACTTGTGTAACATCATTTTTAGAAAAGTGGGTAAATTGAAAACTACAAAAAAAACTTTAGAAAAAATTGGAATACTTGTATTTGCTCGAATCTAGTCCAAACAAGCTTTACTTACTTGATAGTTTTTTCAATTTTAAAATCGATTCTTCAAAGGATTTTGATGACAATTTAGACGCGTTCAACAAACTTGTTCAAGATATATTTAGCTATGAAAAGTCAATGTTTGAGACCTACAATGCTTAAGTTTTGCTTAATTATATACCTAATACCTAGAAGGAAGTTAAGAATGTGATTTAGTATAGTAGGGACACTTTTACACATGTAATTGTCATTGACTCCCTTGAAAGTAAGGAGATGAAGACAAAGCTAAAAAAGTGATAAGAAAAGCAGTGAGATTCAATGATGAGGGATAGAATTCAATTTAGGCAAAAAAGTCATTATAGGTTCCAAAGCGATGGTGAGTCAAGTAGTAATGGAAGTAAGTTGAAGAACAAGGGTATGTTTAGATCAAAATCTAGGACAAAGGTTAATGTCATGACTGTGGGAACACAGAGCATTTTATAAAATATTTCTATAATGAGGAGGGTAAGGGAAAAGATGGAGTAAATGTGATGTCTTCTATTTCCATTACAGATGATGGTGAGGTTTATATCATTACAAGTTTTGTTGCTTATCTTGCTGAATTGAATTAACTACCAATTCTTATTTGCATGAGTGGATACTTGATTCTGGTGCATCTTTTCATGTGACATCATAAAATGATTGGTTTGAAAATTTGCATGAATCAAATGACGAGCATGTTGTGCTATGTGTCGATTATGCTTACACTGTTGTTGGAATTGGTAATATTACTTTAAAGTTTGAAATTGGTTTCGTGCTTACTTTAAAAGATGTTAGATACATTCATGAATTGTCTAAGAATTTAATCTCAGTAGGAAGACTTGAGAAAACTGACTTCACTAGTAAAATTGGAAATGAATTTTTAAAATTGGTGAATGGTGCACTTGTTTCCATTAAGAAAACCATGAAAAATGATATTTATATCACTACCAAGAAAGTGATAAGAGGTTTTGATTCATCTATCTCTTCTGTCAAGATTGATCACACACATAAATGGCACAATAAACTAGTACATGTGGGTATTAAGGGACTTCAACTTCTTAATGAAAAATATGCTTTTAGTAATGATTGTGCATCTGATTTATCTTTTTGTGATCATTGCGTGCTTGGTAAATATCATAGAACTTCTTTCTCCACAAATGTTCATAAAACCAAATGCATGCTTGAATTTCTGCATTCAGACTTGTGGGGTCCTACTAGTAATTCCACCTCCGGTGATAGGTATTTCGTGTCTATCATTGATGATTACATGAAAAAAGTATGATTTTATCTTTTAAAGGATTAGTCTGATACTTTCTACAATTTTAATTATTGGAAAAGATAAGTTGAAAACGAAAACCAAATTGGCAAAATGATCAAGTTTTTGAGAACTGATAATAACCTAGAGTTTTATAACACTGAATTTAACAATATGTGCAAATAAAATGGATTAACAAGGCATAAGACTGTTCCTTACACTCCCCAACAAAATGGAGTAGCTAAAAGGATAAATAGAACCATACTTGATAAAGTATGTTGCATGATGTTAAGTTCTGGTATCCCAAAGTCATTTTAGGGCGAAACTCTTATGATTGCTTGTTATTTGAATAATTTCACCCCATCTATTGCGTTGAATGGTGATACTCATGAAAAATGGGTAAACTAAGTGATTATTATGTGCTTAGAACTTTTGGTTGTGCTTCATTTTCCAATAAGAGTGAGGGAAAGAACCGAAGGTTAGAAAATGCATTTTTCTAGGTTACCCTTAGGTTGTCAAAGGTTACATGTTATGGGATAGAAGCCTAAAAGGGGTTAAGATCATTGTAAGTAAATATGTTAGATTCAATGAGGGCGAAATATCATGCTTTCTAAACTTATGAGTAGAGAAGAATAAGGTGAAGTTAGGAAAACTTAGCACATCTGTCAAAAGGGATTACAATTTCGGACAATAAAAAATCTCTCTCCAAAAATAAAAACCCTAGAATCGGTGCAAGACAGGATGGCGAGGGCGCCCCCTCCTCGGCTGTCTCACATGGCGGCGGGGGGAACCACGACCTACGCCTCCATGGTTCAGGTACGTCCCCAACCTGTACCGGAGATCAAGTTAGAGATACGGCAGCCTAAGGAGAATGAAGGTGCACTTTAGTTTCACTTTTCTAAGGCTGAAATGGAACAGGCGACCACCCCTTTCCGATTTTCTGTTGTACTGAAATTTTTGAGAAGAAGACCATCCTTAGATCAAATACGGTCACTCATCAAGGCGAGGTGGGGAATTAAAGGTTTCTACGCAGTGAGCAACATGCAACGTCCGCGAAACGTATTTATTCGATTCTCGATAGAGGAATATTTCGGTATTACATGTGCGAGGGAATCCTCAGACATAGATGGAGTACCGTACAAACTAGATATATGGACCAAATTTCGATGAAGATAAAGAGTCTTCGTTGGTTCCCGTGTAGGTTTTTCTCCGTGGGTTACCCCCTCATTTTTATCATGAATCTATACTTCGCATAATTACAGGAGCCTTTGGACAGTTTTTGAAAAGGAATAACTTCACGGCATGTGCGTCTCGTACAGATGGGGCACGAGTTTGTGTTGAAATTGATCTGTCTAAACCTTTGGTGCAATCTTTCTGGCTGGGGGTTCATTTTCATCATTCCAGCCGACGCCAGGAAATAATTTATGAGAACTTCCAAAGTTCTGTCTTTTTTGCAGGGGCATGGGACACATGGAAACGGATTGCAATAAGAAGAAGGAGATTGCAGAAAGTAATATCCCAGATAAAAGGATAACTAAAAGGATATGGCGAAAAAAGGACATGGGTAAAACCTTGACAGATATGGAACTGGAAACTGAGCACCAGGTATTGAGGAGGGACGCCAGTTTAGTAGAAAAATGGAGAAGGATACTTCAGCGGGAAACCATAATTCCTTCGACATTGACTTTATTTAGGGGCAAGGATGGTAGAGTTGCTACCAAGATTGAGGACCTGGTAGAAATCTGTCCGGTGGAGAAAACAGATGTAACAACCAATGTAGCAGTGGATTCAATCAACACAAAATTCATTCCAGGTATGGACGTTACTGGAGAGTTGGACACAGAAATGATGCTGGAAGAAAACACTTTGGAACAAGCTATTGTAAGGGGGGACTTGGATGTCGTCCAAGATATGCTTGTCATGGATATCGTGGACAACATCGCGGACCTAGTAGTAAGAGAAGAGCCTCTCCCCCAAGCCTCCCCAAATGAAAATTTTGTACATGATGAGGTCTCACCTATGAACGCTCATGTCACATCTGATGGCGAACAGGAAAACGATTTACCAGAACTAGAGGTCCTAAACTACGACACAGATCACATCATGTCAATACCATTAAAATGAGGAAGGGAAAACGAGCGGAAAAAGGTAACACTAGGGATCACCACACGGTCCAAAAAATCTTATTTATGATGAACATCATTGTCTGGAATGCTAGAGGTGTGATATCCTCTAAGAATAGATTAATGGTATTGAAAAAGCAATTCAATCCTTCTATGTTAGTTATTCTGGAACCTTTTATTTCTGTTGATAAAATTGGTTGTTGGGCTCGTCGTTTACAATTCCCACACTACGTGACAAACATTGAAGTGGGAGGAAAAATATGGGTGTTTTGGAGTAAGGAAGTATCTTTTTCTACGAGTAGTTTATCGAAGCAACATCTCTCTGGCTGGTTTGCGGTGGAAGGTGCTCGGGTGTTATTTTCTTTTGTATATGCTAGTTGTTGTCAAAGAAGAAGAAGAGAATTGTGGGATCAGTTGAAAAGTTTAGATTCTGATGACTCTAGCTAGCTAATAGGTGGTGACTTTAACACTATTCATCTAATGATGAGAAGTTTGTTGGCGTGTCTTCCTCTATTCTGGCCAAAAGGGAGTTTAATAGTTTTATTCATGATACAAGCTTAATGGACATTCCATTTGACGGGACAAAATTATCATGGTATAATGGGAGACATGGTACTCTCCAAATATGGGCTCGCCTTGATCGTATTTTGATAAATCAGAATTTCAAGAATCAATTTCCTTTAGTAGCATTATCTTATTTGGAACGCACTTCATCAGATCATTGCCCACTGGTTTTGTGCTGTAGGAATAAATTGAACTTGACGGACTCCAGACCCTTTCGATTTCTTTGTATGTGGTGCTCCCATCTAGAATTTTTAACTCTAGTGAAATGAATTTGGGAAGTGAATATGACTGGCTCTCCAATTGTCTGCTTAGGGCGCAAACTTCGTAGTATGAAAATAGCTTTAAAATCTTGGAACCGTGAGGTGTTTGGAAGGGTGCAACAGGAGATCGAAACATATGAAAACAATCTGATTCATCTGGAAAACACACTGATGGAAACTTTCTCACTGAATATTGAATATCAGCTCTTACAAGGTTGAAATCAATATGATATATGGCTAGAAAGGGAGGAAGCATTATGGAGGCAAAAATCTTGCATTAAATGGCTGAAAGAGGGTGATGGTAATATAAAATTCTTCCATGCTTCGGTTAAAAATAAGAATAAGAGCCAAATTATTGATCACATGATCCTTGATGATGGCACGGAACTGAAGTCAGCCGATGAAATACACGATGGGGCAGTGAAGTTTTTTCAAAAGTTATTCTCAGTTTCACCTACTTCCTTGGGTGATAATAATTTTGATCTTTTAACGCCAATCATTACAGAGGATGAGAATAGAATATTATGCAATCCACCTATTCTAGAAGAGGTAAAAGATGCTCTTCGGTCTATACCTAAAGACAGTAGCCCTAGACCTGATGGTTTTAGCGCGAGTTTTTTCATTACTGCCTGGGACATTGTCAAGTCTGACCTCCTCGTGGTGGCTACAGTATTCTTTGGGGGCTGCCCTCTTAGTTGTGCTTTGGGGGCTACTAACATTGTCCTGATCCCTAAGGTGGAGTCCCCGAATAGTTTTGCGAAATTCGGGCCTATAAGCCTATGCCCGGTGGTGTATAAAATTCTGTCTAAAATTCTGTCAAATCGCTTGGCTCCACTACTCGACAAATTAATTTCCCGAGAACAATCAGCCTTCATTCAGGGGAGGAGTATTTTTGATAATATTTCTATTGCTCAGGAAATGATGCATAGTTTTTATAAGAAGGTGAGGGGTGGAAACATTTTATTGAAGATAGATATGGCGAAGGCATACGATAGAGTAAACTGGAGGTTCCTTTTGGAGGTTCTACGGAAACTAGGATTTTCTGACAAGTGGAGAGACTTAATCTTTAATTGCATTTCCTCTCCCTATTACTCAATCATGATAAATGGTAAGACTCGAGGTTTTTTCAAGCCGTCGAGGGGATTACGTCAAGGAGATCCTGTGTCTCCATATTTGTTTATTATAGCACAAGAACTCTTGTCTAGAATGATCAATCAAGCTTTTGATAACAATCAAGTTCAGCCTTTTCAATCCAGAGGACGTCTCATTAGCCATTTATTTTATGCCAATGATCTACTTATTTTCGCCAATTGAAGAAAAAAATCGATTGGCACGCTGCTTGATAATTTAAAAACATATGAACGAATGTTGGGTCAAGTTGTGAGTCCTATGAAATCATCTATGTTTTTCTCCAAGCATACTAACGCAGCACGCAAAAGACAACTATTGGCGGTCTCGGGTTTTAAAGAAAGTGCTCTGCCATGCACCTATTTGGGAGTTCCTCTGTACACAAGTAGTTTATGAAGAGTTTGTTTGAACCTATGATAGAAAAAATTCGAAAGAAACTGGCAGGATGGAAGGGGTGGCTTCTCTTGTTTGGGGGAAAAATCACCCTGATAAAATATGTGCTGAGCAGCATGCCAATTCATATACTCTCGGTACTGAACTTGCCCAAGGGGATCCACAAGGAGTTGGACATAATCTTTTCATCTTTTCTCTGGAATGCAACTAATGGAACTAAGAAAAGAAAATGGGTTTCCTGGAGAAAAATATGTCATCATTTGGAGGAGGGTGGTTTAGATATCCGGGATTTTGGCGAAGTTCAACAAGCTTTATTTATGAGGTTTGCGTGGAAGCTGATAGTTGGAAATTCCTTTTGGGAAGATTTTTTCCAAGCTAAATACATGAAAATAAACATGCTACGTTGCTGAAAATTTCTCCCATGCAATCTCGGTTTTGGAAGGAGGTAGCCTCAGCAGTGCAACTCGTTTTACAAAACTCATTTTGCCGTGTTCGGGGAGGTTCTTCAAACTTCTGGTATGATAATTGGACTGGTCCCCAAAGCTTGGCTGACGAAGGTTGGGAATTCAAGGAACCACAACTATAGATCAAACATCTCTTGACGCCGACTGGTAATTGGAATGCAACTCGGCATCGGGGAGCTACTAGATGAAAATAAAGCAGCAACAATTGAAGATGTGCACGTTAAAATTTCTGGGCAGCAGGATCAGTATATCTGGAAACCCAACAAGGACGGATCCTTCTCCACTAAATTGGCTTCGAATTTGATTCGACAAAAGGGAGTGTCCTGTACATGAAAAAATGGCTGTGGCATCACCAAGTACACCAAAGAATTTCTTTTGTTTCCTGGAGAGCTCGTCTGAATTGTTTACCAGTTGATGAGGTGGTCCAAAATATTGGGATCCCATTGGTTTCGAAATGCGAATGCTGCGCTAATCCCTCGATGGAAAACATTGATCATGTATTCTGTAATGGGGATATCGCAAAAAAAAAAAACCTGGTCTTATTTTGCTTACCACTTCAATCTTTCTCTCCCCTATGTTAACACTTGGAAAGGCATGTTGAATTTATGGTGGATAAAAGCATCTGGTTCTTCACAAGAGGGTGTGCTTCGCTGTATAGCAACACTTATTATCACATGGAATCTCTGGAAAACTAGGTGTGAAGCTAGAATGGAGGGACGCCCTATCTCATGGCATAAAACCGTGTGGCAAACCAAATCAACACTCTCTCAGGTAGCCGGATTGATCACCAAAGTCAGTAAAATTTCAGGGGGCGATTTCTACTGCTTGCGCTCCCTAAACTGCCCCATCAATTAAATGTAGATGGTGCATCTAAAGGCAATCCAGGCTTAGCCGGTGGTGGAGGAATTTTACGGGACAGCAATGATCGATATTGGCCAGGCTTCTCTCGACACTACGGCTCCTGTACTAATATGACGGTAGAAACCCGTGCCATTCTTGACGGATTACGTATGTGCAAGGAGCTTGGAATTAGGGACATCATTGTTGAAATTGACTCCAATATTGTGGTTCAATGGCTGCATAAAGGTGCCTGCTCTTTATGGTGGCTATGGGAATTTTGGGATGAAATTTTGGACCTGACCCGTTCTCTTAATGCTCGAGTCCAGCATGTGCTCCGAGAGGCCAATGGCAGATTATCTTGCTAAACATGGCAGCACTGGATCGTCTTTTAACTTATCTTTCGGCAACGAAGCTCCGACATTTTTTAGAGGAATTCTACAAACAGATAAATGGGAATTGCCATACCTTAGAAGTTGAGCTGAATGGTTTTTTTCTTTTGTTTCTAGTGTCTTATTGTAATAACGGTTTTTTCCTCCACCACAAGTGAGGTTTTTATTAATTTCATCTTTAAAAAAAATAATAATCTTAGCACATCTGTCCTTGCTACTCCTAGTGAGGTGGAGACTCAGGTTCGACAACCTGAGGTGGAGAATAAAGAGGAAGTAGTGATAGAAGAGCATTGTAAGAAAGAGAATCTCTTAGCAGATTATAACTTAGGTAGAGATAGAGAGAAAACAGTCGAGAGCACCTAGAATATTTGGATATGAGTCTAAGTTAACTTTTGCTCTTGCTAGCTATGAGGTGCTAGTTGATAGAGAGCCAAAAACCTTTGAGGAGACGATGAAGAGTGAACAATCTGAAGAGTAGTTTCAGATAATGAAAGAGGAGATAAATTCCTTAGAAAAGAATCATACTTGGGAACTAGTACCTAGACCTAACAATAAATCTACATTTGACTATAAGTGGGTTTTTAAGGTTAAGGAGGGTACTAGCATTTCTCAACCCTTAAGATTTGAAGGTAGGCTATTGGCCAAGGGGTACACATAAAAAGAGGAGGTTTATTACAACGAGATTGTTTCACCAGCTATTAAGTACACTACTATTAGGCTCATGCTTGCATTGGTTGCACATTTTGACTGGAAACTTAAACAACATTATATAAAAACTTTTTTGTTTTTACATGGTGAACTTGATGAACAAATCTTCGTGAATCAACCAAAAGGTCTTAAAGACAAACTAAAATCTGATCATGTGTGCCTCTTGAAAAAATCTTTATGTGGCATAGAGCAATCACCTAGACAGTGGTATAAAAGATTTAATTCTTTTGTACTCACCATAGGGTTTCAAAGGAGTAAATTGACCATAGTCTGTATTTCCAATATGATGCTAATAATGACTGTATTGTTTTCATTATATGTAGATGATATGCTCTTCGTTAGTTCATCACCTAAGTGAATAAGCAAGATAAAAACAAAGTTGAACGGTGAATTTGACATGAAAGATCTAGGTAAAGCTAAAAGAATCCTAGGTATGGAAATTGAAAGAGATAGATCGAATTCTGCTTTATTTTTACAACAGTCCTCTTATGTTTCAAATGTATTGAAAAGATTTAGCGTGCAAAATTACAAACATGTTACATTACCTTTAATTAATTATTTTATATTTTTTAAAGATCAGGCTCCTTGTAATGAAAAAGAAATAGAATACATGAGTAGGATTCCATACTTTAATGTGATTGGATCTATTATGTATTTGATGGTTTGCACTAAATCGGATTTAGCATTTACTTTTAGGACTCTTAGTAGGTACATGTCTAATCCGAGTCCTGAACATTGGAAAACCTTAAAATAGATGTTAAGTTATTTAAAGGGGACTAGTGATGTAAGTCTAAAGTTTGGTGCTAATAAAAAAGGCGTGAAGTTGAAAGGTTTTGTAGATGCGGAATATGCGGGAGATAAGGATAATAGAAAATCTAGTTCTTCTTATGTGTTTACTTAGTCTAACTCTTGTGTTAGTTGGAAATATCAGTTACAACACATAGTTACACTATCCACGATAAAATCTGAATATATTGCTGCTACTAAAGCAGTTAATGAGGCTTTGTGGGTTAGAAGTTTGCATCACAAATTTTGTGTTTTAAATGACTATATGGTAGTATATTCTGATAGTCAATCTTCTATATATCTATACAAAAATCCTATTTTTTTACGAACACACAAAACATATTGATTAGAGATATTGTGTCATGAAAAGTGGTAAGACTTGTAAAGGTCCATACACAATATAACCCCTCGAATGTGAGTACCGAAGTGTTGCCATTGGTGAAGTTTTAGAAGTTGCAAGGATCTTCTAAATATTGATAGAGGTAATAATTTCCAATTTTATCGGTTTTTCATTTTTGGAATATTCTCTAGTGGGTGATAATGTTTTCTTACAGGTTATTTGACACCAAGGTAGATGTTTGTTGAGCAAATTATTATTAGACGACCTATCGGGCTATGCTGTAACTCGGTATAATTTTTAATCGGCATCGACCAAATGACTAAACCAAAAGTCAACACCTTAATGAAATGATTCGACCCTAAAATTATTTGAGCCATTGGAAGTAACCTAATTTATTTAGTGCTACTCCTGGTCCACTTTTCTACCTCTTAGACGGCTTTTATGTGATGGCCTACTTAGAGCAATATTTAGCCCACTTTCCTGAATTGGGCTTCGCCCATTATTATGCCCTAATGACTTTCGCCCTAATGGTCAAATATATATGATGCTCCCCATTGCTTTTACCAAGTGCTAGTGTGTTATGTTCTTTGTAGGCAAAAAACATGACCATAGTAGAGGTGCATTGAATGTTTTGGGTCGGTTCTTCATAGTGGTGTTGATTGATTTGGGCGTTTCAATAAAATTCAGTAAATGGATAAAATTTCCCATTTATCAGTCAATTTTTTTTTTTATGTGTGGTCGACTCACTTTTGACAAAACTAGCAGACGCAACAGTCGGGTGGTCGATCCAGTTTGATACCATTAGCTAAGAAACTGAGTGGAGTGGGCATATGAAGTGATATTACCTCAAAACCCATCTTTTGATACAGTCCTTGAGCAGGGATGTTATGACTATGCACATGAACAAACACTTGCTCTGCACCTGCTCCAAAATATCAGATCTTCAGTCTTCACCAGCATTTGGGTAATTCTTAACAATTAAAGAAGCCTAATTTTACCTTGTTGTTTTGCAGACATGATAGCAAGTTGCAACATGCTGCTTGCAATACCCTGTCCACGTGCTGATTTTGCTACGCACAAGTTCGCTATGTAACCATATATGCTCAAGCCTTTTCGATCAATCAGACAGAAAAAAGGAGCTTTTACCTGTTCCTGTTAAACTGGGCGTTTGAGAATCATTAACAGAATTCAGATTCTAAGTTAATATGTACTCATTTCGTACCCCTGGAAATGTCTGCCCATGTGACAAGTATCTGATGCTTAAGTCGAGTGTCCCAACGACACACTTTAGTTCAACCAGTTTGAAATTTTCTTCTCCTTTCATTACCTGATAATTTTGATCAAAATTTACTTGTAAACTGCAGGAACTGATTTTTATGACAAGTTACAAGATCTAATAGCTTAGTAATAGTACCGTTACAATGCAGGTGGATTTCTCTCCTAGTTGTGATCTGCATCTCTTTTTCATTTCATTGAAAGCCTGCGTAGTCGAAGAATTATGATCAATGCACATTGACCAATTCGAATAAATGGTATTTGTCCCTTACCTGTTCTGTAAATTTCCTTTTGTAGTTGTCGGCATATCTGCATTGTTAGGTTTAGAGTGGCAATCATCAATCATTTTTCCTTCTATGGACGAAATATTTATATTGCACATAAAATTTTAGATTCTTCTTCTGTTTTAATATTGTTTATTTAGCAGTATATGATAAATCTTACTAAACATGGTAATACCAAGTTTTTTAATCATGGAAGACAGGTGCATACCTGTCATTTTCCTTATCCTCCCAATGACTCTCTGCCCGTAGCCATGCTGCTGTCTACACAAAGCTACGACTGGATTAATTAATGAGTTGAACTGAATCAAAGCCATACGAAATTAATGGCTTGTAGAAATTTATACAGGAAAGTTCATCTAACCCAATATTCTTCATCAAGTAGAGCCTCACGTGCCACAAACTGCCCAAACTCGACTCTGTTTTCACGAATGGCTACTTCATCTATTGGCTGCAGTGTGTCAAATTTGAAGTTTATCTGCCTAAATGTTTCAACATGAGGAGTTGAAAGTTTCTGAATTTCTTTTGATAATTCCTTTTTCGTCCTTGATGGGATAGAGTTGGCATTCATCCTGCCAGTTCAAAGAAAGTTAGCTCATTTTTCATTCAGCTGGTCTTAGTAGAACTTCGACTTATTCTTTGGACATTGGTAAACCATGGAAATTTGGTCGGAATTGAATTCGAATAATGTGTTTTTCGGGATCAATTAACCAGAATAATACAGGATTTGTCCCCATGCTTGAATGCATCTTTCACTTTAGGTTTAATCGTTTGATAGATGGAATTTCCATAATGAATGAAAAATATCTCTAATATTATGCAACTCATATGAAAAATTAAAGTAGTCATTCTTTACTCAGATCTTTCACAAGATCAATCCGGTTCAACTTGTTACCTTACAGCAGTAATACACATGAAATGAATTCAACGGACTTACATTGTCGGAGAGGAAGGATTTCTCTGAAAGTTACTATAAACTCGATATCCATAGCCATAGCTTGATGTTCTTGATAAAGTCGACATCTGCAAATTCAATGATCCCAGTATTTGTGGTTTGCCTTCAACAAAAACGTAGAGCTAAGAAATACGCTGAATTTCTTACGTGTTTGCTTCTTACAAGTTACAACAATCTAAAATGTCCAAAAGAGATATGGAAAATGATGCTACAAATGCTATCCTAACAGCTGTATGAAAGATGGAACTCAAGATGAAATAGTGTGGACCATAAAATCGAGTGTTGTGTATCTCAAGTATTTATTACTACATCAGCATGTTTGTGGTAGTTAAAGAAAGAAAAACATGTGGATATTGGTTGGCATTAACATGAGTAGAAATGATCTCCTACCTATGGTGGGTACGATAAAGCATGGTTGCCACGTCAGCGATCAATCCTACAATTTTTGACAATTCAATGTAGGCCCACGTAGTGGTAGGCAAGATAACTCCTACCCATCATGGATAGGAGATCATTTCTGTTAATATGAGACCGTGATCTTGTTGAAGAAATTGTAGGCATTTTAAAATTAGAGATGACAACGAACCGCTAGAGCCTTTCGCTTTCGTGCTTGCAAGTAGGAGGGGCAGCGATTCCCTTATTCCCAGTCCCAATTCTTCATTCTAATTAATTTAAGTTCGAGTCAGGGGCGGACACAGGGGGGTCCTGGGGGGGCACGTGCCCCCCTAACTCTTGAGTTTTTTTTTTTTTTTTTTTGGTATCGATTGAAATCTAATTTTAATCTAAATCAAAGTTTACAATAAATTTTAATAATATATTTCATAGAATCCATAAATGTTTTAACTTTTATCAAAATTTACTACAAATTTGATTTTAATTTCCACCAAACAGGGGCAAAATCATAATAAATTGAATTTCGATAACATGCTAATTTTAAAAATTTACCGACGATTGTATGCTAATCAAATCTACAAATTGCTTAGGTAATCTCAAAGCTTATTTCGATAACTACATTATGGGTATATCGAATAGTCCAAATAGATATCGAAAATAGTTAAAAATATGTTAAACATAAGTCTTAAAGAAAAACGTCTAATTCACATTTTTTCAAAAAAAATCAATTATTTCATTAAAATTTACTATTTTTGCGATACACTTCAATGTAATTTTCATCATTTATTAGGAAACTTTATATGGAACATGACATAAAATTTTTTCGAAATTTTACATCCGAAAAAGTCATATCCCATGTAAATTTTCGGATGCAAAATTATATGGGATAGGATTTTTTTTTTTTTTTTTTTACGTAAATTTTCGAGTGTAAATTTATCCCAACTTCTTTGCAAGTTCGAGTGTGCCCCCCTAACAAAAATCTTCTGCGTCCGCCCCTGGTTCGAGTTGCATCTAGATGAAGTGGTTATCGTATTACTAGATCATGATAAAATATATTGGTTTAAATTTTATAGCCACCTAATTATAAAATTTTGTCCCTCTTGTACACCTAAAGGGCAAGAAGATAAATGTGATGCCTAATGTCTGGGAACTAATTGTTTAACTTGACAAGTTACTACTTACATACAATGTGCCTATACTCCACATTATTCACAGTTTTAGAGACTCAAATTCTAACACTAATAATTTGTAAATAGGAGTCAACTCGTCACGACATCTCCCACTAAAATTCGTTTGGTATAAGGCAAACTAATCAAACTTCTTTTTTTCTTTTATAGTTAAGTTCAACCTACATAAATCTGACAAAGATATTGTACGTGCCCCCTCAATCTTGGGTTTACTAGCATAAAATTCAGACATCGAAGTTTGAATTTATAACCCATGCAGGGTGTGACCACAAATTGGACCTGTCATTTCTGGATGCTAAAGGGAGCATTGGTTTGGTGTGAAAAAAACATTAGAGGCTAAAAGCCAATGGCTTATCGTTTTCAAATTGGAACGTGTGGATATCGGGGCAACTACTTGTCCATACCTTCCATTAAGGACCACAAACACAAGATTGACAAAATCATAATACCGCACAATTAATAAAAAGATGAAGTCCAAGATCCAAGAAGGTCTTTAATTATGTAATTTTAATTTAATTGGGACATTAGTTCTTTAATTATGTCATTTTTAACCATGAAGCCAATTTTTAATTAGGTTTGCCGCAGACTTTAGATTTTTTTGTCTAAAATTTAATAAATTGTGTTTTCTCCCATTTCCCTATTGGAATATGTCTTAGATTATGTGTTTATTAGTGAATAACCATTTTATCATTGCAGCCCTAGTTATTATAACTATTGCATCCCTTGCAGCCATAATTTTTTCATATAAATATATGACTTTGGTTATAATAAAATACACGCAAGTTTACAGACTTCTCTATTTTATTCTCTCTTTCTCTCTAATTTATACACGTTATTAGCACCATAAATTAATTTTTTTTAAATAATTCAAAGTCTAGTATTCTCTTTGAAGAAAAAGAAGGCGACATTGATTCATCTATATTCCAAAAGAAAGTTCAACTTTAGTTCCAATCTGTATCTCAATAAAAAGAAAGTCCAACTTCAGTCCAACCATTTGAAATTAGAAACTTGCTCAATCGTTTGTACCAAGCCCTAGGAACTTGTTGTAGACCATAGAGAGCTTTTCGAAGTTTGAAAACATAGTCTGAATTTTTATGATCTTTAAAATTGGGAGGTTGCTCAACAAAAACTTTTTCTTGAATGAAACCATTTAGAAAGGCACTATTAACATCCATTTGATAAAGAGTGAGATTTTTATGGCAAACAAAAGCAAGAAGCATGCGAATGGATTCTAATATAGCAACCGGTGCAAATATTTTCTCATAATCGATGTCTTCTTCTTGATTGTAACCTTAGACCACCAATCTAGTCATGTTACGTACAATTGTTCCATTTTCATCCTGTTTGTTTCTAAAAACCTATTTTGTACCAATTACGGTTTGATCATTTGGTCTAGCAACTAAATCTCTAACATGATATCTTTCAAATTGATTTATCAAGTTCAGTTTCTTTAAAAAAAAATTGGGTTCAATTTGCGAAATGAATGCACAACTTCCTAGATGATTTCTAAGAGAGGTTCTAGAGGTGATACCGGTTGATGGATCACCTATTATTAATTCCTTTAGATGAGATGGAAGAAACTTCCATTCCTTTGGTAGTGGGGGATCACTTTGATCCTTGGTGGTTTTTTTTTTTTTACTTTCTTGAACATTGGGCTCCTTTGTTTGTTCTTTGTTAGGCACTTCCTTGTTTTGATTTTGGATGTTCATCTGTTGGAATGTAGCTTTCCAACCTACATCATCATCAATACCTTTCTCATGATCAAGTGAGTTAGTTTCATCAAATGTGACATGCATGGATTCTTCAACGACTAGAGTTCTTTTGTTAAAAACTCTATAACATTTGCTAGTCTATGAATATTCTAGAAAAATACCAATATCGAATTTTGAATCGAACTTTCCCAAGTTATCTTTCGTATTCAAAATAAATCATTTGCAACCGAAAACTTTAAATTAACTAATATTAGGAATTCTATTTTTTCAAAGTTCGTAGGGAGTTTTAGTTTTCTTATGACTAACGAAAACTCTATTTACAATGCAACAAGCGGTATTTACGGCTTCGGCCCAAAAATATTTTTGTGAACTATTTTTGTTAAGCATGGTTCTAGTCATTTCTTGTAATGTACGATTCTTCCTTTCTACTACACCATTTTGTTGAGTAGTTTTTAGAGCCGAGAAATTATGGTCATATCCATTTTTCGTTGCAAATATTATCAAAGGCAACATTGTCGAATTCTCCACCATGGTCAATTCTAATGGTTGTAATGGTATTAACCTTTTTCATTTTAAACTTTCTTACAAAAATGCTTAAAAACTTTTAGAAATTCTTCTTTTAAACTTAAAAATATAACTCAAGTAAATCTAGAAAAATCGTCAACGATTACAAATGCATAATGTTTACCATCCAAGCTAGCGATTCTAGATGGTTTAAAAAGATCCATGTGGAGAAGTTGCAATGATTTTGTAGTTGAAGAGTATACTTTAGGTTCAAAAGAGATTTGTACTTGTTTACCAAATTGACAAGTATCAGAAACTCTATCTTTCTCGAACTTTAAGTTTGGCAATTCTTTGAAAAAATATTTTTTGGAAATTTTTGATAGAAGGTCCATACTAACATGACCTAATCTTCTATGTCATAACCAAGTATCTTCTTTCAAACTTGGAAAGGCATTTTTTCATTATTTTCAAATTCGATATTTATGATATAAAACATCTTTGCTACGGCTTCCTATAAATCATCTCTTTTGATGTATCATTCTTTATAAGGCATCTGGAAGAATCGAAATTAATATGATAGCATTTATCACATAATTGACTAAAACTAAGTAAATTATGTTTGAGGTTATCTACCAAAAGTACATTTTCAATGGAAGGGGAGAGAAGATTACCAATGTTTCATATTCCGATGATTTTACCTTTTGCATTATCTCCAAATGTGGCATGGCCTCCATCCTTCTTTTTGAGATTTGATAGTAAAGTTTTATCTCCGGTTATGTGTTTTGAGCATCCCCTATCCAAGAACTATTTGCTCGTCATTTTCTTTGTTACCTACAATGACATTTCAACTTTTAATTTTTGGTACCCACACAAGTTTGCGTCATTGGTAGTTAGTTTTAGTAAGTCCTCAAGTCCATTTGTTTTCAAAGTGTAATTTCTTTTTGGTTAGACAATTGTAGACAATATGTCCATCCTTGTTGCAAAAGCTACAAGTAGTTTTTGAGGAATTTGTATTTGAAGTTTTGACAAATAATTTTTTGAGAGATTTTTGTTTTAAAAATGGTTTATATTCAATGCCTCATTTATCAAAAAGACATTTTTGATTACTGAGCATTAAATCAAAATTCTTATTTCCTTGAGTGAATTTAAAAATAATTTTTGTCAAATCTTTAACATTTTCTTTTAAAGAGCAATCTTCTTTGTATAATGAATCATAGTCAATATTTTCCTTTTTGGTTTTCAAAATTTTCTCCATTTCATTTTTTAATAATTTATGTTTCTTTTTAATAATAGAATGGCTAATGGCAAGTTTTTTAAATTCTCCTAAAAATTCATCATAAGAGGAAGATAAATCATCATATGAGAATTTTTCAATGGAGTTTACCTCATCATAGATTGTCATGAAGCACATGTTGGGATTTCTTCTTAACTTTCATCTTCATCGGGATCATCATCGTCGCTTTCATCCCATATTACTTGGAGTGCCATCTTCTTAAAGATCTTCTTTTTGATTTGTCACTCGATTCCCTTGTGACCGGGTTTGTCACAATCATGGCAAATGATTTTCTTGCCTCTTTCTTCCCTCTTTTCTTCCTTCTTTTGAAATTATCAATTGTTTCGAAAACCTCTCAATTTTTTGACAAGAAGGACCAAGTCATCGAGCTCTTCATCGCTCATGTTACTATTTATTGTTCCTTCATCAAGTGTTGCTTTTAGAGCAATTTAGCGTTTAGGAGCCTCCTTTGATGCTTCTTTGCTTTTTCTTGTCTTATCCTTGATTTCGGCATTGTTAAATTCGTGTGTCATTAAGGTTTCATAGAGTTCTTCCAAGGAATACATATTCACATCCTAGATGTTCTCTATCAACATCCTTAAAGGGCTACATTCCTCCGAGAGCAACCTAAGCATTTTGCTTACAAGTCCAGCGTTAGTAAATTTATGATCAAATTCTTTTAGACCATTTACAATATCGGTAAAATGAGTAATCATATCAACAATAGATTTATCTTGTTTCATAAAGAAATTTTCTCAACACTCCTTAAGCACTCATCACATGACTAATATGTGAAACCATTATTTGTTTTTCCAGGAGAAATGATAATTTATTTCTACATTTATGCCTTTATATGCTTTCCAGGAGATTGTTCTAATCTATGTGTTACCTTTGAATCTTATTTTTAGCATAGTTAGAGTTTAATCATGTAAATCTTGAGATTTTCATTTCTCCTTAACTTTCTCCAAATTTTGTACTATTGGTTTTTATTTATTTATTTTTTCTTTCTAATTTGTTACTTCTTTTACCATACTGTAGAGTGAATATGCATGGACTGAATGACAAAACTAGGGTGAGATGAAGGATTTGAGTAAATGTATGCTTCTCCAAATTTTGAACCACTGGTCTGTTTTAATTCACTGCCTCTTTAACCATACTGCTGTATGAAAATGCATGAGCCAATGGGAGAGCTTGCAACATAACATGAAAATGATAGTAAAATGTTAGTAAAGATAAGTAATATTTCTTTTCTTTTTTAGTTTGCGAGGACTAGGAGCTAATACGTGAAGTTCTAGTCTTATATCATTTGGTCCTTTATCTGCATAGATCACTTCATTAGGATGATAGGACTAAAAGGGGGTTGGGAGAGTGGAGTTCAATCTGTGTGTTATTTGACCTCAGTTTGTGGAAAGTTTGCCAAGTACTATCGTTCCCTTTGCCCAAGTCAATGGGTAAGTTGATGTTCTCATATGTCCACTTCAAAGGATTAACTTCATGGTTGTTTCTCGTGTAAAGATAATATATTTCTTGATATACTTTTGATTTGCATGCTAATTATACCCTTATTATTTATGTGATATGTAGTGAGTTAGATTACTTTTGGGATAGCTAAATTGTTGGTCACAGAAACAAACTTCGATATTGATCGAATATTTTGTAATATTTTAATCAGTTTTTTTTTTAAATAATAGTCTATATTTTTCACATATTGCTATATAATTTTTTGAGTAGGTTAATGATGTTAGCATTATTTAGATTAACTCTGCATTTTTGACATATTGTATTGAATCATATCACTATTTTTGTTTATCAGAACTATGTAAAATCTGGTTATATATGATTAATGTGTATAATTTTGTTTTGTAATTATTATAGGTTTGTTGGTAATCAAATAGATAAATATTTTTTAAAAACTAAAGTAATTATGCAAAAAAAAAATTAAAAATATAATAGCCCACAGCAACGATCAAAAAATGTTGTAAAAAAGAATAAAAAAAACGTAAAAAGGTTATTGGTAATACTGAAAAAAAACGTTGCAAAAAGGTTATTGGCAACACTAAAAAAAGTTACAAAAAAGTTATTAGCAGCGTTCAAAAAACGTTGTCGTGTCCTTCTATTCTATGACAACAACGAGGTTTGTAACATGCGTCCGAACGTTGCAAAAGGTTTTCCGTAACATTTTTTAAACGTTGCAAAAGACTGTTTTTGTTGTAGTGATAGATTTTCTTCGACAGTAGTGGATTTCTGTTGGGAGTTTAACAGTTAAAAGTCTTCAAATCACAATACAAGCTAACATGTATATAAAGCATAAATCAAAAGCTCAGATGCTAAAATCTTCAGCTCACAATGCTAACAAAATATATATGTATAGATCATAAGAAATACATCTAGAAACCGAGAATAACATAGTAAGTTAACTGGAGTGCTACTTTCCTTCACTAGCCGAAAGTTAGGCTCAAGAACAGCCTTCCATGCCATGCAAATCGCTATCGAGAAAGAGCTAGAGAACCGGCAAAAAACTCTCCACACTTGGCTTGGATCATCGATCAAGAGATCTACCAAGAACAACCAAGATCAAGTCCTAAATCGAACCTAAGCCTTCGAGAAATATCAACACCACTTAGCCACTATTTTAGACCTAAATGTACACAAAGATTTCCCCTCAATAGCCTAAAAAATCAATTCCATAGACCACCAGAAGAAAAGGAAGAAACGAACTCCAGAAGAAAAGATAAAGCGACCAAAACTGAAAGAGTGTGTGTGTGTGTGTGGGGGGGGGGGGTTCAAAAATCTCAAAAAAAGGAACCCACGTGAATCTATTACCAAAAGTCAAGCCAAGAAAATATCTCAACTAAGGAATAAATCTCAACCCTTGATCTCAATCCAATGGCCACAATAAAACAAAACTAACACAATCCAAGTCAAGCCAAAGCTACCAATAGGTGAAGGACACCTAAGCAGTTAAGGTAAATATAACCCATAAGTGTTAGAGGACCACAATTCTCACATTCTTCACCTTGGTTCCATACGCTTTCTCGGTTACGAATTTACACATGAAAGGACTGTTCATCATCATCGCCCGCTACATGCAAGAAAAATTAATCAGTGTCAATATGTAACAAAGATAAGCGCAATTTAAATTTTCCTACATGTAGAATTTTTTCCCCATGTCAAAGGGATTCCTGTCAGTATGAATCTTAACAAGTTCAACTTCACCTTGAGACAGTTTCTCACGAATAAAATGATACTTGACCTCATTATGTTTTGATCTTTCATGATAAATAGGATTCTTACAAAACAATAAAACACTTTGACTATCAGTAAACATAATAGGCGTATCATGCATGAAGTTTAATTCTTTTAAGATTCCTCTTAACCAAATACATTCCTTAACGACTTCTGTTATGGCAACGTATTTTGCTTCAGTACTAGACAAGGTAACAAGAGGCTGTAGTTGTGATTTCCATGTTATGCAATTATCACCTAGGGTAAAGAAGTATACCATGGTTGATTTCCTGCTGTCTTTATCACCAGCAAACTAAGCATCAACATAGCTTTTAAGGGTTAAACTCTCAGATCTTTTCTCATACACTAAGCCTAGATTTAACGTCCCAACCAAATACTTCAACAACCATTTCATTCCAGCCCAATGTGGCTTGCCAGTATTGGACATAAATCTGCTTAGGAAGCTAATAGAAAATGCAAGATCAGGTCTGATCATAGAAAATGCAAGATCAGGTCTGAATCAGATTTAGGAGAATAAGCATGGGAAAGATTCATATGACTAGCAAGAGGTACATTCACACTTTTACTGTCTTTCATACCAAATTTTGTTACCACTTTGTTCAAATATGTTTCTTGTGAAATAATCAACCTATTTTTAGCCATGTTCCTTGTTATAATCATTCCTAAAATCTTTCTAGCATTTCCTAAATCCTTCATGTCGAATTTAGATTTTAAAAGATCTTTCAGTTCATTAATTTGAGACTTGATAGGTCCAGCCAAAAGCGTATTATCAACATAAAGCAGCAAGTAGACTTCACAACCACTCTTCATGTCACTAAAATACAAACAAGCATCAAATTCACTTCTTTTAAACCATATCTTTAGCACATAAGCATCAAACCTCTTGTATCATTGTCTTGGGCTCTATTTCAGCCCATACAATGATTTTTCTAACTTGCAAACATAATCAGATTTACCTTTAGCCACAAAGTCTTGTGGTTGGCTCATGAAGATATCATATTCCAACTCCCCGTGTAAAAATGCAGTTTTTACATCGAGTTGTTCAAGTTCCCAATTGAATTGAACAACAAGAGCCAACATCAATTTGATTGTCTTATACTTGATCACAGGTGAAAATATTTCATTATAGTCCACACCCTCTTTTTTAGTATAACCCTTAGCCACCAACCTCGCCTTAAACCTCACAGGATTATTAGGACTCGGACCTTTTTTTAGCTTGTAAATCCAATTTACATGGAACCAATTTCTGATCTTTAGGTTTCTTAACAAGTTTCCAAGTTTTGTTGTCACTCAAAGATTGCATTTCTTCCTGTATAGCTTTTAACCAGTTTTCAGAATTTTTTCCATTAACAGCTTCTTCATAAGTGGCAAGTTCTATCTGTTCAAAGGCTTCACCTCAAACTAAGGCAAAATCAGTCAAGTTTAGGGACTTATATCTAGGATTAGGCCTAATTTGCCTTCTTGCCATATCCCTAGTGAGCTGATAGCACTACACCAAAAAAATGCTTTTGTAGCGGCCAAAAAACACTGCAAAAGCCTTTTTGCAGCTTTTTTCCAAGTGTTGCGAAGGTCGGTATTGCCGTTGAGGGAAGACTTTTTGCAGCGTTTTTTAAACATCGTGGTAGACCCCTTTTGTAGCATTTTTTAAACGTTGGGGTAAATCCCATTTGCAGTGTTTTTTCAACGTTGTCGTAGACCCTTTTGCAGCATTTTTTGAACGATGCGATACACCCCCTTTTGCAGCGTTTTTTGAACGTTGCGGTAGACTCCCTTTTGCAGCGTTTTTTCAAACGTTGCCGTAGACCTTTATGCAACGTTTTTCCAACATTGTCGTAGACGTTTTTTTTAGTTATATATGGTAATTGAACACCAAAACTGAAAATGACACTTTGTGAACAAGTTTTGAAATTGCATAAAAAATAATAATTTCATTACAAGATCTTTTCCAAGCAAGTGCATTCAAAACTATAGATAAAACAAATTCAAGAACTTCATAATAATCTTCGATACACATTTTTACGTACTAAGAAAATAACATAATAATCTTGGTACTCTCGAAGAAAATGTTAATAGAACGTTCAGGTAATCCTTTCTGGGGCCTCCAAGCTTCATGATCCAGCATTCCCATTTGATGATGGGATTTTTGGTTCACTGCTCTTCTAAATTTGGAATCCCTCCAAAGAACTATTCCTACGGCGATGATCAACTACAATACCAATGGTTGGTGCATATTTCTTTGGGATTCCTGCAGCCTATTTGTTGCATAGAGAAAGATATTAAAACACCTCAAACAACATCTAAATTACCACATACAAAGAAACAGAACAAGTGATGACAAATACTTCTAGGAACTTAGACTACGCAGAGATAGAGATATCTAAAAGTCCATTTGAAGAAGATATAGGAGGAGAAGATGCTTTAACATGTGGAATCATAAAAGAAAGCTACAATCAAAATTGATGAAAAATCACTTCACTAAGTGTTGTATAGAATATTATTATAATTACATGCTTCTTTTTTGCTAAACACACTCACCTCGGCCTCCTGAACTTTTGCATGAATTTGTTGTTTTTGCAGCCATCAAAAGACTCCTGATACAGCCAACAAAAGCGAACTGTAATAAATATTGACCTAAAAAATTATAAATGTGTGTCTGATCCCCAAAAATATGTCAGCCTCCATCAATAGGACTTTAACTATAATCTATTCTCGACCTTCTGGTGAAGATGACTTGAATGGTGATCGTGAACTATCGATTATCTATACCTATAAATCTATTTTGGAGTATAAATGTATAGTATATACTTACAACTTCAATAAGCGAGGTAAGTTTCCATAAGAAGAAGGTATTATACTCCCCTCAAAGTTGTTATCAAGTTGACTGGAGAAAAAAAATGTCAGATTTGAATGTTCAGAGATTTTTCCAGTAAATCCCCAGAAGAAATATTGACACACTTACTTCATAGATTTTCTAGTAAATCATGTTTCCAACTCACAAATGAATAAGATGTTGCAATCTATAGAGCTCTGGCGGTATTTCTCCACTTAGAGAATTATTATTCATGTGGATGTTCACAGTACAAAGAAATAAAATGAAAAGATGATAATGAAAAAACTGAAAAACAAAATGATATTAGTCCAGAAATCAAGAAAACTCTTTACATGTGCTCAATCTTGTTCAAGTTAGCCAATGACTTTGGTATTGAACCAGTTATTTGGTTCTCATCAATCTGCAACCTCTTCAAGTTAGGAAGATAACCAATCTCATTAGGCAAGGAACCTGTTGGTTTGTTTCACTTGAGAAGCCTGAAACCACAAAAAGAAAACCACAGGTAAGGAATGCATAATATAGTGCACTTTTAAGTAACTTTATATCTCCAACAATATTTGGGTAAATTCTTACTTCTAAGTTTAAAAAGTTACTTCTCCTGAAAGTAACCTAGCTTAGTGTAAAATAAGAAACTTATTTACAACTTTCATCAATAAAATGATTTATTCATTTTAAAACTTACTTATTTACTTATAAATAAAAGTTTTTAAGCTAAGACAAACATGCTTATACTATAAACAACATGTCAATATCCAAAAGGGAGACCCTATTTTTTTCCCAAATGATTCTGATTTAGTGCAATTCTTGACATTACTTAGCATGAAATCTGATGCACTTCCAAGCATGGATTTACGAGAGCTTATTTATAAGCACTAGTCAAAAATTATACGAAGTAGAACGAGTGTTTATTTAGAAAAGGGAAGAGAGAACGAGGAAAGAGCTTTTTCAACTTACAACAATTCTAACGATTCAATCTTGCCTATCTCCCTTGGTATAGTCCCACTAATGTTGTTCCACATAAAATTCCTATTAAAGTGATTAACAAAAATAGTTATTGAAAGCAAAGGAAAGCTACCATTCTATTACACAAATAATATTGGAAAAGAGCAAAATGAAATACATCTTTCTCACATTATCTTCATATAAGATAGATTGCCAAGTTCTGGAGATAATTTTCCAGACAGATTCATATTCAGTAAATAACTGCCAGTAAAATTGCATGTTAACCAATTTTATGTCTATACAAATGTAAGATAGAGCATAGAAGGAATTGAAATTATACATTTCTTGGACATGAAGATAATCATCATCTGGTTTAATATTATAGAAAAAAATTCCGGTCCAATTTGAAGTACATGAATCCCCTCTATTCCAGTTTCCAAGTTTCTAATATGGACCGGTAAAACTTGTTATGATGCTTCTCAATGCTTTCACTACAAGCAACATTTAAAACTTATCATGGTTTTATCAAGAATTAAAAGACACCATGTTTTTGGGTTCTTATGTTCGTGAAATTGAACAAAACTTATCTAAGTTTCTTTCATGATTTTGCACAGATTACAAGTGTTTCTGTCTTCAGCCAACAGATAATGATAGAATTTGAATACGAAGACGATATTGAAAAGAGAATGGAGAAGTTCAGAATAATGCTACATTTTTATTATATTCAGCTTAATCCATTACCATAATGTCCAAATGACTATATTTGTTTTCATCTCTCTTAATATTATAATAACAATTCACCAACATTAGGTGAACGGATTAATGGACAAAAGGAATTGCTCATAAAACTAGCTTGATCGTTTTCGTCTGACTACTAAGATTGAGTGAAGTAGTGTTCAACTTAAACAATGAATTAAAGGGGAAAAATAGCTGTTATTTTGCTCCTTTTTTTTGAAAGAAAAATAACGATTCAAATGAAAAATGAAATCAGTAAGTACTATACACAAAATGTTTATGAAAAAGGAAACTCATTGTTATGATTTTTAGAAGAAATATTTACGATGCTTCTAAATATTTAACCAAAAATATTAATTAATTCTTAAGACACTAGATAATACAATTCCACAGAATGTAGATTGTAAGAATAACATATTCCACGTCCTTTGAATTCTAATCAAACAGTTACGAAGTCACACAAATTGCATCAATAACAGCTTAATTGTTTTCTATTCTACTCAAAACTGAATAAAAAATTCAGAGAAGTCGCAAAATTGAGAAAAAAAAAACTCTTTCTTTCGATAATCCGGTTGCATTGTTCACAAAATTCAATTTCCAAAAACCCCTCAACAAAAACCTGCAAAAGATCTTAAATTTAATTAGTGCCACAAGTAACCCAATTCTCGGCGTATTTGAACAAATTATCCTAGAAAAGTCAACCACATTTGCCCCAACTCCAAGTATGGTAGTGCAATAATAAATAAGGCAAATCCTTTCCTTTCAGTCAAACATCTAAAGAATGTGCACTCCATTTCTATTGAACACTACAGAGAAGAAAGATAACTAAAAACTTGATCCTTAACGCCAGTGACGGTGCCATGGTCGCGCCAGACAGAATCTGTCGGCAAATCATTGGTAGGCAAACCTGGGGCTTTGTGATTGTCAACGGGGAGCTTGAGACGACGCGTGGAGCGCCGGGTGCAATTTCCTGAACTCAGAGGGTGTCAAGTCATAGAACTTGGTGACACCGTGAATGGCGAAGGGGTCCATCAGCTGGTGGTGCTTGGCACATCGCAGATTAGCCTTGAACATCGAGAATCTGTAATCGTGGAGATGATAGAGATTAGGGAGACCGGGGAAGAAGGGATGAGAGGCAGAGACGAGAGGAGAAGAGAAGAAGAAAAGTTGGGGAGGAAATGTGAGGGCTTGATTTCCAAAATAAAGGGGTATGCTATTTTTTGCAACGTTTAAACGTTGCGAAATGATAAGGAAAAAAATTGCGAAAAGTGTCTTTCGCAACGTTTAAAAAACGAAAAAAAAATTCGCAACACTGAAAAAACGTTGTAAAAAGGTAACATTAGCAACATTCACTTAAAAAATGTTGTCAAAACTCAATTTTGTTAAACAATGACAACATTCATATATTATAATGTTGCGATAGACCCTTTTAGCAACATTTAACTACCGAATGTTGCATTTTATGTGTTGCAAATGGTATTTTTTGGTGTAGTGTGGTCTTGATTAGGTGGTTGATCAATAAAATGTTCAACTTCAACTAGTTCAATGTTATCTTGAAGTTCAGTCATCTCTTCAGGTTCAATTTCAGTTTCATGATGTGTAGGGTCATTATCGTCATTCCCATGTGTAGGTGAATCAAGCTTGGTCAGCTTCACCTCAGTCTGAACACTCCTCTCAGTTTCAGATTTGTTAGCTTCATCAATTTTCTGTTTTAGACATGACATCTTAGATTCATTAAAGACTACATTCATGCTGTTAATAATCTTAATGCCCTGAACTTCTAAAACCCATAACCTATAACCTTTCACACCATCGGGGTACCCTAACATCATACACTTGACAGATCTAGGCTCAAGTTTCCCTTCAGACTGATGTGCATATGCAACATGATAAGTGTATTTTATACACTTATTTGGGCTCTAAAATAATGACATTTTGTCGTTCTTCTAATGAGATTATAGCATAATTTATGATATAATATGTTATTAGGTGAAACTCGATGGAAGATGAAGAAGTGGAGAAAAGAATGCAAAATTGGTGAAAAAGAGGCAAGATCAAAAGTTTGGGGGCTAAAGTGAAAATACTCAAAAGTTGTGTCGAAACTCATGATGAAGATTTGAGAATGCTAGAGGTCAAATGGATGCAACTAAAGATCAAAAGGAGTGAAAACAAATCAATATTCAACCGCACAAGGATGTCCAAAGTTTTAGTTGAAAATTGAGACCCATATTTGAACTAATAAAAGTTCGAATTGAAGAAGAGCTATTTCCAGTACAGTTGTAGCCCTTCGAGTTATCTTTCCAACGCATCTTGAATCACCTCAATCGGACATCGGAAGGAAAGGTTATGACAAAAATACTGAAGCAGACGCAAAGTGGACAGAAACTCAGCGCTCAGGCACTACAAACTCAGCGCTCAAGCGCTGCACTAGCTAGAAAACGGATTTTTAACAGATTTTCAGCGCTCAAGCGCTGTCCCTTAGTGCTCAAGCGCCGCACGCCACCACAGATTTTAGGTTTTTATTGTTTGGGCCGCGAAAACCCCACAAAAAGACTCCAAATTGGCTAAGAACGTGTATGAAAGTATAAATAGACCTAAGGAGGCATGTATTAGAAAAAAAAAACACACATTGAAAAGAGGGTTCCACAGTTTGTAACATTGAGAGAAAAACACAAGATCGAAGAGGAAGGACTCGAGTTCAAATCAAGGATTGGAAGTAGAAGAAGATCTTGGTGCAAGAGTTTATTCTTTTCCATCTTTTTATCATTTAAATCCGGTGATGTATTCGAATTTAGTTATTTATTTCATTGTTTTGATTATGAGTAGCTAAATTCATTATTAAGGCAAATAATGTAATCTATTGAGACCCTTAGTTCTTTAATTCATGAATTTTGAGTTTTATTCTTCCATGTGTTGATTTTATTATGACTGCAATGCATTGAATTACCTGATCAATAATTTGATGATCTATTGAGTTTCTTATGAATCGAGGGGTGAGTTTGAGACTTAGAACGTGTAATAAAATTCGGTAACGAGGTATAACGTGTAGAGATACATATACTAAGTGTTGCGGTCGTTATATGAATTCCTAGTGCCATAACTCGTTTAACTAAGGGTAATTTGCATAAAGATATAGAATTGAATTAGTTAAATAGACTCAATGAGAACTCGAGAGGGGTAAATTGAATACCGTAGGAGAATTCGACCGAACACTACATTAGGTTAGAATCTTGAATTGGGAATTAAGGTGATCATTAGATGAAATTGTTTGACCCTAATATATCTTACATACATGAATCTTTGATCCATTTGTGTTTGTTATTTCATCATAATTTTCATTTGTTTTAGGCATTTAATTCATTTAAGAAAACCAATCTTCCCAACTTTCACAATTCTTTATTTGATTTACTTCCATCAAATAGGAGTTAGAAAAGTAGATTAAGACTAAAGTATAGTCTTCGTGGGAACGATAATCCGAACTCTTAGGTCCACTATATTACTTGTTACGATATCGTACACTTGCGATATAAAAATACGCAACAAGTTTTTGGCGCCGTTGCCGAGGATTATTTACTTTTAGTCGTAGTTTTTTTTTTTACTGTTATTTGATTTTATTCGTTATTTAATTTTTTTTTCTTTTTATATTGTTTACATAACTCCCTACAGTTTTAATCTATCTTGTATTGGTATTCTCTCTTTATACTTTTCAGATAATTATGCATGATTCCGACATTGGAAAAGTGATAAAATTGTTGCAGTGACAAATTTCTACATGGATTGTCAAGATATGCTTGGAGAATATTCAAGATGTGAAAATTGTTACGAGGTGCATTGTACTGGGAGATACTTGTTCTCTAGTTTACACACCCCAAAACTTCTGAGATTTCGAAAATATTTGATATGTAGAAAGCAAGCAATTGAAAAATCTGATGAAGGGTACATGCTCGTGGGAGATTTTGCACCAACGATTGGGATGAGGACATAAAACTTGTGGGGGATGGTCCTCCACTATTAAACAAGAAGGTACTTGCAAAATACTTTAAAGAACTTGCCATGTTGGATGAAAGCAATATGTTTATGGGAGATTACATGTACTGGGAAGGATTTCAGCGATGGGAGTACAATCCACTTCAAGGGATCATCAGAACAGACTTCTCATTGCCTGTGGATTTAGATTGCGGACCTAAAACTCCACCCGATGAGAGTTCAACAATTGACGAAGAGTCAACAACGAGTGAAGATTTAATCACAACGAAGCTAAATGAGGATTTGGTGATCAATAAGGAGGAAATCAACTCACATTTTTCCCACTTTATTGATTGTCCAAAAATTGATTTTGTGATTGGGTCTAACGAGGAGATAGAAATCTACATAGTTGAAGTTGAATCAGATGGAATAGACAAGTCCTATTATGTTGAAAATGGCAAGGAAGAGGTGTGGAGATCAAATGAAAAGTGGATGAAAGCCAAAAGAAGAAAAATGGACAAGGCATCAAAAGCCTTCTTTATGTGCCCATGATCAACCGCCGTAGAGGCGAGCTAAAGACTATAAAAAAGCGCTTCTTGGGAGGCAACCCAAGCTTTTTTCCCTTTTATTTACTTTGTTTCCGAGTTTTAGGATAAGTTAGTTTATTTTTAAGTTATTTGTGATTCATCATCTATACCTCGTTTCCCCTTAGGTGTTTTATATGTTCATTAGTTTATTCGATGTTAGAGCTAAGTAACACTTATTTCAGTTTTTTGATCTTAATGCTTTATTTGTTTTTCAGGAACATGACGTCGCGGAACATGTAAACCATTATTTACCAAGGAATCAATGGGAGCAATATGAAAGCTAGCCATTGAATTACACACATCATATCAAGGAGTCTTTTCTTTACTTTCTTTCCCACTCCTTTATAAGCGGATTTAGGATTAAAGACATTGAGGACAATGTCTAATTTAAGTTTGGGGGTGGAAAACATGAGTTTTTATTTTTTATGTGTTTTTGTGTGCTTTATTGTTTTAGTTAAAAAATAAATAAATAAAAATATTTTTGTGTGTTTGTGTGAGTTAGTTGGTTTGACTGACAATGATGAATATATTGAATCATGTATTGATCTATGAATGGTGAATAAGTTGCATACTTATATTAATTTTTGCTTTTCCATGTAAGATTTGATATATATTGAGCACGTGAATTAAGTTGATCATTGTGTAGGAATGAGTTGATTTCATAATTGGATAGGTTGAAATAGTGGATCATAGATGCTAAACCCAAAACCACTAAATTTTACATTCTTAGACCAAATTTAGAATAGTTTGGAGGGATTTCACTATTGTAGAAAGATGTTGAGATACATATGGATTCTATGTGTGAAATTAAAAATCTTGTGTGGATTGTCTAAGGTCGATAGAATGCAATTGGGTAAAAATCTCAAGTTAGAGGTCGTTTTACTTGAATTGGTGTTAAATGAGAGACATTGCACTAATCAAGGCATTAAAAAATATTTTATTAGAAAATTTTTCTTCGTAGCATTTATGTTTCGAGCAATTAAGTCTGCAAGGGTCTTTAAAACCTGGTGCCCTATGGTCATCTAACTTTGGAGTCATCGGCTGAAAACTTGTTACATGGATCATTTAGAAAGTTTAAGGGAGAGAATGCTTCCAATAAAGAAAAAAAATATTTAAAAAAAAAGTGAAAAAAAAATTTGGAAAAAATCAGAAACATTATGTACATGAAACCGAATACGCACCAAATGCCTTGGTTATGTCTCAAACACCTATTTAAGAAAATTTGACTTATGATGAGAGATTGTTGTCCTAGTTAAGTCCTAGAGATTGAAGCAATCAAATTTAATGGAGAATCCTTGTTTATTGAAATGTTGAACTGCGATTGGTGAAATTTTGTCAAACTAGAGAGGTGAGGATAGTAGAAAATTCAACCTTAGTTCACACAGTGGAAAAGAGCGAAAATAATAAGTTTAGGGGTGTGTGAATCTTACGAGTGATGAAAGAACATAATTGACCATTGAGAGTCGGGAATCGAAACAACTTATGAATTCATAATGCTATGCTTAAGTCTTCACACACACACGTCGATTTCACATTGGAAAAGTAGATTTTAATTTTTGTATTGTGATTTTGAAGCTGTGTATAGATTTGATATTATGATTTCAATTTTGAGATAAAAAATCAAGTTAACTAGCTAAAACCTTGTTCCTTGACTTGATTTGACTGGCCACCAATTAGGTAATTAACATTGTATGTTTGTGTGTTTGTTATGTTATGTTATGATTTTGTTTGAGGACAAACAAATGCTTAAGTTTGGGGTGTTTGACAAGTGTATTTTATACACTTATTTGGGCTCTAAAATAATGACATTTTGTCATTCTTCTAATGAGATTATAGCATAATTTATGATATAATATGTTATTAGGTGAAACTCGATGGAAGATGAAGAAGTGGAGAAAAGAATGCAAAATTGGTGAAAAAGAGGCAAGATCAAAAGTTTGGGGGCTAACGTGAAAATACTTAAAAGTTGTGTCGAAGCTCACGTGAAGATTCGAGAATGCTAGAGGTCAAATGGATGCAACTAAATATCAAAAGGAGTGAAAACAAATCAATATTCAACCGCACAAGGATGTCCAAAGTTTTAGTTGGAGATTGAGACCCATATTTGACTTAATAAACGTTCGAATTGAAGAAGAGCTATTTCTAGTAAAGTTATATCCCTTCGAGTTATCTTTCTAACGCATCTTGAATCACCTCAATCGGATATCGTAAGGAAAAGTTATGACAAAAATACTGAAGCAGACGTAAAGTAGACAGAAACTCAGCGCTCAAGCGCTGCACTAGCTAGAAAACGGATTTTTAACAGATTTTCAGCGCTCAAGCGCCGCGCGCCACCACAGATTTTAGGTTTTTATTGTTTGGGCCGCGAAAACCCCACAAAAAGACTCCAAATTGGCCAAGAACGTGTATGAAAGTATAAATAGACATAAGGATGCATGTATTAGAAAAAAACACACATTGAAAAGGGGGTTCCCACACATTGAAAAGAGGGTTCCACACTTTGTAACATTGAGAGAAAAACACAAGATCGAAGAGGAAGGACTCGAGTTCAAATCAAGGATTGGAAGTGGAAGAAGATCTTGGTGCAAGAGCTGATTCTTTTCCATCTTTTTATCATTTAAATCCGGTGATGTATTCGAATTTAGTTATTTATTTCATTGTTTTGATTATGAGTAGCTAAATTCATTATTAAGGCAAATAATGTAATCTATTGAGACCCTTAGTTCTTTAATTCATGAATTTTGAGTTTTATTCTTCCATGTGTTGATTTTATTATGACTGCAATGCATTGAATTACCTGATCAATAATTTGATGATCTATTGAGTTTCTTACGAATCGAGGGGTGAGTTTGAGACTTAGAACGTGTAATAAAATCCGGTAACGAGGTATAACGTGTAGAGATACCTATACTAAGTGTTGCGATCGTTATATGAATTCCTAGTGCCATAACTCGTTTAACTAAGGGTAATTTGCATAAAGATATAGAATTGAATTAGTTAAATAGACTCAATGAGAACTCGAGAGGGGTAAATTGAATACCGTAGGAGAATTCGACCGAACACTACATTAGGCTAGAATCTTGAATTGGGAATTAAGGTGATCATTAGATGAAATTTTTTGACCCTAATATATCTTACATACATGAATCTTTGATCCATCTGTGTTTGTTATTTCATCATAATTTTCATTTGTTTTAGGCATTTAATTCATTTAAGAAAGCCAATCTTCCCAACTTTCACAATTCCTTATTTGATTTACTTCCATCAAATAGGAGTTAGAAAAGTAGATTAAGACTAAAGTATAGTCCTCGTGGGAACGATAATCCAGACTCTTAGGTCCACTATATTACTTGTTACGATATCGTACACTTGCGATATAAAAATACGCAACACGTGCACATCCAAACACCCTCAAGTGACTTAGATTTGGAGGCTCCCCCATCCACAACTCCTGGGAGTCTTAAACCCTATACTGATGGACGATGACCTTTTAATCAGATAAGCTGCAATACTCGCAGCTTCAGCCCAAAAACCTTTGGCAAGGCCAGAGCTAATCAACATTCATCTAACCTTATTCATTATGGTCATGTTAATTCTCTCAACGACTCCATTCAGTTCAAGTATATACTTAACTGTTATGTGTCTTGTTATCCCTTTCTGTTTACAAAAGTTGTCAAATTCGAAATTACAGAATTCAAGCCTATTTTCAGTTCTTAATGTTTTAAGTTTCTTATCTAACTGGTTATCAACAGATTTAAGCCAAATTTTGAATTTTCCAAAAGTTTCAGACTTGGCCTTTAAAAGATAAATCCAAACCTTTCTTGAGTAATCATCCATTGAGGACTAGAAGTACTTACTTCCACCAAATGTGGAATGCTTTTTCGGGCTCCATAGATCAGTATGGACATAGTCCAATGGTCTGTTGGTTTTATGAGAGCTAGCTTCAAAGCTCACCTTATGGGACTTACCCAAAACACAAGTTTCATAGAAGTCCATAGCTTCAATGTCATCCTTTCCAAGCAATTTCTGATTACTTAAAGATTTTAGCCCTTTAAACCAATGTGACCCATTCTATTATGCCAAAGTTCAGTTTTATCTTTACTAACTATAAGAATACTAGAATCAGGTGATGTTTCGGTTTTACCCTCAAGATAGTACAGTCCATTCATCTTAGGTCCTTTCATAACTACCAAAGAGCCCCTCATAATTTTCAAAATCTTATTTCCAAATTTAAAGGTATATCCCTCATCTTCAAGAGTACCTAAGGAAATGAGGTTCTTCTTCAAATTAAGGACATATCTTAAATCTCTAAGTTGCCTAACAGCCCCATCATACATCGGCTATGTCACCAATCTCAACCACATTCTGAGAATTATTATCCACCATGTGAACTTTCTTAGATTCAGTCTCTCTTTAGTTATAGAACCAAGACCTTTCAGGGCACATGTGAAAGGTACACCCTGTGTCTAGGATCCATTTTTGTAAAATTCTTCATCAGACACATTTATGACATGTAAACTATCGAATTCAGAAACAACGGCAGCATTTTTTTGTTCATTGTTGTTTAAGTCTTTTTGTTTCTTTTTCCAGTCAAAGCGGTCCCTCTTGAAATGTCCTAACTTTCCATAATTATAGCATTTCTTACCACTTTTATCTCTAGATTTGGATCTCATTTTAGATTTTCCCCTTCCCTTTTTGTTCTGAAAGTTAAATTCTTTCTTTTCAGGTCTTCCCCTAACAAATAGGCTTTCTTCTCTTGAATTAGTTCTGATGTCTCTTTTCAATTCAAGTTTTATCGATTTTAACGCATCTATCACAATAGCTTGTAAAAGAGTGTACTTACCATATTTTATGTCATTTCTGATTTCTTTATAAGATTCAGGCAATGAATTCAATAGTATGACGGCTAAATTCTCATCATCGAATTTCTTATCATTGTGAGCCAGACTCTGAACGATTATACTATAATCACTCAAATTCCCTTCAACATCCTTCCCTAGGTCCATCTTAAAACTAAACAGTTTTTCCAACAGATATATCTTGTTAGACAAAATTTTAGTCAAGAATAAGGCATCCGAAGCAGTCCACAAAGTTCTAACATCTTGAGCATTATCAACTTGTCTAACAACATTATCAGATAGATGCAAAATTATAGAACTATATGCAATTTAATTCATTTCTACAATTTAATCAAGTTTAGCTTTTAACTCATCAAAAAAATTAGCAGGATCATCGAGGGCTTTTGCAACCCTATGTTGGACCAAAATGGCCCTCATTTTCTGTTTACGTAGTCCCCCCTCTCCATCGAATTGCGATAATTCGACCCTTGAACCCATTCCGGATTCTGTAAAAGTGTGGCCCGTACTCAAGGACATAACAGAAAAGGTTTTGAAAAATCTTTTCCAGATGATCAATATAAAGTAGAAAGCACAGAGTTAAAACCAATGTCCAGAAATAAAGCACAACGATGAATTAATCCAATCACGAAATCTCGGTGTGATGTGTGTGCAAGTGTGATCAAAAGCTCAGGTAAAACACAGGTGAATAATGCATGTAAGTATACTTTTAGGTTACAAATCAATTGCCAGAATTCAATCAACAGAATTCACGGACAAATAACCAAGTAATCATGCATTAACCAGTAAGAATACCAAACCGAACTTAAAGGTGAGTTTGGAACGATCTTACCAAATTACTGTTGAAAAACAGTACATGTACCATCAAGCTCTAGTCGAGCCAGCCAATCAGAGCCAACGATCATCCAATCTAGTCAACAATATGCACAACACGAAATCACATGAATCTGTATCGAATTAAAGAAATGCCCAAATAGCAAATTCAAAATATCAGACTCAAAAATGCCTAAATAGCATATTCAAAAATGAGCACACCAAACCATAGATCGAAGGGCTCTGATACCAGTTTTGTTGGGAATTTAACAGTTAAAAGTCTTCAAATCAAAATACAAGCTAACATGTATATAAAGCATAAATCAAAAGCTCAGATGCTAAAATTTTCCGCTTACAATGCTAACAAAATATATATGTATAGATCATAAGAAATACATATAGAAACCAAGAATAACATAGTAAGTAAACTGGAGTGCTACTTCCCTTCGCTGGCCGAAAGTTAGGCTCAAGAACAGCCTTCCATGGCATGTAAATCGCCGTCCAGAGAGAGCTAAAGAACCGGCCAGAAACTCTCCACACTTGGCTTGGATCATCGATCAAGAGATCTACCAAAAACAACCAAGATCATGCCCTAAATCGAACCTAAGCCTTCGAGAAAAATCAACACCACTTAGCCACTATTTCTGACTTAAGTGTACACAAAGATTTCCCACTCAACAGGCTAAAAAATCGATTCCATAGACCACAAGAAGAAGAGGAAGAAACAAACTCCAGAAGGAAAGAAAAAGGGACCAAAACTGAGAAAGAGTGTGTGTAAAAATTTCAAAAAAAGGAACCCATATGAATCTTTTGTACCAAAAGTCAAGCCAAGAAAATATCTCAACTAAGGAATAAATCTCAACCCTTAATCTCAATCCAATTACCACAATAAAACCAAACTAACACAATCCAAGTCAAGCCAAAGCTACCAATAGGTGAATGACACTTCAGCATCTAAGGTAAATATAGGCCATAAGTGTTAGAGGACCACAATTCTCAATTTTTCCATTTTCAACATCAGCGGGGAGAATTGGGGATGCAAAGAAGAATGCGCTTAAAGACAATTTGGGTGTGTAGGGTTAGGAATTTGAGGAAAAAAATACAATTGATTTTGGGGAATTTTAAGGAAAATGGGAAATGGGAAAGTGAAAGGGTTTGTGGGCCATTTGATATGAAGAAAAGAAAAGGAAAGGAAAGGGTAGTGTACGGTAGGGTTAGTGATAAAATGTGATGCACCTAAAAAAAAGCTCTCAGTTATTTTTCTGGCATTCTATAGATGGCATGCTTAGATATGCCATAAATCTTTAGCTTTTACGGTGTGTCCAAAATGTATGCTTTAAATATTTAAAGTAATTGGTCATTTACGGCGTACATTTTAGGTATGCCGTAAATAATCTATTTTAATAGCTTTCTTTATTCTCTGCGAAATACTGATTCTGTACTCTCAAACAAGAAGTCTCTATGCTCTGTTATCTCTTATTCATACATGACATCATTGTTCAAAGTGCAAATTCATAACGGTAGACTTCATTGACTGCACCAGGAAGAAAAGCCTTTACTGAATTGATTCGACACAAAATCTATCAAATGGATTATTGCACAAAAATTGAAGAAAAAACTCACTTATATTACAAAGGAAACATAAAAAAACAGTAACTACACTAGGAGAAGACTAAAAACTGGTATTATGCGGTGGGAGACAATCTGCTTGTTAGAAGGAGGAGCTTCCAATTGCTGGGACATACTTGCGCATCCATACATGCTTCTTATTCACTGAAAATTTAACTTTGTCCTCACCGCTCAAAATTGTGTGGATGAAATGAAGACTCAAAAGCACAACGCGAGCATATAGTGGTTGTTGACCAAACATCACTGCTTGCATGTGGATGGATTCTACACAATGCCCAAAATTATTAGTTAAGAATTCCACCAGTTCACTTTCAGAAACACAATAACCCTTAGAAAATGTAACAAAAACAGCTCTCTCCTCTGAAGGTACATTATTTACTCGATTTGGGTTGTCGAAAGCATCCCCTATGATTTCCATATGGCTTCTAGCCCAACTTTCATCAAAATCGCCATCAAAAGGATTTTCCATTAAGTCATCAACATTGTGGAACCAAACATCAATTACAAAATTTCCACTTACACAGAGTGCATCAATTATATTCTCAGGGAAAAGCTGTAGGGTCATCCCAGTTTTCGGGAGGCTGTGTATCATAGGAATCTCTAGGGCATCTACTAGATACATGAACAGTCGATCTTTGTTACACTTATGGCATCTAAGAGATGAGATCTTTATTATGACATAACAGATGCTCAAACAGACCAACCAAAGCCATAAGAACATAAATGAGGCCAAAACCTTGATTTTCTTCAAATTGATGTGAAGACGTCTAGTATCCATGAAATATCCAAATTCAAGAAATGGCAAAACCTAATTACACAAAATCAAGAAATTAAAATTTCCAATAATGATATAAGAAAAACTGCACAAGGAGCATAAGAGAAAAGTACTCGTGATTGTCAAGCTTTTCTACAGATATTTAGAGCACGATGCAGATCTATCAATTGCAACTCTATCAAACACTAAAATTGAGATATGTCAAGGACATAAATACCTTCAACGTTACTAAACCTATCACTGTCAATGGCTCTGGATAGAAATGTAGCCTTATGAGAGTCTTAATCAAGATTTATTTGTCATCAATGCTTTACCAAATCATTGTTAGTTGGTAGTAATTAATGCTTTGACTGGAATGGTGAACTGAACCCTGGTCACATTCACAATTTTTCCATATCAGTCTGTTTGCATTTCTTGAAATCTACACATGTCACACACACAATAGGGAGGTGAAGAAAGCAAAGAACCTAACAATCTATGTCATTGATTTCAAAAACTGTTTTTTAAATTATTTGGCCAAGATGTTGCCAGCACGTATTTTATAAACCAATTTTGTAACCTAACTTTGTACAAGCAGCATGACTCTTTTGCAAAAAATATCATGAATTTCATGAATAGTTGTAATGCTTACCTTTCCGTCAATTACCTAACTGACAATGAATCAGGACAAAAACTGATTTCACACTGGAATTTTTAATATTTTTCTTGCAAATTCTTGCATTATATATGACAAATATCCACCTGGTGATCAAATACTATTGCCCCTTCCGTTAAGATCATACAGAAGTTAGATTTCTATTCACACCATGAAATATATTTTAAAAACTCAAATATCCTTTAACCTCAAGTGCCTGTTTTAGAAAACAACCTATATGTTAGAAGCAAGTATAGTAAAATTGATGATTTGAGATCCAAGAACCATGAAATATTGAAATAAACAAAATACTGACTCTTGTATGTTTTTAGTTAATTCAGTACTTTATTAAAAAATATTGATGTGATCCATGATACGAGAACAAGTCCGGGTAAGGACTCATTGATCGTTGATGAAGGGCCTATGACTATGTCACGAGCGAAGCGGGTCGAAGAAGCAATGTGATTACTTGCTCAAACTATAATGGACAAAACATTGATCAGGACAAGTAAAATGACAAGTTTCATATTGGATATGGAGGACGGAACAAGATGGATCAACTTGGTTCGAACAACGGATGAGGGAGTTGAAATGAAGACTTATGCGACCGTATAGGGTAACTAAGCAAGCGGCCACATAACCCCTTACCGAAACTCAATTGAAGGCTGGTGACTGATCTATACGACCGCATGCCATTAGCCTATGCGGCGCATAGTTCAAACTGGGACGCGTATTTTCCAAATTTCGCCTAGAGTTTTAATGGTATATTTTTTATATCTTTTAACGCTTAATTCCGTTTTTAAGTATGTTGTATGGGTTTCATATAAATAAGATTCATTCCATTGATTGTAAAAACATAAAATTATTGAGAGATTTGTTGCAAGACATTATTACTTTCTTCTTATTCTTCATCCAATTAATTCTGAACTTATCAAGATTATTTCTTATGGCGTTCAAACAAATCGAGTGAAATTCTTGAGTCTTGTAATCACGGGTCAACATATTGTCGGCAATCTTGTTGATCCTTAGTTCAATATTTTTGAATCAAGCTCAAACATTGATTCTTGACTTTCTTGGGGTTGAATCAATCTTGTGTGGATTTTGTAGCTACTATTACTATGTGGGTTCGCATCAATTGAGTAAGACTCCAATAATCAAGGTTATATCATTTTTTTCTTTTTGTTTGAGTCTTTTGTTTTTCATTCTTCATTTTTGAGTCGCCAATCCATAAAATACAAAAAAAATTAAAAACTTGTTTGTGTACTAATTTAGCATCCAAATCACACTTTTTTTCTTTTGCTGGTATGTAGCTGAATTTTCGAGCGAAAAAAATTGAAAATTTGGAAAAATATTTGCTAGCAATATACAATTTCATTTTTGTAGTAAAAAAATCCAAATTCAAAAAAGTCAATTAAAACTCAAAAACCTTAAATTTTTTCTTAGTGTTCCATTCAAAGTGCCAATTACTACTTCTTGGATCATTCTAGAGTCAATTTTTCTTACTTAAAACTTTGTTTGAAACTCTACAAGGATTGAATTTTGATTGAGATCGAATTAGTTCTTTGAAACACTTGCAAGAAAGCATTGGGTTGAAAAAGACAAGAATGGTAAGACTAATAGAGGGAAAACGCCAATATGAGAATACACGAGCGTATACACATGAGGCAAAATCAAATTAGATTTAGGATGTCGAATATAGATGATTCTACTTCAAGCAGGAATAATAATTAAGTCAACATGTTGGATGAGGTAATATTATGGTTCGAAAGGTTGTTTGAGGATGTGAGAAACAGATTTGATAGGCAATACACATTGCTTACTAATTTACGTAGGGAACAATCTAGAGAAATTCCTAACACAATGAGGCAAGGAAGGCGAGATCATAGAGCGAATTTTGTTGGTGAATGTGAAGCAGATAGTGACATTAATGAGTATGCATTGGTAGATGTCGAATTAGGAAGAATGATGAATTAGGGTGGCAATTCGAACCGTTAAAATCGAAAACCGCGGTTAACCGAACCAAATGGGACGAAAAAAACAAAACCGATGGTGCAATGGAGCGATTATGGTTTTGATTTTAATGAACCACTTCATTTAGGGGGCAGGTACGGTATTTAGTGCTCCGTCCCGAACTGATTACCCGTTAAAAAAAATTAATTGGACAATTGGGTTTTTCATTATTCTTTCTCAAAATTAATTGGACAATTTTGACAATTGGGCTTCCCAAAATTCTGGCCCAATTAACGTTAGGTAAACCTTAACCCAATAACCCAGCCCACTGCCCAGGTAGCTCAATTTCAATATACCCTACACGTTAAATTAAAACCCAGGTTTACAGTCTCCGGACTACACTTTTCCACTCAAAAATTATATTTTCTGTTCATCAAATCAATGATTAGTTTATTAGAATTCTGTTTGTTTTAATCTGCGGCTAGATGTTTGTTTAATCTTAAAAAGACAGTGGAAGCACTTTATAAAGTTGTTATTTTTTGGCGATGACATGTTCAATTTAATTTTAGTAAATATATGCATTGAAGAAGAAATCATTCTTGCATTTCCTTAGTATATTGAACCAAATCATAAATTAGCATAAATTGTTGAATTGTAGTGCAGGTGTAGGGTATATCTTAACCCTTTCTTATTTGCTTAATTGCTCATATGATACAAGCAAAGAAGAAAGACTTGAATGCATTTTCAAGGTTTAGGTTAACCAATTTCAGTTTTGAAGACATGCAAAGTTGTTATTTTTCCTAGGTTAAGTAGATTGATTTCAAGTACTAATAACTGTATATCCATCTTCGTGGTCGAATCAGCGAGTGTCGGCCCTCCGTTCGTTTGACTTAATTATTGTTGATAGTTGCAAAATTGGGTCCACATATGCTTCACCCGAAGACTTTAAAAGTTTTAATGTGTGCTCTGGATTGGTTTTGGACTGATATTCATGGTAAAGAGTTGTGGGGAAGAATGACGATTGACCTATGCTAGTAAGAGTCTTGACCTATGTTGATAATATTGTTTGTTAAATTCGAATTTTGCATTTGGAAGTTGGGGAATTGTTTGCATTTTCATTTGGGATATTGTTTGCTAAATTGGTTTATTGTGTTTTTATTTTTATTGACTTTTCTTCGTAATATTTTTTCTCAATCTAACGATTGGAATTTAGACTTATAAAAAATAATTTATTTTTGTGGTTATTAACCGAACCGAATCAAGATACGAATAGAACCGAACCAACTTTCGTGGTTATGGTGCGGTTATGGTTTGACTAAAAATTTGGTGGTGCGATTACGGTTTTGGCCGAACTGACCCCGAACCAAACCATTGACATCCCTAGATGGATAGATGAGATAGGCATGAATGGAGGAATATAGATCTTCTTGGAGATGATATTGATAGAAGTATGTGCAATATCAAAAATAACAATTCTTTCATTCAAAGGAATGGGTGATCCATAGGCATACCTGGAGTGGGAAAAGAAAGTAGAGTTGATATTTGATTGCCACAACTACTTGGAGGAAAAGAAGTCAAAGATTTTTGTACTTGAATTTACCTATTATGCTATCATTTGGTAGGATCAAGTAGTAATGTCTAGGAGGAGGAACCGTGACATGCCTATTAATACATGTGAATAATTTAAGGCTATCTTGATGAAGAGGTTTGTGCATAATCATTATTAAAGTGAGCTTCATCAAAAATTGCAAAGCCTCTACCAAGGTTATAGGAGGGTGGAGGATTATCACAAGGAGATGGAAATTGCTATGATTAGAAAAAATGTTGAGAATGATAAGGAGGCCACCATGGCCTGATTTTTGAATGGTTTGAATATGAACGTAGCTAATGTGGTAGAGTTGCAACATTATGTGGAATTGGAAGTCATGCTACATGTAGTTATGAAGGTGGAAAGACAATTGAATAGGAATGGGACAACTAAATATTCATCTGATTCTTAGGATTCTAACTCTTCTTGGAAACCAAAGTGGGATAACAATAAAGGTGATAGGTTGTTTTAAAAAATATGACTGAGCTACTGAAGGGAAGAGAGAGAGTTGCTAGCAAAGCTACACTCAATGCAGATTCTAAACCCTCTAGGAATCGAGATATCAAATGTTTTATGTAACGACTCGGGTCCCACTTATCGGGCTGTCGATCGTTAGATCGACGATGTACTGTCCCCACTGTACCAACATGGGTCTTTTCAGCATACTTTATTCTCACTCGCACACTCCCCAAGAAAACTTCCAAGGGAGTCACCCATCATGGAATTGCTCCAAATCATGCACGCTTAACTGTGGAGTTTCTAACGATGGGCTTCCGGAAAAGAAGGTGTACCTTGTTGGTATGAGTAGTTCCTATCAAATCTCTTAAACTTTTGTGGTTTGGAGGTATTACAATCGCCCCCCGTTAGACTCGCGACGTCCTCGTTGCGCTTGATCTATCTGAAGATCCGTTGCCAGGCGTTGGGATCCTAGGGTGGCTCATACGGGTTTAAGAGGTGGCTCCCGTCCTCTGGCGTAGCACTTTGTCCTGCATAGCACTTAGTTCCCGATTTTCGACTGGCAACCCTTTCTAATACCATTTGTAACGACCCGGATCCCACTTAACGGACTGTCTCGGTCGTTAGATCGACGATGTACTGTCCCCACTGTACCAACATGGGTCTTTTCAGCATACTTTGTCATCACTCGCACACTCCCCAAGAAAACTTCCCAGGGGGTCACCCATCATGGAATTGCTCCAAATCAAGCAAGCTTAACTGTGGAGTTTCTAACGATGGGCTTCCGGAAATGAAGGTGCATCTTGTTGGTATGAGTAGTTCCTATAAAATCCCTTAAGCTTTCGTGGTTTGGGGGTATTACAATAATCCACTTGAAAAATGGAAAAAATAAAAAATTACAGCTAAAATAGAATTACTTGAGCCTACAATCATTATTAGAGTCAAACCTATGATTTATAATCAAGAAGATAAAGAAGAATTTCAAGTACAAATTCAAGAATTTCTTAATCAAAAACTTATAAGAAAAATCAATAGCCCTCACAGTAGCATAACCTTTATGGTTAGAAATCATGCAGAAATAAAAAAAAAAAGTAAAACCTAGAATGGTAGTAAATTATAAAGAACTTAATAAAAATACTAAATTTGATGGATATTATCTACCAAATAAAGAAGTTTTAATAAACAAGCTAAGAATAAAAAATACTATTCAAAATTTGATTGTAAATCTGGATTTTGGCAAATCAAGCTAGAAGAAAATAGTATACCATTAACAGCATTTAGTACCCCTCAGGGACATTATGAATGGATAGTTATGACATTTGAATTAAAAAATGCACCACAGATTTATCAAAGAAGAATGGATGAAGTTTTTAAAACTTATAATTTTCTAATTGTTTATGTTGATGACATACTTGTTTGTTCAGAAACACATAAAGATCATCTTAAATATCTTAGAAGCTTTGCTACTCTTTGCTTAAAAGAAGGTATAATACTTAGTCAGAAAAAAGCATAAAAAAATGAAATTGAATATTTAGGAATGTAATAAATAATAAAGGAATAAAATTACAATCTCATATTTCAGAAAAAATAATTTTGTTTCCTAATAAACTAGAAAATAAGCAACAAATTCAGAAATTTTTAGGATGCATTAATTATGCTGAAGGATTTATAGAAAAACTTGCAGAAAAAAGAAATAAATTACAGAAACTATTAAGAAAATGAAATGAGTTAGGATGGAATGAAGAACATACTCTTTGTGTTAAACATTTAAAAGAAAATTGTAAAAATTTACCTAAACTCAGACTCCCTGATGAAAAGGATAAATTAATTATACAGACAGATGTATCAGATTTATATTGGAGTGCTTTATTAAAAATCGATTTAAATGAAATTTGTAGATATACTAGTGGAACATTTAATAATGTTGAAGTAAATTATTCAACCAATGAAAAAGAATTATTAGCAGTTGTTAAAGGAATAAATAAATTTAAAATGTTCATGTTATCTAAAGAATTTATTGCTCAAACTGATAATACTCAACTTAATGGACTAGTAAATAATAAATTATCAAATTCACCTCAATATAGAACATTGCATAGATGGCAAGTGTTATTATCTTTTTATAATTTTAAATTTGAATATATGAAAGGAAAGTATAACTTATTTGTTGATTTCTTGAACAGGAATCATGAATATGGAAAAGATTGAAACATTTACAAAGGAATTACAAAATCTTCTAACAGATTTTAATGTAGATTATCTTGCTGTCCAAGAGCACCATCTTGATATTCGACAAACTTTGTGCGATTTATCAAACAAGGTAGTTGAGAGTGGAAAAAAGATTGAGAAATTAAACAATAATAAAGAAAAAATAGTTGAAAAATTGACAGAATGTTTAGACTTTTTTGTAACTTGCAACCAAGAGTACCATCCTTTAGAAAAAGGTGAATACAGCCGAAAGACTAGTCACGTCCCATTTCGGGAGATTAATACATTCACCTCAAGTGGAGATTTGAAATTTAAGAGAAATAACTCTCTTACCTCGCAAGAGGAAAAAGTCATAAAAAAATGGTCCACAACAATCACTAGTCAATATTGACAAATTGTTGGAAAAATGTACAAGTGGAAAAGGAGCCACTCACCTTTTAGGTGAAACATCCTTATCAAAAAGCTCATTGGAATAGCCTATTGTTATTAGTGAATTCCAAGAAAATAAAAAATCATCTACTGGTGACCTCAAATCACCAAAGGGAATAATTACAACTCATCATGTTAGAACCAATTTACATCCTATGGAGAAGGAGTATTATGAATTCTCAGAATGGATATATAATTTTAGAGAAGGAAGATCTCTTTACTTAACAGCCCTTCCAACGACGATTTATTCGATAATTAGTGCAGTTCAAGGTGCAGATCCTAATATTGTTCGAAAATTGGCAGCATTTGGATTCTTAGATCGACTCTTCCCATGAGCAGATCTAAAAGGAATTGAACAATTTGACAAAGAATTCGTTAATTGTGTTAAAAAATTCAGTGATAAACAACTAAATGAACTGAGATTTTACACAATTGGTTCTGAATATAAGGAACCGAAATGGTATGGAGAACATCATCTTGTCACTATTCGAAAAAATAATGGAAATCTACTCAAGGAGATTTAGATTTTTAAAGAAATGCCGACTATCAATAGAAAATTGATAATTTACAGGCGAGTCCTTGGAATCAAATCAGTTTGCTCAACCATGCAATTTTTCTATGGAGAAAAATACATGGTTTATGGAATGAGTAATAATTGGATCATTATTTGCAGAAGAGACAAAGAATCAAAAATCCTTGAGGATAAGATTTGTGAAATCTTGAATGACCAATTCATTGGAAGTGAGGAATGCATAAAAGAAGCTTATAGATTGATGGGACACGTCCACAAATAAAGGACGATAAGAAAGCAACATCACAAGACAGCACCATGTGAGCATTAAAGAAAGAGAAGACAACTGTTAAAGCTGGAATAAAAGTTGCCGACAAAGTACTTTATTATTTTCAACCACTTTTGAATTATTGTACTTTTGCTTTTGTGTTATAAAATTTTGATTGGCCAGAAGCTTCTCGGTGAAGTAAGCTTCTCTATAAATTATGACTCTTCCTACTTAAAGAGGTATGACCAAAAAATCCACAGAAAAATATATTCTCTCAATGATCTTTGTAATCACTAACTTTAAAGAGTAGAAACCACTCTTCAGAGTATCAATCTTTGTAAAAATCTTTGTATAATAGCTTTCAAGCTATCTTCAGATCAATAAAGTCTTTGAGTTTAAAATAAACATTTTATTACGCTCTGAGTGTTGTTCTACACAATGAGTCTGTTTGAGAGTTTTGAGTGCCCTTGTGTCTGTTTCGCAGTGGTGTTGTTGGACTTTGGCCAACTCTTGTGACGAAGGTGACTAGGAACATATAGCATTCTTGCTATTTTGCTAAGCGTGGTAAGACACTTATTTTAAGCTACGAAGAAATGTATTGTTTGAAGATTTGTTTGAAAATTATTATATAAGAATTTTTATAGGATTGTATACTTTGAAGAACTTCTCATTATGGAAACTTACGAATTGTATTATAGAATTGTACCATTTAGATATACTAATAGTATTGATTATAATCACATAATAGATATCCCAGAAACTTATGATAGTTATACTAGAGGAATAAATTTTATAAAAAGAGATTCTAAATATTATAAAAAATGTTTTACAATTACTTATTTTTGGTTAAAAGAAATATTACATAAAGAAATAATAAAAATGATTATATTTTTTTTGGTTAGATAGTGAAAATAGTAAAAGAACATTTGAAAATATAGAGCAATATGAGAATTATAATAATGTTGCTGAATTATATGATTTTGATTTTAGTTTTGATGATAAAGAATAAAAGAATTAAAAATATTCTTAAATATAATTTAAGGAATCACATAAAAAACTTATAAATGAGAAAACATATTTCGAACAGATTACCAAAAGAATATAAGAAATTAAAATTTAATCTAACATTAAAATTTTATATATCTATAATTAACAATAAACTAGATCTTTTTAAATTAAAAGAATATCTAGAATACACAACTATTAAAGAATAAAATATACCTGAAATAACTAAAGAATTTTGTGCTAATAAGATAAAAATTTTAGAAGAACAAATAATAACCAGAAGTAATAGAAGAGAAATTGAAAAATAAATGTTTAATTGGAATAGAATTAAAAGAGAATTAATAAGAAATGAAATTACAAGAGAATTAAGAAGAGAAGAATAATTAAGGAGAGAAATAGAACAAATGATAAATAATGTAGTAGTAAATCCCTTAAACCTACCAGATTAATATGAGTTTACCAACAAAAATAAGATTTGATAAACAAGAAATATAAAATATAAAACTACCAATAGAAAGTTATCAAACTAGAGGATGAAATACAACTATATTTCAACATTTAAGTTCATGAAGAAATACGGATGAATGATTAAATATGACTACAAATTGGACTAATGCAAATTATGGCAACAATTAGAACAAATAAAGTCTAAAGATATAGAAGTTATAGATGAAATTAATAACATAGACCCAAAAGATGAAATAGCTAAAGAAAGATTAGAAGTTTTAAGTAAAAATATGTCTAAACAATTTAATAAAATTAAAGAACAAATTAATAATTTAGAAATGCTTGATGAAGCTAAATTTGAAGAAATTCAAAATCAAATATAAAAAATTGCACAGAAAAATAGTATTAATAAAATTGCAACTTTAGAGGAAAAATTAGATATTATTAATTATAAAATGGATATTTTATTAGATAAATTAGGATTTGAAAATATTAAACCACCTTGTAAAAAATCTAGAGGATGAGTATGAATGATAAAATCAATTTAATTGAAATAGGTATAAAAATAATTGAAGAAAAAATTACTAGAGTTGAAATAAGTTATGAAGAAGAAAAAGAAAAATTACAAAATAATTTCTTAAGTGTAGAAAATCTTTTAAATAGAATAACAGAAAATTTAAATAAAAAAAAACCATTTAAACCAAATTATACTGAACTACTTAAAGAAGTTATAAAGAAAAATTGAAAAGTACGAGGAACTAATAGAACTTGATGAATTACTAAAAGATGATATTGAAAGACTATTAATCGATCTTAGAAAATAAGAAGAAAATCTTACTGAAAAAGAAGAAAAAAGAGAAGAAAAACTAATTATAGAGGAATAATGAATGAAGATATGGAAAACCTAATATTTGACTTAGAAGATTTAAAAATTTGTGAAGAAATAGCTAAAAATCATATAGTTGGAAGAAAAGGAGGACCACGAGCAGTTAAAGAAGAAGATTTTGGAGAAACTAGCACAGTAGATATGAAGCTGAAATAGATCATAGAAGATATGTTAATACTACACTTGATTTTAAAACTGGAAAGAGAAAATGTATAGAGATTAATTTAAACTAGTATTAAGAGAATCAAGTTAATTGAAAATTACATGATCATATTTATATCTAGATTGTGAATTAGATGTTAGAAACGCTATTAATGATTGGAGTACTAATATGTTAGCACAATTTAATTATAATCGCAGTAATATCGATAATAAAAATAAAACTGAATATTTATTAGCAACTTTTAAAGGAAATGTAGCTAATTGGTACGGAGGATTAGAATATACAACAAAAGGAATTTGGAAAGATAGTATTGAAGCAAAATTTGGAAATAGCATAAGTGAAGGTATAAATAGAATTGTTACAAGAATTTATAGAGAATTTGTAGGAGAAGATTGGGTAAATGAAAGTACTAAAGCTAAAGCAGAAGAAATAGAAGATGCTAAGAATAGAATGAAACATTTGAAAATTTTTAATGTGTTATCTTAATGAATATTGCTGTGAATATAGTAAATATTATTATATAATGTTTGGAAGTGGAATCGATAAAGATTATTATAAGGAAGTTTTTATTGGAAAATTACCACCACCATGGAATAATTATTTTCAAAATAAAATCAGAGAAAGACAAATTGGAAGAAATACAGAAGCCTATACTTTAGGATTTATCATAAAAACTATAAAAGATGAAATAAGTGCAATGTGTAGCAATCAAATGATTTATAAACAATCATGATTTATACAAGATAGAATTTGTTGTCAAGACACTGAAGTACCAGGAAATTGGGGATGTCATGATTATAGACGAAAAAGAAAAAGAAAACATAAAAAATATAAAAAATATAAAAAGTTTTAAAAGAAATATTTTAAACCAAAAAAGAAATATTTCAAAAGAAAATATAAACCTTATAATAAAAAATCATTAGATAAAAAACGATGTAAATGTTGGAATAGTAATGAAGAAGGACATATAAGCACTGAATGTCCAAAAAGGAAAGTTAGAGTACTAATTACAGATTTTGAACAAATTAGAGATGAATGTGAAGAAGTCAACTTTGAAGAAATAGAAACTGATGAAGAGATTTTTGAAGACAAATTAGATTCGGATGAAATATATAGTGAAGATGAATAGAAATAGAAAAAATAAAACTATTCTAAGCTTGTGGACTCATTTTGCAATAAAAAATATATTTCATTAAGGGTAAAATTGATTTTTTAACAAAAAACTTAAAAACCCTTTGTTGACCGGCCATTTTGGAAAATCTCCCTAATAAAGAGGTAGTCAACTTGCAAGTATTATATCTCTTGCCTTGAAAACAGCAAAAAAATTCAACTTGATTCAAAATGAAAAGATATTGAAATTCTATTTACCATTTTCTATACGTAAGTTTAATTTGTTAGATGTAAATATGACAAGAGTTTGTGAGTGAAAGAGAGAATGAGGGAGATATTTGATCTGCAAAATTAGGATTGGGTGGTTTTGTTGTTACAAAAAAAAAAAAAAAACAAAAAACGAGAGAGAGAGAGAAAACAGGGACAATATACCCATCTTTTTCAATCATTATTTCAAAACTCTACGTACTCATTTTTAATCACATATTCATACAATAAAATATTTCGCACATTAATTTAAAACTTTTTCCTATTTTTTAAATTCTCTAAAAATTCATTATTCAAAATTTTGTTTTTCCAAATAATGACTATCAAATAGTGACTAAATCGACATAGTCAAAAGTGCGAGAATGTGTAGATAAGTGAGAGAGATAAAAGAAACAAGGGATAGAGAAAAAGTAAGGGACTTTTATTATAATCGAGATTGAGATCATTGGAGTGCTAAAATATGGAGAATTCGGGACGAGAAATAGCAAGGTAATTCAACCATCTTTGAATACATCTATTCAAGTAAGAATATTGATCCAAAATTTATAATGAAAAATCTTGTAGTTTCTTTCAATACTAGTCGGAGGTACTTGTCGTAGTATCCTTGGCTATGTAATAGCGTTGACTGATTTTTGAAGACATCACTAATTAAATCTTATTTAGCAAAACTTATTCAATAGAAAACCTTAAAGTTATAACGAAAAATAAACAAATAAAAAAAAAGTTAGAAACAAAAGGGGAAATTATTCATCATAAACAATCAATATAATAATTCAATTCAAATTTAAAAACACACATACACTAACAAACCACCAAGATATTGTTGTTTCTTCTTTTTTCCTCAATTTTCTTGAAGTACAAACCTTTAGATGCATTGCATATCACATTTTAAATTTTTTATTTATTTTTATTTTTATTTTTATTTATTTTATTTTATTATTTTTTTTTTAGGGTTGGTAGAAAAGAAAAATTAAAGACTATGATTTTACGTTTAATAATTTAAGATAATTTTTATATTTAAACTTAATCGACAATATATTTATTATTATGGATAACATTTTAAGTTTTTTTTTAAAAAAAATTTAAATCGATCCAAAGGGATATTCATATCGTGAAATATCGAATCAAACGTTGTAAGAAAAATAAAGTTTGAAAAAATGACATTGGAATGATGTTGAGATTGAAAAGAAATATAGACAATCACGACTTTACGTTTCACAATTAATGTAAAATTATTTTTGATATTTAAAATTTATCGACCATATATTTATCATGGTCGTACTTCAACATTTTCAACAAATTTTAAATTGTTTAAAACGCATATTTGTAACTTAAAATATTAAATCAAACGTATAAAAAAAAAACCCGGCTTAGACGACTAGTCGAGCCGGGCCAGAAAGCCATTTGGCTCGGCTCGCGGATCATTCAACCAAAAAAAAAAAACCGCTTAGCCAAGCCAAGTGGAGCCGAGCCATGCCATCGGCTTTTGAACAGTTCCACCAAAGTGGCTCTTTTATTATAGTATATAGTATATGGATGGATATGGATATACAAGTGCCTTAAAACGTTGTTTTCCTTGCATTATCTTGCTGAAAAATGGTTATTTTAATGAAAAATGTATATATGCCATTTTTTGTTGAAACTGGAAGGATCTTTAATAGCATGTTATGAAATATAGAACATTAATCCACGTGTTGGGATATTTCACAATTCTGAAAATTGCATTTTAATCCTTGAAATCTTTTTGAATTGTTCAGTATATAAATATTATATTTTCGGATGATTAAATTATTTTTTTATGTATTTAAAGTTTAAATATATATTTTACACAATACAAATAAATTATAGTTTGCCTTTATTAAAATCTGAAAATTTTATATTAAATTTAAAATATTTACTTAGGGTTTTTATTACGTAGTGAGAAGTGATTATTTAAAATGCTCGTGATTTAATTTAATTTAAAAAATATATATATATATATATATATACTTTGAAAGTTCTTTAGATCCATTTGTTTGTTAATAATTTTTTGAAAATTGTATTTAAGTCGGAAACATATGATTTTAGTGTCAAACTTTTTTCTTATTTTAAATATTTCCCATGTTCTTGAGTCGTGTTAGTCTTAATGTGATTGTGTGATCCACTACAACACGTTCCCATTTTTTCGTGCTTAGTCCGATGTGGTTAGTTTTATGTGTATTTTGAGTATTCTAAGAGAGAATACTTAAAGATTATGGGTATTGAATGAGTTGAAAAGTTGCGTGCCTATCAAAATAATAGAATGTATCTAAAACATAATCTAATAAACCACGTGAAGATTTTTGGGACATTCCTTTTTTTTTTTTTTAATTATGATAAGCATAATATGATAATTCTGATGATACATTCAATGTATTGGGATTGTGTTGCAATAGAAATTAAAGTGAGAATGAAAATATATCTGTATAATAAAACTTAAATTATATGAGTTTGATTCTGAAATTTACGCAGTTCGACCCTAACAATACCTGAATAGGGTGAATGAGTATTTTATGCGGAATTAAAATTGTTAATTAATTAGCAACAAGTCATCAATTAATTATCTCTAGATGGTTAGTCAATCACGTCAATTTAATCATATGTTTAAATACCGCAGTTCATATAATCATTAAGTATAGCAATAAAAACACATGAATGATTACAGAGAAACCTCAACTGGGTAAAAACTTCGAGGGAAAAATTCATAAATAAGGTGTATACTTTACACCAATTCGAAAATCAGGTTTATAGTTTGAAAATTCAAAAATCAGGTTTTTTATTTATTTATGAAATAATAAATTATTAAATATTTAATTCTAATATAATATAATTAACACATCCCACATGATAACTACCCATAGTCTCATACCACTCTAGGGACTATTTCGGCGACCATTCCGACCACCACTCTTCTCCGACGATCGTTCCGGCAAATGCTCCGATTTCAGCAATTATTTCGGCGACTATTTCGGTGATCATTCTGGTCACAGATTTACAATTTACGATCACAATTCAAAAATTTTATAGGTCACAATTAATTCGTTGGTCACAAATTTCAAAATTAGTTAGTCACATGTCAAAATTTATAGGTCACACAGTCACAGATTTCCAAATTAATTGATCAAATATTTTTTTACGATCACAGATTATATAATTTTTAGGTCACAGATAAAAAATGGTTAATTTCATTGGTCACATATTTTCAAATTTGTTGGTCACAGATTAATTTTCAGTCACATATTGTCAAATTTTTAGGTCAAATACTTGGTCACATACCACTGGCACTACTTCAGCCGTCACCACTACACAAAACACCGCCACCACCCACCTAAAACCCACTAACAACACAAAAACACCACCACAATAACACCACAACCGCATCCCTCCACCACCACGAACACTGCACACAACACCACGCCCAACCAACAATAACACCAAAATCACCACCACCAAGAAAACCACACACAGATCTGTGACATACTCAACCACAAGAACACCACAACCGCACCCAACCACCACTGCACCCAACACCACGCCCAACCAACAATAACACCAAAATCACCACCATCGAAAAACCACACACACTGATCTGCTGCACCTTCGAAAGTACAGATCGCAGCTGCTGTACCTCCGCAAGGCATGGCCCACCATCTTCTGCACGACCACCACCTTTGTGACCGCCACCATCTGCAAACCAACAACCCAAAGTCAACTCAACCGTCGCCTGCGCGCGGCGCTGCTAAATGGCAGCAGCGTCGCTGCCGCAGCTGCTGAACGATAGCAGCGTCGATGTGATGCTGCAGCGATTCGCAGCAGAGGAGAGCAGAGAGGAGGGAAGAGGAGGCGACGGTCGACGGGCTGGTTATGGAGAGAGATGAGAGGGTGCGAGAAAGTAGTGAGAGAAAATATGGATTGAAAATAAATTAGGGTTTGAAATATTAGTATTATAATATTATTTAAATATTTAATTCATACCTGATTTTTGATTAGATAAAACTTGTACCTGAATTTTGAATTAGGAAGTTTAAACCACTGGTTTTTTGTAATTTCCTCAAATTTCGAACACTTTGCCAGTCAACAATCCACTATAAACGATTCGTGACTTACAATCTACCAAACTAGATGACGACATGTACTATTCGATCTCCTGACTGTAATTTCGACAGCTTTCTTGAATTATGTGCTCATACACCAATTCCAACTGCAATTTCCAAAACTCTCCTAATTTCTGCCCTCCTACAACAACTTCTAGCTTTGTGAAATCGTTTATCTCCTGTGGAACCCAAAGAATAGCTCGTTCTTCACCAACTATAACTCCAGTTACCTTTCTTGATTTTCAGTAACTCTGACAGATATGTGGGAATCAGTGGTTTGGTATTTTTGTCATAACGTTCTCTTCTGATATCCAATTGAAGTGATTCAAGATGCGTTGAAAAGTTAACTCAAAGGGCTATAATTTCACTTTTATTTTCTTGCAAGCTCACTTCTAGCTTTTATTCTCTCTCTCTCTCTCTCTCTCTCTCTCTCTCTCTCTCTCTCTCTCTCTCTTTCTCTCTCTCTCTCTCCATCTCCCCCTCCCGCTTGTGGCTCTTCTTCATATTTTGTTTGCTCCCCACTCTCATTTTAACATTCTATTTCTTTTATCGCATGTGGCTCCTCTCTTTTTTCATCACACTTAGCCACCTCACTATTTTCTCTATTTTCTCTCACTTGCTCCTTGGTATGATCATTTTGAGAATTAATCATGTCGCGAATTTTCGAAAATTCTAGTTTATAATCCAAACTAGTTGGTTTACTATGAATATTACTAACATGCTTCTCAATATGTATTTTACACCCATTGACTTCTCAACTCCATTACTCCTTCTAGGATCCTATCGAAACCCTCTTTCATGCCTATCACTCCTATACCTAAAATAGTGACTAGGTGCATATCGTTTCCTCATAATAGATCTCAACTCATCCCAAGTTCCAATAGGTCTTTCATAATTTTTTTGCCTAGAAGTTGTCAACTGATCCCACCAAATTATAACATAATCTTCAAATTGAGTTACGGCTAACTTTACCTTTCTCTCCTCAGAGTAACCATGAGAATCACATATAAACTCCACTTTTTCTTCACACACAAAATATGCCTCTGGATCGCTCATTCCCTTGAATGAAGGAAATATTGTTTTGCTATTTCACCTATTTTGATCAATACTTTCTCCACCAAGATTTCTACTCTATCTTCTTGCATTGAATGCTTTTGTACATTGCCCCCGATAAAAATTAGCAACCTTTGTGTCCAGCCTGTCCAATTTGTCGTTCACATCCCTAAGCATAATTCCAAATTGCTGTAACACCTCATTCGACTTCCTAAATTCTACAATATTTCTGCCTCACAAATGATCACTCATGTATAACTCATTTATAAGCCCTTTCCCTCTAATAATCTCGTCATTCTGCCTTTTAACACTTAGTGCTTTCGCCCAAGTACTTCAAAAAACAAGGTGAACTCAACCAATATTATATTATCATGGATCTAACTGAGTATTGATCACGAATTGTGATAGAAAAAAGAAAAGAAAAGATGAAGAATGACTCAAAGACACGAAAGAGGTGAAAGGATGAAGAACGAATTCAATGGACTATTCAAGAACGTAAAAAATGGAATAAATTTTGAACGTTTTTTTTTTACTCAAAGCTGAAATTTAAACTATTGAAAATTTCTCGATAATAATAATATTTTTTTTCGGAATTTTCTTACCTCGGGAATTCAACTACAAATCCAGCAAAACAAACGAAAATTGATTTGGACTTGTAATTAGTTTGAAAAACAAATTTGACTCTTTTTTTATAATTTTCTGGTTCAAAAATCAAGAAATAAGACGGACCCAAAGAACGCGAAGAACAGTGAAAAAATGAAAACAAAGACTCAAACAAAAACAGTATTTGAATGACATCTTGATTACACAACACATTATCCGCACCTGATGTTGAACACTACAAGAATTAACTTGATAAGTTCACGGTGTTTAATGAAGAACAATGGTTGAAAGCACAATGCCTTTCAATTGTATAATAATCTCAAATTGTTAAAAAGGTCTATAGTTGAATAATGAAGTCTTATTTATACTAATGGCTAGAAAACCTAGTAAAAACGTAATCAAATTCCTAAAAGATTACAAAGATATCAAAAAATAGTATTTTAGTTAAACTAGGAAACTCTAAAAGATTGGATATTTTCCGCCAACTTGTTCTCGGCATGTGTCTATGTGACTGCAAGTCCAAAAGTACCATGCACTAGTATAACCTTGTGCATAATTTCGTGTTGTTTCCGGAATGTACACATGGGTGAAAATCCGACAACCGAGCTGAAAGTTATGCTCATTTTAATTCACGCTACTCGTTTTCTTTCCAAATATCTTTCAAACTTGAATCCAACTCGTTGTGGCTCCGAACCCTTCACAAAACTTGAACTTTGGCTTGTTAACTTCACTCATTCGAACTCCATTGGTTGAACCATTGACTCGTGTGACCCGACCAAGTGATTGTCTGTCCTGAATCATATCACGCTCTTTGAAAGGCGTCAAGTTTTTTCTCAAAGTATACTTAATGGCTATAGGGGCTGCAGGCAAGTAGAATTTATTTCCTCTACTCTCAGGATGTAAATCATGCCTAATGTTCATCGTTTCCAAGTCCTTACAAAATTTACTGCCATCTTTAGATTTTCCTTTCACATCCAAAAGTGTACCAATGATACTCTCACAAATATTCTTTTCCACGTGCATCACATTCAAATTATGACGTACAAGTAAAGTTTGCAAATTAAACATTTATCGCGTCACGATATACTACATGCCATTAGAAGTATTAAATAAAACAGAAAGAAATATTACTAGAGTTACCTTCCAATATGGTAGCATGAAAAATAGACTTTTTCTTCCACATTACATTTGATTGAGTTGAGTTCTTCTTCCTCTTTCGCTTACCACTTTTTCCCCAATCATATGCGATTTTATCAACTTCAGTAAAATCTTCTTCACCATTCCTTATCTTCGGCCTAATGTCATTCTCAATACGTCCATTAAACCAACTCTTTTTCATGCGAAATGGATGACTCGACTCGAGAAATTTTCTATGTCCCATGTACGCAAACTTCCTACCATGTGACAGACATAGGGAACATGTATCTTCACGATAAATAGGACATGCAATTTTTCCCTTAACGGGCCATCCAGATACATCATATGCAGGAAAGTCATATATAGTCCACATCAAAATAGATTTTAAGTTGAATGTAGATTTTGTAACTGCATCATACATCTCAACCCCATTACTCCATAACAATATTAAGTCGTCTACAAGTGGTGCCAAATAAACATCTATGACATTACCAGGCTGCTTTGGTCTTGGGATCAATAAACTCAACATCAAACTTTCCTTCGACATGCATATTGATGGAGACATATTATATATAGTTAAAATTACTGGCCAACAGTATTTAGAGCTAAGATCTTTGAAAGGATTAAATCCATCAGTTGCAAGACCTAATCTAATATTACGAGGATCTGATGCAAAATATGACTATCTTCTATTTATCATTTTCCAACTTAATAAGTCAACTCAATGCCTCATTTTACCATCCGAGCTTTTATTATTTGAGTGTCATCTAAGTTGTGTCGCCATATCATCTATTCCAAACATCCTCTTAAGTCTTGGTATTATAGGGAAATAACGCAAGACTTTTGCTGGGATTTTTTTTTTTTGAATTTTCTTAGTTCTTTGGTTAACTTTCCATCTTAAGCAACCACATTTTGGACATAATTCAGCATGTTCAAGCTCCTTTTTATATAGACAACAATCATTCAAGCAAGCATGTATCTTCTCATAACCAATGTCAAATGTATTGACACGTTTTTTCATCTCGTAAAATGATTTTGGAAGTGTATAATTCTCTGGCAGCATGTCTTAAACAAGATTTATAAGTTCATCAAAATCACTATTCGATATATCATGTATAGCTTTATGTTTAAACATAGTAATTAAAGTTGACATCTTTGTAAATGTCGTGCAACCAGGAAAGGTGTTTCAGCATCATCAACCAAACTTTGAATCTCTACACCTCTTTCATCAAGAGGGTTTTCAAGATCTTCATCTTGTTATACATAGAAGTCCCTAAACATCTTGAGTGACTCAGACATTTCCACATTGACTAAATTTAGTTCAAATGGTCGTTCTCCATGAAATACTCAAGTAGTGTACGTAGGATCCATTCCTTTAATAACCAAATGTTCATACACGATTTCATAATGATGATGTTTTATATTCTTACACTTAACACATGGGCATCTTATCATTTCTGAACATAGATTTTCACGAGCTAGTTCAACAAAATTCCGTGCTCCATCTCTATATTGTTCTGAAAACCTATAAGTAAAATGTTATGATCATTTTATGTTAAATTGTTTAAATTTTGTAAGTAGATTCACGAGATATTTTTTAAGACAATAACCTTGATAATTGCAACCAGGCTTTGTCCATTATTATTCTATCACCTACAAACGTCGAAATCAACTGGAAAAGAAAAAAAACATACAAAAATGATAAAAACCATTCAACAATGGAACACGAAATATTCTCAAAAAATGAAAAAGAAAATAACTATTCATAAAAATCATCTCAAACAAACATATTTCTAATAAAACTAGAAACAATAAAAGTACTTATTTTACTTGTAAGTAACTTGTTAAAATGCAACAGTAAAAATTTTACTTAATATTTACAGGTAAAATTTGTTAAAATGCAACAGTAACTTGTTAAAAAATAACCATCTACGTGAAGATTGAAGCCTCTTTTTATTTTATTGACAATTCAAATCACTAAAGTCCTTAATACTTGCTAAAATCAAGTGGCCATTGAAATAGTAGTAAGATTCACGTACAAGATAATCACTACTGTTTGGTAAAGGGCAAAAGACCAAGTGACGGTGAAAAAGCCAAAATGTAGATAAAATAGCACTATCACAAATTGCAGTACAAATATGAATGACATATTGTGAAACTAATTATCAAAAGTGAGGAAACCAAAACAGACATATTTTCATCAAATATTTTTACCTCCCCAAAAGCACCCTTCCCTATCATTGTCAGTAACTCAAAATCATCAACACCCATTTTGTGCCTCTGAAGACGCATATATTCAGTTTCCTTCTTCTCTAAAATTTTTAATAGGTTACTTTGATCCTCCTCTTAATATTTACAGGTATACTAAAACTTATAAATAAGTACTTATTTTACTTGTAAGTAAGAAAAAGTAATAGACTTGAAACTATTATGAAACAAATTTGTACAATTTAAAGTGAACTAGACTTACTTTTAAGCTCAGTCGACCATGCTCTTCATTAAGTAAAAATATGTATATACTGCTTCCCTTCTCTTTCATTTTTTGGCCAAGGGAATTTCTTAATGTTAAACCTCTGCAATCTAACTATAGTGACTGATTAACTTCATAAAGTGGAATTCAGTTTACTTATTTGCCACTCAACATGTGAACGATTAACTTGTGTTTACTTCACTAAGTTAATTCTATATTATCGAGAACATATAATGAAAATATATACACAAGAACACACAAAATTGGTGAGCAAAGAAATTTCTGGATAAATGACAGATTGTAGCCAGTAACTATGGACAATACTTTTCCTTCCAACTTTTTTATCCTCACATAAGTAGCTAAAGAACTAATTACATAGAACAAAAAAGGTCATCAAACAGGCGATCATTATCAGCTATTACAGGCACATCCTCGTGCAAGTCAAAATCAATGAAAATAACCACAGTAAACCACTTACCCTAACTAATTAAAGAAAAGTATAAGAGTCTCCTTCTTCTTCAACCAAAAAAAATTGTTACGATTTTTTTGTTATTCAACCAAACAGATTAGTGAGATTCCCATCAATTTGTAGGACAAAATGAAAATAATCAGAGGAAACCACTCGCCCCAACTAATTAAAGAAAAGAATAAGAGTCTCCATCGTCTTCAACCAAGAATATTAATAATGTGGAGCACAGCATCACGTAATATTAATAACAATAAAATTAGCACAGTAAAACTATAATGGAATCCAGAAGTACGACAACTTAGTTCACGCAGAAGTAGGTTAATCAATTAAAGAAAAGAGTGCTATGCTAATTCTACTATCTATTCTAGATCAATGCCCATAAGGGGGTTCGACGTGTATCATTCTACAGGCTACACAGCACAGGTAACACAACCTAATTAGTAATTCCTACAGTCCTACTACTTCACCAAGCAAAGAGAAAGAAATCACCGGTTTGTGTATAAGTAAAATATAGAGCAAAGAGAAAGAAATCTGAAAGGAATATAATGGCACAATGATGCAATTGGCCATTGGGCCAAAATTAGTTGGCCCAGCTGGATATTGAATCCCAGCCCACTATCAATCGGTTCACTTAGTGGAAAGAAAAAAACGTGTTGGTCTTGTAAGCTGAAAATCGTGTTTTGCTCTTTACCTATTATTTGGACGCCTGTGATGTCACCACGTGTCGCCTCCAACTCCGTTGAATTGGCGACTGTTGTGTGACTCACTTAAAAGGGGGCCCTAGGGTTTGAGACTCTTGACTTTTTCTCTTGGCTTCGAGATTCTTCTGTGACTCTCCTCTCTGCTGCGCCGTTTCCTTCGTGTTTCTTCTCTTCTCTGTTGAAATCAAATCTTCTCATTTGATTTCTGTTTTTCTCTCAATAGCTTGTAAATCTTGTGTGATTTCATTGTTGAGGGTTCGGTTCTTGTGTGAACCGTGTAAAGTGAAGAGAGTCCCTATTTTGTGTAATAATCGGCTAATACTAAGTGCCATCCTTTTGTATCTTTATCATTGGGGTTTTGATTCAAGTTGTACAGTGGTTGTTCTTGAGATTGAAGCACCTATTTGAGAAGTGAAACCTGTGGGTTTCTATCACTGAATAAAGCTATGGTTTCTTTCATTCTGTTTCAGTTTTCTGTTGTTCATTTTCAGCCTTATGTGTTTTATCTATTGTTCATAATTTTCGCTTGTGTAGTTTTTGTTTTGCACAATATATGTTGTTGACTTGTGAGCTAATGGTTTGATCTCCTCCCAACAGTGGTATCAGAGCATTTGGAAGGAAATCTTGATGCTTGGTGCGATCGATTTTGACACTGATATATCACTTGAGCTTCACAGCGTGATTTTCTCAAACCCTAATTAAAGGGGCTTTGGTGAGATCTGTCCATTACTTGAATTTTTTCAATATTAAATCAAAGCTGTATAATTGTATTGCGTGTTTTGAATCAATTGGGTGCCTGGCCTTGTGTGGTTATACTATCTTGATTGACTATACTGCCTTGTGTAAATTCTGTTTGGTGGAGTTTACTGCCTTGTTGGGATTCTTTGTCTAGGTTGAATATTTTCTGCCTGTATAGATTATCTGACTTGTGTTTTTTAAAAAACCTGAATCATTGACTCCTTGTAATTCCTTTGTCTAGAAACCATGAGTTGTCTGGAATCTGAGGGTTACTTGGATCACAGTCAAGATTCCTGATAATCTTGATTTTCTGAAAATCATTCCTGCAATATTTCTTTAGCCTGATTGATATCTGTATGTGTTTTTGCCACTGTACAATTTGGTTTTGTATTTAGTTTGGCTATATTGTGTGCAGTATGAAATAATTCTGAAGTGCCCGTGCTCTGAACTTCCAATTTGTGTTCTCTGTTGTGCCTCTTGAGTGTTGATACTTGACTGATCTACATTGCAAATCATTGATTGGTGTCTGATTGATCTACGTACATTCTTTTTATTCAAAATGGCAAAATTTGAAATGGAAGTTTTTAATGGCAAAGGAGACTTTAGTCTCTAGTGCCAGAAAATGAGAGTTCTTTTACTTCAACAAAAATGTGCTAAAGCCATTGATGAGTTATGGCCTACTGATCTTGAATCTAGTAAAGTAACTGAACAAGATGAAACTGCATGGAGTACTATTTTCTTGCATTTATCTGACAATGTGATTAGAGAAATTGGTGAGACTGAAAAAACTGCTGAATTGTGGAAAAAACTGGAGAAAACTTATTTGAATAAAGCTATGCCAAATAAGGTTTATCTCCTAAAATAGTTTTTTGGTTTTAAACTGGATCCATCACTTGACCTAGATGCTAATATTGATAGATTCAACAGATTAACCTGTGACCTAACCAACTGTGACGAGAAACTCTCAGATGGACAGTTGGCTGTGGTTTTATTGAATTCAATTGGTGACAAATATAAAGATGTTAAAAATGCAATTGAATATGGGAGGGACACTCAAACTGTTGATGTGATCGTTAATGCTTTAAGAACAAAAGAGTCAGAGTTAAAATCTGATAAAAGAGAATCTGTTAGTGGTGTTAATTTGATGATGAAGTTCAAGTCTAATCCCAAAAATGGTAATTTCAATAAGAAATTTGGACATAAGAAAAAGGGCAACTTTAAGGACAAATAAAATGAACACCAAAGGAAAAAAATGTTTCTATTGCCTTGAAGAAGGTCATTTTATTAAAAAGTGTCCTAAAAGACTATTTGACTCTAAAAATGATGGTGGGGCTGCTTTGGCTTATAATGACTCTAATGTTGATGAAGTTTATGTGGCTGTTAGCTGTCCACCTTGTCAAGAGTGGATTCTTGACTCCGGTTGCACCTATCATATGTGTCCTAATAAGGATTTCTTTACTGATTTTGAAAATGTAACTGGTGGAAAGGTTTTAATGGGTAATCACATGGCATGTCAAGTAAAAGATGTTGGAACTATCACTTTAAACTTAAAAGGGAATAAGAAGTTGATTCTTGAAAAGGCTAAATATGTCCCTGATTTGAAAAGAAATCTGATTTCCTTAGGGGTGTTAGATGACCTTAACTTTGACATTGTGATCAATAAGGGTTACATTAAAATCTTGAGGAGCTCTCAGCTGATTGTTGAAGCTCCCAAGAAATATGGACTTTACATTTTACAAACTGAAAATTTTTTGGAGTCCACTTCAGCAGTAATCTCAGTCCCAAATGATAAATCACAAATATGGTACAAAAGATTGGGCCATATTAGTGACAAAGGTCTACAGATTTTGAAAAAAACAGGGTGTTTTTGGTAAAGATAACATTGAAAAATTGAGTTTTTGTGACTATTGCATCTTAGGAAAGCATAATAGATTACCTTTCCTACATGGAATGCATAAATCTGTCTCCATACTTGAATATTTGCATGCTGATCTGTGGGGGCCAGCAACTGTGAGTACACATTCTGGTTTTAAATATTATTTGCTTGTCATTGATGATTTTTCAAGAAAAAATTGGACTTTTTTGTTAAAATCAAAATTTGACACATTTAATGTTTTTAAAGAATAGAAACTTTTAATTGAGAATCAAACTGATAAGAAAATTAAAGTTTTGAGGACTGATAATGGTTTGGAATTTTGCAATTATGAGTTTAATGAAATGTGCAAATTATTTGGTATGTTAAGGCATAGAACAGTCACACACACACCACAACAAAATGGCTTGGCTGAAAGAATGAATCGTACTATTCTTGATAAAGTGAGATGCATGTTGTTGTGTTCTGGCCTACCTAAAATTTTTTGGGGTGAAGCAGTTAAGACTGCTAGTTATCTGATTAATAGATGCTCTTCTAGTGCTATAGACTTTAAGATCCCCGAAGAAAAATGGAGAGGAAAACCTGTTGACTTTAGCAACTTGAGGGTTTTTGGTTGTGCAGCTTTTGCACACCAAACTGAAGGTAAATTGGAACCTAGAGCCCTTAAGTGTGTGTTTTTGGGCTATGGGGTTAAAGGCTTTAGACTATGGGTGAGAGAACTCAAAGGCTATAAGATCATTATAAGTAGAAATGTGGTATTTAATGAGGATGACCTGCCTTGTTTTAAGTCTGGACAGCAACCTGCAGACCTTTTAGAGACCCCTGAACAATCTGAAAATGTGGGAAAAAGGGTTGAGATTGAGGTGGAGCAATCTGGGGAGGGTTCTGACCAATCTGCCCATCAAAATGGTGAAGAACCTGAAGCTGAAATTGAACCTATTGAGGTTATAGAGGCTGATTTAGAGCCTGGACAGTCCCTTGCAGATTACCAACTTGTTAGGGATAGGGAAAGAAGGACCATTAGACCTCTTGCTAGGTTTGAAAATGATGTTTCCTTGCTGTCCTATTATGATATGATTGAAGAAGAACCTGAATCTTATGAGGAAGCTTTGAGTAGCAAAGATTCCAAACAATGGCTTGCAGCCATGCAAGATGAGATGGAGTCCCTCAACAAAAATAAGACATGGGTTTTGGTAAAAAGACCTGAGGGTAAGAGGATTGTGGATTGTAAATGGATTTTTAAAATAAAAAGGGGTGAACAAAGTGAGAATGACATAAGATACAAAGTCCGTTTGGTAGCAAAAGGTTTTACTCAAAAAGAAGGGGTTGATTTCAATGAAATTTTTTCACCCGTAGTAAAATTTACTACAGTTCGTGTCATTCTTGCTTTGGCTACTCAATTTAATTGGGAGTTGGACCAATTAGATGTAAAAACTGCTTTTTTAAATGGAGATTTAGATGAAACCATTTACATGAAACAACCTAGAGGATTTGAAGTGAATAAGAAAGCTGACTTAGTATGCCTTCTTAAGAAATCCCTATATGGCTTAAAACAAGCTCCAAGACAATGGTATAAAAAATTTGACAATTTTGTTCTTGGACTTAGGTTTAAGAGGAGTAACTTCGATACTTGTCTTTATTGTAAGGGTCAAGGTGGAGCTAATTCACTTTACATATTCCTTTATGTGGATGACATGATATTAGCAAGTCATGACATAAAGGAGATTGAGGAAATTAAAGACAAACTAAAATCTGAATTTGAAATGAAGGACTTAGGTCCAGTTAGAAAGATTTTAGGTATGGAAGTTAAGAGAGATAGAAGAGAAGGCACACTAAGTCTTAGCCAAAAATCCTATATTTTAAAATTACTTAGCAAGTTTTCTATGGCTAAATCCAAGAGTGTTAATGTCCCCTTGGCTAATCATTTTAAATTATCAAATGATTTATGTCCTAAAACTAAAGAAGAGTTTGAAAGAATGGCAAATGTGCCTTATCCTAATGCAGTTGGGTCAGTAATGTATCTCATGGTGTGTTCTAGACCAGATTTGGCATATTCCATAAGTGTTTTAAGTAGATATATGTCAAATCCAGGTGAAGCACATTGGGAAGCCATGAAGTGGCTTCTTAGGTACATTAAGGGGACCTCAAACTTAGGGATTCAGTTTAGAAAACAAGCTGAGTGTTATTTTAAAAGGGTTTACTGATTCTGATTATGCAGGTGATAGAGATAATCGAAAATCTACTTCTTCATACATGTATACTTTGTGTAATTCTTGCATAAGCTGGAAGTCCCAACTTTAAAATATTGTGGCTTTGTCTTCAACTGAGGCTGAATACATTGCAGCCACCGATGCAATCAAAGAAGGAATTTGGTTAAAAGGGTTACTTAATGAATTTGGTTTTATTAAAGAAGTTGTTCTTTATTCTGATAGTCAATCTGCAATTCATTTAAGTAGAAATCCTGTTTTACATAATAGATCAAAGCATGTTGATGTTAGATTTCATTTTATTAGAGATGTTATTTCACAAGGTGTTGTGAAGCTTGAAAAAATATCTACTAATCACAATCCTGCTGATGTAGGTACCAAAGTACTGCCTTTAAACAAATTCCTGGTCTGCTTAACCTTGCTAAATGTTGCACCTTGCTGATAAGTGGATGCTGCTATTTGTGCTGATGATATCTGTGATGTTTGAATAACCACTAATGTGTTTTGAATCATTGTACCAAGGTGGAGTATGAAAGGAATATAATGGCACAATGATGCAATTGGCCATTGGGCCAAAATTAGTTGGCCCAGCTGGATATTGAATCCCAGCCCACTATCAATCGGTTCACTTAGTGGAAAGAAAAAAACGTGTTGGTCTTGCAAGCTGAAAATCGTGTTTTGCTCTTTACCTATTATTTGGACGCTTGTGATGTCACCACGTGTCGCCTCCAACTCCGTTGGATTGGCGACTGTTGTGTGACTCACTTAAAAGGGGGCCCTAGGGTTTGAGACTCTTGACTTTTCCTCTTGGCTTCGAGATTCTTCTGTGACTCTCCTCTCTGCTGCGCCGTTTCCTTCGTGTTTCTTCTCTTCTCTGTTGAAATCAAATCTTCTCATTTGATTTCTGTTTTTCTCTCAATAGCTTGTAATCTTGTGTGATTTCATTGTTTGAGGGTTCGGTTCTTGTATGAACTGTGTAAAGTAAAGAGAGTCCCTATTTTGTGTAATAATCGGCTAATACTGAGTGCCATCCTTTTGTATCTTTATCATTGGGGTTTTGATTCAAGTTGTACAGTGGTTGTTCTTGAGATTGAAGCACCTATTTGAGAAGTGAAACCTGTGGGTTTCTGTCACTGAATAAAGCTACGGTTTCTTTCATTCTGTTTCAGTTTTCTGTTGTTCATTTTCAGCCTTATGTGTTTTATCTATTGTTCATAATTTTCACTTGTGTAGTTTCTGTTTTACACAATATATGTTGTTGACTTGTGAGCTAATGGTTTGATCTCCTCCCAACAAAATCATCTAGATACAGACAACATACTTACATTAGGTTACTATTGCCGTGTTGCGATGCTGTCGATTTTCAAAGTCGAACAGGAACTATGGCTCGAATGGGAACCACTGGTGATTGTCGAAGGATGAAAAAGAAGAATTAATCGTCGACACCGAGCTGGAAGTTAGCATATTAGAGTAGTGGCAATGGGTATTGGACTATTGGTGACCAATCGCCGCGCTGACACCGAGCTAGAGGAGGCAGAGGCCGGAGACGGAGGCGAAGGTCGAGGGACGAGGGTGGATGAGGATGGATAAGGGTTCTTGTTTTGTTTTTAATTTTTGAATTGGGTTGGGTTGTGGTTTGGGCCGCTTATATTTGGGTAGTGGGTATTGGTAATAGATTTAGGCTTCACTACTAAAATATATATATATGGCCCATGGGGTTGAGCCCAGAAGCTCTTAATGGAAACTCTCAAATGCATGAGCATTGCTAAAAATATTAATGACAACGTGTAATAAACGAAGGTTGCTAAAAATATTAATGACAACGTGCATGTTGCTAAAACTAATATAATGGCAATGTGCAATGCGCGTTGCGAAAACTAATCTACGGCAACGCGCATTGCACGTTGCAACATGTTAACAGCAACGCGCTTTGCCCGTTGCCAAAAAAAAATAAAAATTAAAGACAACAGACACTGAATGTTGCAAAAGGGTGTATTAGCAACATTCATTAAAAAAACGTTGTCAAACTCAATTTTGTCAACCAATAGCAGCATACACTTGCTGAATGTTGCCATAGACCCCTTTTAGCAACATGCAATTGATGAATGTTATCTTTTGCATGTTGCAAAATGCATTTTTACTTGTAGTGTTTGATCAAACACTAAAACATAAAACCCTACCTACTCCAATTCCGATTTCTGAAGTTTGAGAAGGTAACTTGGAGTTCCCAATGCTCGAGTACGAACTGATTTTGTTCTTGGTGATCTAGCGGAGAGAAAAGTGGCCCAAAGTTCTCAGAAGTACGAGAGTGCACAACCGGCGAAATTCATCGGTGATTTACATGTTAAGTGGCCAAAGTCAGCTTAGGTTCAGTAGTGTCTGAACTTTTTCTAGTTGGTCATTTACTCGCAAGTTTGCCCGGAGGTTTTTTTATCCCTATTAGAGATTTTCCACCGTGTTCAATTTGGTGTTCTTTATTCTTTATCTATTGCTTTTGATCGTTATAAATTGATTGACACTTAGGATTAATTAAATTGGATTAATTAACTTAATCATCTATAAATCAATTAATAAGTTACTTGTTGCTTTTAATTGTTTGATTCCATTTTTGGGTCTAAACTATTTGGCTAATTTAAACTTTCACACTTATCAGGCACTCAGTTTGGTGAATTCTTTGGTGAAAATTCTGAAGCGTTCTCATAGTTTTCCAAGAGTCCCTTTGCACTTTTAGTCACTGTTTAAGAGAGCCAGAGTCCCTCCATTTACTAAATGATTTGAGTTTATCCCTTGTCATTTCCATATTTCTATTTTGTATATTCACGATACACGTTATTTGGTTTCAGAAAAGAAAGTAGCTTTGCTGCATTTATGTTGGAAAGGCAAACTGTTGCGGTTAGCACTTGAAGATGTAAACTATATTTGAGTGCTCATGGAGAATATTTCCATATTAACTGAATAAACCCTCTTGGTCATATTGCCTAATTTAGAATAAAGTGATAAACCGACTCGACCTCTAATAAACAGCAATGGCAGTATTTGCTTTGACATCTTGTAGGAATAGTTTCAACTGAGTTTGAGGCATAATAGTTTTGTATTCTCTAAACTGAGTTTGATGCATAAGTTTTGAGAGTTAATTTAGACATTTCGAAAGTTTAAGGACTAAATTAAAAACTTTTGAAACTTGCATCAGGTCAATTATTAATAATTTTGGGATGAAGATGACATAATTGTGAAGATTATAAGATAAATGACTAAAATTGCACGAGAAACGGACTCCATTTGAAAAAGGAATTTCCTTTTTTTTTTTTTTTTTTTTTCTTTTCGAAGTCTTTTTTGAAACAAAAGTAAGTAAGGATTTTGGCCTAAATTTTGTTCCATAAATATGTACCTTAGTCCAAAAATTGAAGTAGGCTTACAGGAATCCATTATACACATATTATACAAGCCAAAGGAGTATCTTGGGACATTAATTCAGACCAATTTACAAAAAAAGAGAGCTGAAAAGGAGAGAAAGGTCAATAAGGTAGGGTTTAAGGTTTTTACAAGAAGAACGTGAAATCTTGGTGTAAAATCTTCACCTTTTTCCCACTTTCCTTAAATTCCGGTCATGCGCTTTAGCCCTTGTTTGACACCCATTATTTCAAAACTATTTTTTTACATATTCATTTTCAGCTACACATTCACACAATAAAATACTCTGCATGTAATCAAAATCTTTTTCCTACTTTAACCACACATTCTCCAAAAATAACTATGAATTTTTTTTATTAATTTTACCCAAATAATGGTTGTCGAACAGAGCCTTAATTCTTTCTGGTTTTATTATCTACCAAGGTGTGTAATTAAATATATAGTTAGGTTGAAAGGTTGTAACTTAGCTTTAAACCCTAAAAATTTATCAAATTTTAAATCTCCAATTGATGTTGTGAATTGTTTCACTTTGATTCTTAATAGTTTGGATTAATTGGCTACTAGTCCATTGATTTGGAGCAATAATTATGTCTAGAAGTGAGTTATTTGTTTATATCGTGTTGTAAAACCTGCAATTTGAATAAAAAATAGAGATACACTTTTATAGTTGTTGATATCGTTAAAAGAATTCTATAGCGATTGAATGCTCTTGATTAAGGCTTATTCACATTCACATAGATTTATGGTGAGTTGACTTAGTTGATTACATTTAATTAATTGTTATAAAAAAATCAGTGATTGAGATTAAGGGGATAACTATGGTGAACTCGTGAATGCTAAAAATTTAACCATCATATACATATTTTAATTGTGGATTTATAATAATTGAAAGAAAAATATTAAGAAATTATACTTTTCATTGTCCTCATCGAATTGAAGTTAGAAGTAGTTGAACCAATAGTTAGGGTGACTTGCGAATGGGAGATTTCTTCTTCATGCAACAATTTAACATGTTTGGTATACAGTTCACGTGCTCTACTCGATTAGAGTGATTTGCAAGCGAAATTATATTTCCCACCTATTATTCATCTGGAGATGAGACCAACTTGTGAATAATGTGAAGTTTTGCATTATACTAGATATTGCATGTTGTTGGTCACTCCAGATGAAGTTAAGAAATCTTTTTAGTATGATCCATCTTTCTAGTATGATCTACTTGTAGGAGATGATGATGACGACTGACAAGTACATTTTATGCATTTATTTGGGGTTATACCATGATATAAAAATTGAGTGGATATCTACTTAATTTGTGTAATTGTAGGGAAAATCCCAACCTCGATGAGAAAAATGGCTACATGGAGCTTAAATGGAGTTGATTCACAGCATTTGAAAATTAACTGGATTGCAATGGATCAATTGGAAGTATTTATGGGGGCATCTAGTAAAAAATTGTAAGTTTTGGGAGAGAAATTCAATATTGGGAAATTTTGGTAACTAAATTTCAAACTTTCAAAACTTGCATCGAATCATTTATTGATGATTTTAGGTTGAAGAGGACTAAATTACAAATATTAGAAGATGAAGGACTAAAGTTGCATGAGAAGAAGAGTCCAATTTAAATAGGAAATTGTCTCATTTTTCTTCTCACATTCGTTGTGTGCTCTGTTCCCAAGGCGACAAACTTTTCTTGGGATAAAGACTCAAGAAACATAAACAAAATAGAAATCTTAGATGTCAAAAGATCTTTTGAGATTGCAAATCACAAAAGAAGCTACTAGGGTAGCGACGCCACAAAATCAGCAGAACGAACAACTTAAAATCGATGAAGGAGATTTACCAGTTCCATTATTCTTGACTCTTGGTAGTCGTGCCTGAGTGCTCCAATATTGTATATCTAGATTACGGGATGAATAGCATTCAGATAATGACTTATTTAATCAAATTCACCAAGAAAATCATGTCGTTTTACGCGTTATCTCATGAAAATTCGAACGCACATTTCTTGAGATTCATAAGGAACTACCGAATTTTCGATTCTCCAGTATTAATGAAGATGCAATCAAACTTCGGTTATTCTCTTGTACTTTAAGAGATGTGTTGTAAAACCAACCACCGGAATGAGACGTTGAAATTATATAGCAAATATTGAAATATTAGATCAAGCAAAACAATAATAAAGATAAAAAAATATGGCAGAAGAATTAAGATATTTTATTGACTCAATAATAATGGAGAAATGGAGAAGATTATAATGGATCCTATAATCCAAGTAATCATATATCCCACATTACAAATTGTATAGAAGAGCCTAGTATTTATAGGAAACATGTAAGGGGACGTCCAAACCCTCTTAGTAGAGTTGTTGATGAAGTAGAATGACAAAAAACCGAGTCCAAAACGAAATAGAAGAGAAAAAATCGGAAAATGGAACAGAGACAGTGGCGCCTAAGCATCGTGGCTTGCACCGGGTGCTAATGCCTAGGCGCTGCGACGCCCAAAAATCCCCAAATAGCCTCAAATGATGTTTTTCTCTATTCAGAACTCTTCTTCAAGTCCAATATCAATTTTCAACTCCCAATGGGTATCCAAAATAGAACTTCAACTTGATATAGAACTCCAATAGTATTCCAAATTTGAATTCTTCATGACGTCCACTTCAATTAGAATTCTTCAATACTTCAAACACTTCAATAAAGGAATTCGGGTTATACCCAAATTCCAACAATCTTCACCTTGACATGAATTCCATTCAAGGAATGAACAAGTTTATTCAACAATAATAAAAAAATGACTTTTCCAACAAAACACAATACTCCACCCCTTTCAATAAATCCAATCACTACTATTGTAGAGTTATCTCAGATTCAAAAAAAAAATCATATTGATTTTAAAATTTACCAAACTGAGCTGTAACACACTCCAAAATGGAATCAAACCCAAATACTTTTAATGAAGGCCCCTTTCTAGATTGTACACCTTCTACTACACTGAAAACATGCTCAACAAAATCAACATCCATATATACCTTTTACCACTGGGTCCGTCTGTAGCAATTGAGTACAATGGCACCGCAGGTAATGGTGGCAAAGCGGCATTATCCATATCTCATGAACTCTACTAAGCAATATCATTCAAATCCAACCATTTACGAGCTCCAAATGTATTGTAACAAATTGAATATCCACCACAGTACTGAACCTGTGTTGATTGACTCTTCTAGACCATGCATGACCCTGCAAAATGTATAACTGAGACCTCTTATGTCCCTCTAATACAACTTGGACACTCTTACAAACCTTCAAAGTTCCACCTCCACCTTCACCTCCACCAAAGAACTCATAACCATTTGAATCAAGGATAGACAAACGAGATGAGATTCCTCTTCAAATCCAAAACATGTCGAACCTGGCCAAGTGTTCTAATTGTCCCATCTAATAACTTCAATCTGACCGTATCAATGCTAGCAACCCGACATGGTGTGTTGTCTCCATAACCATGACACATTTGGAAAATATTTTATATGTAGTAAGCAAATCCTTATTAGTGTTGACCTATGATTGATTTCATCCTCAATGTTTTGATTATAACAGACAAGTTTAATATTGTTTCAAACAATTGATTTTGAGTGATGATAGTTCAATATTAAAATCTATCCAGTATTGCCAAAATCAACACATCATAAATCGGACTCGAAATGAATAGCAAAGTAAAAGTTAAGCATTCAAGTCAAATCACTCGAGAGGAGAGCATAAAAGATCAAAATCAAGACTATTAAATCGGGCTCATAAAGAAGGTCAAGATCGAAGTCAAGCATTAAAGCCAAACAATGAAAGAAACTTCGAAGCAAGATCAAAGACTAGACTTTCGAAATCATATGCAAAGGTATAACACTTTGATCTTTAGTAATGAAAGACAATAACTTAAAAATCATTTGGTGGACAAAGTTATTTTCATATCACTTGCATAAAATATTTTTGATCAAAAGTAATATTGATTTTTCAAAGTGATACTTGAACTTAGATCACATCTCTTTAAAAAATTAAAAAGTCAACGGTCAAAGTCGATGGTCAACATTCAATCGAACATTCGGTTGACCAGGCAGACGTCCGGTATGGCAGTAACGGTCAATTTTTTGACCGATCTAACGCAACGGGTAGTTGATCGTTCGGTAAGCAGCGGACGTCTTGTATGGTGCGTTCGGTTAGACAGATTTTTGCCCGTTGCATTGCTATAAATATCACCTCTTCTTGCATTCAAAATATACACTTCTAAGAGCATTATAGAGATGTTCTTTTGAGATAAAATGTTTGATCTTTACTCTTTATTTATCTTTATCAATTTATTTTCTTTGAAAAAACTTTTGATTGATCTTATCTTTGAAAATCATTTCTCTCATCAAAGTTTTTCATTTCTCTTTGTCATTAACGTATATCTATCTTAAAAGAGAAATATATTTTTAAAAAAGTTCTTAGCACTTACATTGCATAAACTTATTCTACTTCTTCATATTGAAACTTTGATTAAATCAAATTTGTAAACATTATATTTATCAAAGTTTCTAATTTCTCTCTTAGTACTTAATTTATCACAAATTATTCAATGAAAGAGAAATATACTTTTGAAAAATATTTTTGTACTTACATTGCATAATCCTTCTTCATATCAAAACTTTGATTGATTAAACTAAAACTTGTAAAATCATTATATTTATCAAAGTTTTTCATCTAACACTTGAGCTATTATTCATTGTTATCTAGTAAAGTGTTTGTCTTTTTCTCTTCTTGTTCTCAACCTTAAATCTATTATTCATTAAGAAGAGAATATTTTCACTTGTAAACTTATTTTAAATTGTGGGTCGTGTTGAAATCCCTTAAAGATCAACATTGTATAAGAATTAGTGCTCCTTGTTGTAAGTCACCGTGTAGGTCATATTGAGGTCTCGTAAAGCTCAAAAGTGTAGGTCGTGTTGAGGTCCCGTAAAGCTCAACATTGTAAGGATCGATACTCATTGCTTGTAAGTCACCGGAAGCGTTGTAAAAGAGTTGGATTGCACCATAAGTCAATCAATATAGTGAAAAAGGCCTTGCTTATGCCGGGGAGCTTGGTAACGAGGGACGTAGATCATTGCATTGGATCGAACCTCCATAACTATATCGTTTGCACTTTCTATCCCTTTTACTTAACGCTTTTACTTTGTGCAAATTACATTGTGTCACTTATTTGCTTACTTTTGTTTAGTTATTTTCATTTATTTGCACTTATTATTTGATTGATCTACTTGCTTGAACTAGCTTACGATTATTAATTTATCAATGTGTTTTTAACTTACGTGATTTTAGTTAATTATTCAAAAAAGTTTTAAAAACCAATTCACCCCTCATCTTGGTTAGTTATTCTTGGACTTTCAATTGGTATCAGAGCAAAGTACTCAATGTGAAATATTTCACGATCTTGAGTAATAGCTAACCATATTTTTCAAAATCTTGAGAGGTATTCTGCAAATCGTCATCCTTTATTTGATGGTACTCATTATAACTATTGGAAGGCCCTATGACAATATTTATTCAATCAATAGATTATAATTTGGGAAGTTATTGAATTTGGTCCATATGTGCCTAAAAAGGTTATTAAAGAAAGTGGTAAACCGGATCAAATAATCACTAAACCTAGAGAGGAATATAATGAAGATGATAAAAGAAAATTGTCTTTAAAAGCTAGAGTCAAAAATATACTTTATTGTGCTTTAGATAAAAATGAATTTAATCGTATTAGTACATGTGATTCGGCTTATGATATTTGGCATGCTTTAGAAATTATTCATGTTGGAATTAGCAAAGTGAAAGAAATTAAGATAAATCTCTTAGTTAAAGATTTTGAAAAAATTTTATGAAAGAAAATGAACATATTGTTGACATGATTACTCGCTTCACCGATATTGTTAATAGTTTTAAAGGCTTTGATCGTAAATTTACTAATGGTGGGCTTGTAAGTAAAATGCTTATGTCATTCTCGGAAGAATGGAGCCCATTGAGAATGTTGATAGAAAATACCAAAGATATCAACACATATCCATTGGAAGAGCTCTATGGAACATTGATGACATATGAGCTAAATCGCACCGAAACAAAGGAGAAAACGTTGAAAAGTAAAGAAGAGGAAAGACGCCAAGTTGATTTTAAATCCGTAGTTGATGAAGGCACTTCAAGCGAAAATATGAATGATGAAGAATTTGATAATCCAGTTCTTCTTGTCAAGAAGTGGAAATGTTTCCGCAAAAATCATCGATTCCAAAAGAAATAAGAAAATGGCGAAAAGAAGAATAGATTCATAAAAAAGAAAGCCCTTCAAGCGATATGGGATGAAAGCGATGATGATGATCGAGATGAAGATGAAAGTCAAGAAGAAATCGTCAAAATGTACTTCATGACAATCGATGATGAGGTAAACCCCATTAAAAAACTCTCATATGATGATTTATTTTCCTCTTATGATGAAATGTTAGAAGAATTTGAAAAGTTCGCCCTTAGTCACTCTATTCTTAAAAAGAAACATAAATTATTAAATAGAGAAATAGAGAAAATTTTGGAAACCAAAGAGGAAAATATTGACTTTCATTATACAAAGAAAATTGTTCTTTAAAGGAAAAAGTAGAAGATTTGACTGAAATTGTTCACAAATTTACTCAAGGGAAAAAAAAATTTGATTTAATGCTTGGTGAGAAAAAAATGTGTTTTTGATAAAGGAGGAATTGGATATAAACTATTTTTGAAACAAAAGTCTTTTAAAAATTTCTTTGTTAAAGCTTCCACTTTCCCTATTTCAAATGTCACGTGTAATTTTTGCAATAAAAATGGACATGTATCTTTTAATTGTTCAATCAAAAAGAGGTTACACTTTGAGAGCAAATACAAGTAGGTTCGAGAATCCACTAGAACTAACTATCAAGGACTCAAGCTTGTATGGGTACCAAATAATAAAAATTGAATTATTTTTTGTAGGTACCAAAGAAAGTGAAGAAACAAATGTGCAACAAGATAAAGAAGAATCTTCCAAAGAACAAAGTGATTAATCTCTACCTAGGGAATGGAGTCAAACAAAGTACATCATGAACATGCTCAATATTCAAATGGAAGAGTAGAAATCAATGAACACTCTAATGTGATCATCAATCAAAATGGACAAAGATGATCAATGTACTTCCATAAATATAACAAAATATCGAGGTATGATCGGATCTCTTCTTTACTTAATTGCAAGTAAACTCGATATTATATTTAGTGTGTGATTATGTGCTTGATCTCAACCCGATTCTCAAGAATCACACATTAGTGCCATAAAATAAATTTTAGATATCTTAGTGGCATTAAAATATTACGTCTATGATATTCTAAAGACATTCAAAAGTAGGAGAAGGAAAATCAATTGGTCGATATTCTCATTAAACCTCAAATGCTTGATATATTTTCATATATTCTAAGGGGTTTGGGAATTATCGATGAATTTGAAGTATGTGACTAAATTGAATTCATACTAAATGTCTTGTATGATTTACGTGCATAATTGGTTGGAATTTATATAAATTTTATTCAAATGATTTTTCTTTTGTCATTTGCATCACTTATACTTTAATTAATATTACTATAAAGTGATGCTTATTCTTTTCTTAAATTTGTATACATTTAGCATCTTGTGCTTAATTCAGGGGGAATATATCATTCTCTTATGGTTGATTTAAAGGTTTGATCTTATATACAATAATACTCCTCTCATATGTGCTATCATTTTGCTTGTGCTAGGAGGAGAAATTGAGTAAGATAAATTTTGAAAAGTATTAAAAAGGAGGAATCTTTTATTGTTTCCTATAATCATCTTTTGATCTTAAATGCTATACTTTTTTTGCTTATGTCAAAAAGGGGAAATGAAGAGAGATGATTATACATGCTTTGATATAATATGCTTTGAATATATGATTATTGATTTGTAAAAGATTGGGGTAATATGAATTGCATGGTAAATTTATAATATTTATTCCTTTATCAATATGATATCACTACATTTTTATGCTATGTTTGACTTCCTTCCCATATTTCTTTTTGCTTATGCCGAAAATGGGAAGATGGATTAGATGATTATACATGATAGGGGAAATGTTGAAAGGGGGAATATATGTATGCAACTTTATTCTTTATCAATTTGTTTAATTTGTATATTGCAAATCATTTGTTTGTTATAATCAAAAAGGGGGAAATTGTTGACATATAGTTGATTTCATCCTCAATGTTTTGATTATAACAAACTAGATTATTATTGTTTCTAACAATTGATTTTGAGTGTGATAATTCAATGTTAAAATCTATCAAGTATTGCCAAAATCAACACATCATAAATCGGACTCGAAATGAATAGCAAAGTGAAAGTTAAGCATTTAAATCAAATCATTCGAGACGAGAGTTTAAAAGATCAAAATTAAGGCTATTAAATCGGGCTCATGAAGAAGGTCGAGATCGAAGTCAAGTATTAAAGCCAAACAATGAAAGAAATTTCGAAACAAGATCAAAGACTAGGGTTTCGAGATCATATGTAAAGGTATAATACTTTGATCTTTAGTAATGAATGACAATAGCTCAAAAATGATTTGGTACACAAAATTATTTTCATATCAATTGCATAAAATATTTTTGATCAAAAGTAATCTTGATTTTTCAAAGTAATATTTGAACTTAGATCATATTTCTTTAAAAAAAAAATCAACGGTCAAAGTCAACGGTCGATAGTCTATCGGACGTCCAGTTGACCATACGGACGTCCGGTATGGCAGTAACAGTCACACTACAACAAAAACAGCTTACTACAACGTTCAAAAAACGTTGTTGTAGACCTTTTGCAATGTTTGGACGTGCGTTGCAAATCAAGACGTTGCCGCAGAGTAGGATCCCTACAGCAACGTTTAAATGACAACATTTTTTAAACGTTATCGTAGTTTTTTTTTATAGCAATTTATGCAAATTGATTGACGAAATTGAAAATGACTTCTTCTGAACAAATTTTGGAATTACATAAAAATTGATAATTTCATTACAAATGTTTGAATCCACACACTTGAACATTAGAATGCGATACAACGACACCTAAATAAAAAGGAGGTTCAAAGTGAAATAAAATGGTAATAAATCAAAGGACTTCAAGTAGAGAGGTCTAATCGATTGGCTAGTGGAACCGAGAAGGGGAACAGCTTGACGAACACTCTTTTGCCTTTCCTTTAGGGAATCATGGTGGCATTTCATAGTTATAACATGTGGTAGATTTGAAATGTTGGGAAGTGCAATTACGATGCATGTAAGAGTCACCACAAGTAGAGACCAGCTGTTTGGAGGCTTCTGAGAATATAAACTTGGAACTCGATTATTGTCAAATGAGAACAACCTGTTGTTGTCCACAATCAAGATAGATACCTGTTCAAAAGAGAAATCACTAGTACATTCAATGAGATGAAGCATCTCGAAAGAATTAGAACAAAGGAATCCAAGAGGAAGTTCATTTAGTATATGATGAAGAATTATTGAGATGAATGCATAGTACATGGAAGACCAACTATTGAAAAACAGATCATAGTGTAAAAACCTAAACACAAACCAGTAATCAAGGGCTAAATCAGAAGAAACTTCACAAGAGAATAATCAGATCAAATACACATGGAAGATCATAATTAAACCATATACCTTCAGATGACGCCTGGGATTCAGTAGACTGTAGGGACTCATCTGATAGATCAGGAATCTCCTTCCAAGGATATATAATTTGATTCATTGTCTCCCTTACTGCCTTTACCTAAACAAATTAAAACAAATTACATCAAAAATTCTATATACAGATAATTCTACATTTAAAACTTAGATTATTAGTAGTAAGATGTCAAACAGATTTAACTACATCCAATTCTTTTTTTTTTGTATAACCGTGAATATCCAGGCAAGCTTGCACGCACCTCGACTAATCCCACGGGGCCCTGAAGTTTACAGTCGTTTTTCATCTCAGTAGCCCTGAGGGGACTCGAACTGGTGACCATTGGGGAGCAAACCCAAGGCCTGATCAATTGAGCTATCCCTCAGGGTTAACTACATCCAATTCAACATAAGACATTGTCAAATCTCTTTGCCTTGAAGGTCTTCAAAAAAGAACTTTTATGTTCAGATAAAGCATATTTCTTTACCCCGCGATCTTCATCAACGTCTCTGCAACTGCCTTCCTCGCAGCCCAATCCTCACTACTCAAGAACTCCACCAAAAACATCACTAAATTCTTAATCCGGTTCTTTCCACCACCAATTAACACACCATTCAGTTCCACCACGCTCTCTATCAGCGTCAACAATGCGATTTTTGCCTTGAAACCCTCGCATTTAGCCAACTTCTCGAACCTCAACAATAGGCATCTCAAGCAACCGGAATCCGAATTTTGCGATTCTTCGATTATTGATACCAAACAGAGAGCAATGCCAGTCTGAGTATTGGAGTCCTGCTCTCTGAATAGAGATTCAAGGAATGGTTTGGTAATGGAAGTAAAAGATGGTGCTGTGAGATGTAAAGAGAGGGAGAGTGAAGTAGATACGCAAGCAGAGTGGACGAAAGAATCCAGATCCCTGAGTCGGCGGATGATAGCGGATAAGAGTTTGGACAGGTGTGGGGAAAGAGAGTTTCCGTAGTGCTTGGAGAGCACCAAAATGAGACGAAGACACTGGCGACGGACAGGAGACTTATCTGACGAGTCGGTGGTGGAGATGGAGGAGAGAAACGGTGGAAGTGAGTCGGTGGAGAGAGAAAATGGAAATTGCAATTTCAATTCAATTTTAATTTTTAAGGTTGAAACTTGAATGAATCGGCTTCAATGAGAATTGAGAATGGAATGAGAAAGATAAATTATATAATGATATTTGGGTTGGGGGATAATGCTACAAGTACGGAGGTGGCTCACAGGTCAGTTACAGGATTTTGAATTGGGGTGACGTGGCAAGTGAGGGAAAAGAAAAAGACAAAACGCGTGAAATTGGAAAGGGTAAAACCAATTTCATTTCATTTCTCTTCCATTCTGGCCTAAACTCTCCAGTGGTGATTCAAAATCCAATCGGCCGGCGGCGCTCTCGTCTCCATCTCCGCCCGGTAGTGCTCTCGTTTCCTTTTTTGGAGTCGACCTCACACCATATTGCTGCTTCATCGGTGACCATTTTTGAAGTCGACCTTGCAGTCTCGCACCACTGCTTCTCCGTCGACGACTACATCAAACCACCACTGAAGAGCATGCCTCCGACGATACATTTGAACCATCGACGACGAAGCAATGAAGAACAATTTTTCCCGACTTTGCCCAAACCTATTCGCGCGGTAGACGAGGCAGCGAAGAAAGTTGCTATAGTAATTTAGAATTTTCTCCATTTTCATCTTTTATCAGAAGATCCCCTTAGAGATTTTGCCCAAGGCTCCCTATTTGTTTGATACGTCTCTGAAATACTCAAAAATTAATTTTTGGTCCGTCTTCAAACCATAGCTTCTCTTTCAAAACAATGGCAAATTCACAAGACAAAACTATGTTTGGTTGTGCTTATAAGTGAAATTTTGTATTACTTACTTCATGTTCAGCTAAGATTATAAAATGCTCTTTTGCAATTGTTTCACTATCAGCAGTGGCTACAGAATAGCAGCTTATTTGCTTTTCCAAATTGCCAAACATGATTAAGTTATTTTTATTTTTATAATATAACTTACTTTTCTAGATTTTTATTTTTATATTACAAAACTTGCTAGATTTAGTCAAGAATTTCTTGTTTGAGAATTCGGGCAGTAAGCCTGAAAAGTGGTGGAGTTGGTGGGAGTTCTTTACTGCAACAAAATGTTTAAGAACTATGGGGATGGTTTTAGTTCTTCAGGAGGATATGCATGTTCTAAGTGTTGTAATTTTATGTTTTGTACACTTCAGCATTGAACATGAAAATGGGTGTAAACTATGTTCCTTTTTATTATGTTTGGCATCAGTATTTCTTATTCTTGCCATGGATTTGAGTTTTGCATTTTATGTTGAGGGTGAGTGCTTGAGATATTGAACCCTTGTGATATCACATTAGCCACCCTAACACTTCTACAAACAAATATAACCAAGATTCCAAAATTCAGCACTTTCACTTGTTATAAATAAGTGGAAAACTGATTCAAAAACAGATTCCAGTAAAACCAAGTGACACAACAATGTTGAGCTTAACAAATTTTCCAAAATCAGCAAATTTTCAGCAGATTAAAAACCAAGTGATATCTCTTCTATACCAATTGTCCAAGTTGATGCTGCCATGCTCTCTAGTCTCTTGCGTGCCAAAAACTTGAGGCATTTGAGAAGAATACGTCATTTGAGATCCAACAATTTTCACATGCTTGGTATAAAACACAGAAAATGAGGAGAGCAAAAATGTAAGCGGTACTTCCATATATACATATATCACTCTGGAGATACATTCAGTTTGAACATGAAAGATCCAAGAACTTGCTGTCTTTAAAAATTATACTTAATTGGGACATGAGCTAAAAAGCAAAATCTTCCCATTGATACAGTCACCATAACCTGAGTTAAGCCCCATCACTAGCTTCTACGAAACTGCTTTAAGACAAAGAAGTATACCAAAACAATTGCACCAATACTAGTTCCCACAACAATTAATGGAGCTTCTGGGTATTCTTGGTGTAGATACATAATGACTTCACATATATCCCCTGTCCATCCCGCATTATAAAAGCAATCATTCTGCAAAGATGTAAAATCTCAAATTAAGTTAAATAATTAAAGAACTGATTGACATAAGAACCATAAGCACTGAAACAGAAAATATTAATGGTGCTCCACTCAAAGTTAAAACAGTAGCCAAATCAGTGCCTGCGTTCCTCATCTTCCATTTCGAATTTCTTTTTTTCAATTAATGGTGTGGTTTGATGTAAGTGTATTCACATACGGGTTCTTCTCCATATTTCCATTACAAATTTAATTCCTAAAAATCATACACTACGCATTACAAAAGATTTTTGAAGATACCTTTCCCCGTCGGGTCAACGATACCTTCCAACTCCATATCTGAAGGAAGTTTTGGACAGTGCAAGTTGTAAAAATGATGCGCCGTTGGTCAATTAGTCAGATTTAACTTCAGTCGCGGCAAAAAAAAAGGTCAGAAAACGTCGATTTCGCTTCAGTCGCGGTTGTCCAAGAAGTGGGAAATGACGGCTGGTGGGTGAAACTTGTGCTAGCAGGTAAAATAGGGGCCGCCAGTAGGTTGGACGAAGATGGAGGGTGGCGATTTTGAAGGCTTTAGGTGTCGGCTGTGGTGGCGGTGGAGGGAACAATGAATTGGGTTATTTGTTTTCGCGGGTTTAATTTGGGGTTGGCTTATTTTCTTTTTCTTTTTTCCTCCATTCACTTGACACATCAGCACAATTCAAATTCATGTATGTCACATGTGAAACAATCCATGTACTTGTAGACTAATCCTTGGGTTGGGTTATACATAAATTGGATTGGAATTTTGGGTAATGAGTTTTTAATTGGACCTATACCAAAATAAAAAATAAAAAAATAGAAGTAGCAACGTTTATGCGGAAGGTCTTACCTTTCGCAACATTTTATAAACGTTGCTAAAGGTAAAACCTTCCACAACACTCAATAAATGTTGCGAAAAGTGGCTTACCACAACATTTTTCTAAAAAAACGTTGTCAAAACTCATTTATATTAACAAATGGCAACATTCACTTACTAAAATGTTGTCAAATGACCATTTTAACCTACCATAGAGAAAATCTAATAATTGTTGTTTTTACAATGAATTAAATGAGTTCTATTTATATGGAACATATAAAACCTACTTCAAAAACTGAATTAAGCCTTAAAAGATATAAAAAAAATATCATACAAGAGTTTTAACTTAAATAGAATTCTAGACGAAATTTGGACAACACATGTCCCAATTTGTACTATGCGACCACATAGGCTAATGTCATGTGATCGTATAGATCAATCATCAGCCTTCAATTGAGTTTCGGTAAGGGGATATGTGGCCGCATATTTAGTTACCCTATGAGGTCGCATAGGTTTTCATTTCAGCTCTCCCATCCGCTATTCGAACCAAGTTGATCCATCTTGTTCCGTCCTGCATGTCCAATATGAAACTTGTCCTTTTACTTGTTGTAATCAATGATTCGTCCATCGTGGTTTGAATAAGTAGTCCAATTGCTCATTTGATCCGCTTCGCTCTCGACCTAGTGATAGGCCTTTCTTCAGCGATCAATGTGTCCTTACCCAGACTTGTTCTCGTATCATGAATCACATCATTCCCTCCAATTTCGAAAGGATTCAACCTCAAATATGTACCTGCATAAAAAAAGAAAAAGATTAGAGACATTAAAGGTAGCCGAAACATTATACTCACAAAAAGATCTAATTTGTAGGTATTGTCATTGATCTTTTCAAGGATTTGGAATGGTCCATCTCCTTTCGATTTCAACTTTGACTTCCTTTGAGTCGAAAAATGCTCTTTTTCTCATATGCACCTAAACTCAATTTCTTGGTTCAAATGTAATGTGCTTTTGTCCCTTATTTGCTTGAGGGACATAATGCTCATTTTTCTTCTCAATCTAACAATATACCTTATTATGGATGAATCTTACCAAGTCGGCCTTCTTCTTTCCATCTAAGTTACCTCTCTCATCAACGGGTAAATGAATTAAATCCAAAGGCGTTAGTAGATTAAAACTATAAACAATTTCAAATGGAGTATAAGAAGTAGTAGAAAATATGTAAATTCTATGAATGGCAAGCAGTCCTCCCAATTCTTTAAGTTCTTATTGACTATAGTGTGCAATAGTTGTATCACAGTCATATTAACTAAGTTATTATTGACTATAGTATGCAATAGTTGCATCATAGTCATATTAACAACATCAGAACGCCCATCCCTTTGTGGATGACAAGTAGTAGAAAACAATAGCTTGGTTCATATCTTATTTCACAAAATCCACCAAAAGAAATTAAGGAATTTAACATCTCCATCTGATACAATGCTTCTAGAAATCCCATGTAAGCGCATTACTTCCTTAAAAAATAAGTCTGCAATATTGGTGGCATCATCAATTTTATGACATAGAATAAAATGTGTCATCTTATAAAATCTATCTACCACAAAAAATATAGAATTTCTTCATTTCTTAGTCATAGGTATGCTCAACACAAAATCCATAGACACATCAACTCAAGATTCACTAAGAACAGGTAATGTCGTATACAAACCCTGAGCTAAAATATTAGATTTAGCATTTTTACAAGTGATGCATCTACTATAAATCCGATCAACATCAACTTTCATCTTAGGCCTATAAAAATATTCACCTAGCATCTCTAAGGCCTTCTTAACCCCAAAAATGACCCATTAGACCTCTACTATGTGCTTCACATACTAATAAGTCTCTCATTGAACATTTAGGAACACAATTTCTTTTTTCTAAATAAATACACATCATGTCTAAAGAATCTATCCATAGCACCCTTATTACATGATTCGTATATTAGAAAAATCTGGATCATTAGCATACATGTCTCTAAAATATTCAAATCTTAGAAATTTCGCACCTAAAGAAGTTAGAAGCATATACCTCCTTGACAAAGCATCCGCTACCACATTTTCTTTTCTTTGTTTGTACTGAATAACATAAGAAAATGTCTCTATGAACTCTATCCACCTTGCATGTCTCTTGTTTAGCTTACCTTGATCCTTTAAATACTTCAAGAACTCATAGTCGGTGTGAACTACAAACTCCTTTGGTCATAGGTAATACTGCCACATTTCCAAACCTTGAATGAGTGTATACATCTTCTTGTCATGTGTAAAATAGTTAAGAGCTGCTCCATGCTTTTCACTGAAGTAGGCTATTGGTCTTTTATCCAGCATCAAAATAGCTCCAATACATATATATATATCTAAGGCAACACATTCAATTTCAAAAATATTGTTAAACTTAGGTAATGATAAAATCGGTGCAGTGCACAACCTATCATTAATAGTGTTAAAAGCATATTCTTGTTCGACGCCCCAATGAAATTCTACATTTTTCTTTACAATCTCTATGAATGGTATGACAAGTGTGCTAAAGTCTTTAATAGACATAACTAGGAAAAACACTTTTTCCATATAAAATGTGCACTTTTTAAAGTTAGCACAAGATTGTTCTTGCCTTAAAACTAGAAATACAAATCTTAAATGCCCTATATGTTCATTTATATCATTACTATATACCAAGATGTCATCAAAGTAAATTGCTACGAATTTACCTATGAATGCACGTAAAACATGATTCATTAATCTCATAAATGTGCTAAGTGTATTAGTAAGTCCAAATGACATGACTAACTACTCATACAACCCATATTTAGTTTTAAAAAAGGTTTTTCACTCGTCTCCTTCCCTCATCCTAATATGATGATAACCACTTTTAAGATCAGTTTTACTACATATGCATGATCCATATAATTCATCTAACTTAGGAATAAAATGATGATACTTTACTGTTATATTGTTGATGGCCTTATAGTCGACACACATCCTCCAAATTCCATCTTTCTTTGGCACACTAGTAGGCACATGGACTCATACTCTTCCTCACATAACCTTTGTTCATAAATTCTTCCATTTGCCTTTGAAGTTCCTTAGTCTTGTCGGGATTACTCCGATAAGCCAACCTGTTTAGAATGAAAGCTCCATGTATGAAATTAATTTGATGTTCAATGCCTCAAATGGGTGGTAGTCCACTAGGCATGTCATCCAGAAACTCGTCTTCGAATTCCCACAATAAAGAAATAGCCAAACTAGGGAGGGTATTTTTGGTTCCTCAAAGTTGAGGAGTGATTCTTTATAAACCAATAAGATCATAGGTTAGTTCTTAACTATTGCCCTCTTCGACTAACTCCATTTTGCAAAGAAATTCACTTTTGACTTTTCTCTCCTCTCATATGATTTCTTTCTCTTTACTCTCTTATAGCTCTACTCTTTTTTCTCACAATTAGCTACCTCACTATTTTCTCTCTTGCTCTCTTGTTGTGAAAGATCAATCTCACTTCTTTTTTCTCTCAATCTTTTTTTTCCTCACTTTTCAATTTGATTTGATCTTCATACACTTGTTGTGGTGTCAACGGCACAAGAGTAATAGATTTCCATCCTTAGTAAAGTTGTACCTATTTTTGTATCCGTCATAAATCAACTTCCTCTCATATTGCCATGACCTTCTCAACAAGATATGCCCGACATGCATAGACACTATATCACATGTCACATCTTCATGATACCTCTCAATTGAAAAACTCACCAACACTCTCTTATTCACATTAATCTTTCCACGTTCATTCAACCATTACAATTTGTAAGGTGATGTTTTAACATAGTTAATCAAAAATTTTCAACAAATGTAGTGCTAGTCACATTGGTACAACTACCCCTATCAATAATCATACTATATACCTTATTGTGTATGAAATATGTTTTCCCTTTGTTGTTTCAGGTCATTCACTTTGATTTGAGCACTAAGAGCTCGCTATGTAACCAACAGCTTTCCCACTGCATATTTCACTTTCTCATCATCACTAGTATCTTCCAATTCCGACATGTCATCATATTCACCATCATTATCACTCACCACTTCTCCATTATCTCACAAAATAATTGCCCTTTTGTTGGGATATTGAAAAGCAACGTGTCATGTTCCCAAGCACCTAAAATGTAGCGATCGAGAACTTTTAAATAATATAAAATTAGTTTTCTCGAAAAATGTGTCGCTAAACTTTAACCTTAATTTCAAAGAGAAAGCGCGTTCGTCTAGCCGTTATAAAAACGAATTCAAATCTATTCGATCGAATCCAATCCCGAATAATAATTTATTTATCAATTCCGATTTATTTTATTTAAATCCAATTTTTTTTATAATTTCAAGCCCAATTATTTAAAGTCCAATTTAATATAAGTCCAATATCGAAATTATTTATTTTAGCCCAATCCATTGAAGTCCATTTCTTTAAGTCCAAAATCGGAATTAAACATTTTAGCCAATTAGAAAACCCTAAAATCCAATTTCTTGGCCCAATTACCCACCTAGAAATTTGTGCCTTAATTGTCACTATTCATATACCCCACTGGCACTCCCACTCTCCTCACGCTCACACAACATCCATTTGGTAAGAAACTTTCCCTCCCTCCAACTCTCTCAATTTCATTGTGAGACACCATTGATGCTAGAAAGTCCATTTCTAGCATCAACAGTGAACTCCCCAAGCTGTAACATTGTGCAGCCATTCACCATCATCAACACAATGTTTTCACGACACCAACTCTTCACACTGCCAAGCTACGGCAAACACCCTACTTAAAACTCAAGCCATCCAACAGCAATCAAACCACCAATGCCACCAAACCCAGCCGAAACCTCAACTGTAAATACACACCCATACTGCCAACAAGCTCACCATCACACCACCAAACCACCAACATTACCACCTCTACCGCCAAGCTCACCACGAAACCACCATCAACTCACTGCCCCAAATATGCAACCAATCATTTCACACGCCACCAACATCCACCATCACCGACTGCCCACACCGAGACCAAAACCACCAACTCTCACTCCAAAACCCACCAACACCCAAGTTCCAGCCACCATAGCCACCTCAAACCACACACAACAGTCACGCAATCCTAAGCCCCAACCCTAAAACCCAATTTTTCGAACTACCAAATGCAAAAAAAAATCGAGCAGAACCGAGACCTCAAGCACCCCAAAACCGCCACCATTTCCACCAAAACCCACGTCAAACCACCACCTCATCACCACCAAAGAAACCCCAAAGCCGAGAAAACAATAAAAAAAACCCAAACACTTACCTCCATCGAAAAAATCTGAACCTCCATTAGCCACGGATCCGCGCCCAAAGTCATTAATCACCACCCCCACCCTTACCGGCACCACCACGATGGTGGCGCTGCTACCGCTCGCCGGCGGTGGGAATGAGAAGGAAGGAAGCCCTCCCTCCCGTTGACTCTCCTCTCTGACGAGAGAGAGAGAGAGAGTGATTTTGATTAGTTTATTTCTATTTGTTTTGTTTTTTTTTAATTGTTTTGTTTAAATTGTTTTGATTTTAATCTTTTGGTCCCTAGCTTTTAGATGTTATTCGTGTTAGCCCTATAGTTTAGGAAATATCATTTTCAGTTTTTTTAGTTTTATTTATTTAAACTACAGTTTCATAAAACTTTCATTTTAGTCCCAAAATCTTTTAAAGTTACAATTTCAGCCCTTTAGTTCTATTTTCAACTTTATTATATTTACAGTTTAGTCCCTAACTTTCAAAAGTTACAATTTCAGCCATTTAGCTCTATTTTCAACTTTATTATATTTACAGTTTAGTCCCTAACTTTCAAAAGTTACAATCTCAGCCATTTAGTTCTATTTTCAGCTTTATTATATTTACAATTTAGTCCCTAACTTTCAAAAGTTACTATTTCAGCCCTTAAACTTTTATTTTCAGCTTTAATAAATTTCCAATTTAGCCCCTAAACTTTATTTTATCATTTTAAACCATTTATTACAATTTCGATAATTTTCAATCAAGTCCCAAAACTTTATTTTAACACTTTAAAACTTTAAAGTTTCGAAATATTAATTCAAACTTATTTTCTATTTTGGTTAGACGAAACGTACGGACGATTGAGAGCTTGAGATCACTTTTCGCTTCATTTTTGCACTAACTCGAGAATTATTGAGGTAGACTCGCCACCATTAATTAGTTTAAATTATAATTGCGTGCTTTATGTGAAATTACGTGATTTATATGCTTTAATGCATGAGATGAGAATATGACATATTGTTATAATGTTGTTATGCTTGTCATAACTTATATGCTTTAATACATAAGAAAGACGAGAATCTCTTATGAGATAAGATGGGAATGTTATGCATAACTTATGTGCTTGAAGAAAAGTCCTTATTTTTTAGGCTATTCTCATATATTTCCCTCTTTATTATATTGTCTTATTTACCTCTGCAAGAAATGTTAATCGATCTTCTAGTCTGCTATGAAATGAAATGTGAGATTCTTTTAGATTCCGAGAACTAGACATAATTTATGTTTATTAGAGTTATCACTTGATCACCAACTACTCTTGATGAAATAATGGTATGAATTGTAGAGTTTTATATTGATAAAATAATATCATATTTGGGTGCACGAATCCTAATAGGTATATTTCTACATATTCCTATTTTATTATCAATTTTGGATTAGTTCGGATCAGTTCTGAAGGGTAGAAAAATGGCAATACCATCACTAATGGACTTCTCTTTAAAGTGTGACAATTAAGCCCATGTTTGAGCCACATTGTCAAAAAGTTTTTTTTTTTTTTTTTTTTTTTCACACTTATATTTTCAACAATACATTCCCCAATAAAATAATTTTGCACATAATTCCAAATTTTTTCTTATTTTTTAACCAAACATTTTTGAACAACTGACTATTGCAAAATCAATTATCCCTAAAAATGAAGCTTAAAGATGGACCAAGTTTTTTTCCTTTTTCTTTTCAAATTAACTGGATTTTATGAGCTTGAAATTAATGAATGATTATTTCTATTCAATGCTACTAAGCCCATGTTTCCCTTTAAAACGAAACTTTTTAATTCTCATATTTATTTTCAATCACACATTCTTGCAATAAAATATTTTTGTATGTAAATTCAAATTTTTTTTCCTACTTTTTAACCACACATTCTTTTAAAAATTACTATTCAAAATAGATCTTTTCTCATTAATGACCATCAAACATATGTTGAATTACTTTAAAATTTGAATGTTATTTACTCAAGTTTAATTCATCCAAAATTTAATATTAAGTATAAAAATTTAATTTATTAAATGTTATTCCACCATTTATGAATAAAATAGACTTTGTAAGTTTATCTGAAATTTGGGACGTTACAACTATGGTATCGCAACTCAGGTAATTTTTTTTATAGACTCCTTAAAATTATTCTCTTCTTTTCTTTATTTAGTGATAAATACTAATTTTAAGCATGTTTTAGTGATTGAAAAATATATTTTTCAGCGGTCATGAAAAGCGACCACATATTGTTCGCTATGAACAATGGCATCACTTTTATTTTAAAAAAATAAAACATTTCTTAAGGCTGTACAGCTTTTTAAAAGAAAAGAAAAAAAAATTGGAATTTAATTCCTAAATGTTGAGAGTTGATTTTTACTTTTAAGAGTTTTCTATTCAACTATAAATATAATATAGGCATATCCTAGTGATTTGAAATTATGGCAAGTGTTTATTGTTAGATTTTAGGGAAAATTGCAGCCACGATAATAAACCTTTTATTTAGTTGCAAATTTTGTTCAAACCGAAAATTTGTGTCAACCACGATACCAAACATTTTAAAAATTAGCACATGGAGTCCAAATGGGTGGAAACCGTTAATTTGACCATTGTTGACCAGAGTAATTAATTTTGACCAAGATTTTGACTAATTTTTAAAAGAATATAATAGTAACTTTACACTTCTCAACAAAAAACATAATTATAATATGTTAAAATTTAAATAAAAAACAAAAATCAAACACAAAACCCACCACAACCATCCCTTCTTCCCCAACACACATGCACCAAAACCACCATCAGCAGCGGCCGACGTCGATGCCACCGCCGCCCACCCCACGTTGTCGCCATCACTCCTCTTAATACTACCAAACAATTACACACTTCGAAAATTGATATTTCTCTTCTCCAACATGCTCGTAAGAATTGCAATCATATAAGAATGTTGTAACTAGGTAAATTTGAAGCATTTACATGGTTGGGATAACTGATACCCATGTTTGTACAAACAATAAAAGTTACTATTTTGATAGAAAGAGGTGTCAACAATAATCGACTAAAATGTGAAATTAAACTAAATCTCTTTTTTTTTTCCTCCCCAATATAAAATTGAAAAAAGTCAATAAATCTTGTGGGGTTTCTAGATTGAATTGTTTCTGAATCCCTTTAGGGTTTTTTTTTCCCTCAAATTGCCTAACGTGACGGCAAAGTGAGAGAAGTAAGGGTTGGGATTGCAAATCTATTTGCTACCAAATTTACTAGAGATTTGGGAGCTAATGGAAGAGATGAGAATAGGTACTTGTTTCAAAGGTTTGGGAATGAATGGCTTCAGAGATGAAAATAGTTACTGGGAGGCTAATCGAACAGCCTTTAAGAGGTCCGGTGACTGCGAGAGGAAAAGCGGTGGTTTTTTCGATTTCAGACGGCGGATGGGGTCGAGGTTCGTTGATTTTGCGCCTCCATCGGCGATGTGAGCTTTGGGTGAAGATGATACTACCTTTTATTTTTAAAATTTAAATTTTTATTTATTTTTATATTAAAATTATAAAGTTATCATTTTACTCTTTTATATTTGGTCAAAATCAATTAATATGGTCAACTAATGGTCAAATTAACAATTTTCATCCATTTGGTTTCCGTGTGCTAATTTTTGAAATGTTTGGTATCGTGCGTGGCATAAATGAAAGGTTGGGGCAAAATCTGTAACTAAATGAAACCTGGAATTTTACCTAGATTTTATTCTTATGAAGTTTGAGGTTTATGTTCATGTTTTATAATTATTAATATTTGATATGTAGTGTTTTATTTGGAAAAGTTTAGCTACCCTTAGTTATTCCACGTGTGGAAAATACTTCCTACTCTTCACATGTGAATAGAAATAAGTGGAAATTGTAAGAAATGTCCACTTTCTTCTAGTCATTTGCAAAAATGGCAATTTTCAAAAATCCTTGCAAAAATGGCCATTTTGGTATATTTTAGACCAAAATACCCATGGTCAACAATTTATGATTCCATTCAAGGACAATAAAATGGACATTTTTGCAAAAAAAAATATTGGCCGATGAAATCTTGACACATAACATGCTTCATTTATTGTAAATGACAAGATGTCAAATCACAATTAATGCTATTTTTTGCATTGACACATAAATGTCGAGAACAAGATTTCAAGTGTAGAGAAATGTTATGTTTGGAATGAAATATCCTTCTAGACATTTAATATGTCGAGAATAACGTTTTGAAATGTCGAGAACATTTAATAGTGTGATTTGACGTGTGTACTTTTGAAATATAAAATAGGATTCAAATGTCGAGAATGACATTTTAAATGTCGAGAACGTTTAATATTGTGAATTGACTTGTGTACTTTTGAAATATAAAACATGATTCAAATGTCGAGAATGACATTTGAAATGTCGAGAATACGTAGAGATTCAAATGTCCTTTTTTTCATTAAGGGCATAATAGACAGTTTAGTATTAAATTTGAAAATTGGACACTTTTCAACTCACACCCTTAATTATGGACATTCATGAAAATATCCCTAGAAATAATTTGAATGCTTTAGTTATTTAGCCTGTCTTACATTAAAAATATATATTAATTTTTTTTGAAAAACATGAATTTAAAAATAGTGATTTTTTTGGAGAATGTGTGGTTAAAAAACAGAAAAAATTAAATTTGCATGAAAAATATTTTATTGTGTGAATGTGCGGTTAAAAATGAGATTGAAAAAAATAGTTTTAATTTAATTAAAGACAAATAGGAACTTAAAAAGAAAATAAGCAATGCTACATGTACATATTTTTTTTTTTTTTACCTAATCTTTTACTTGGTCTCTGTTTGATCTACATTATTTTTTTCATTCTCATTCTTCTACTCATTTTCAACCACACATTTTTCAATAAAATAATATTTTTCATCACATCAATAACTTTTCCTTCTTTTTTAATCACACATTCTCCATCAATCTATTATTCCAAAATACATTCTTTCAAAATAATGTGGATCAAACACACCCTTACACTCACAATATGGTGTGTGGACCACATTTTTTAGAGTTTTTTTATTCAAGTGAGCCCCGCACACATGTTAGAGGGTGTGATGTTTTTGGTAAAGAAAATTCGATACATATAATTTTATTCAAAGAAAAGAAAATTATACTTTGTTTAAACAGGAAAAGTTTATGGTTGGTCATAGTTACTATTCATGAATAGTGACTGCATGTGGAGCTTATTTTAGGGGTTGTTTAAGCCGCATTACTTTATAAAACTGTATTTTTGAATAGTAGATTAATGGAGAATGTGTAATTAAAAAAGAATGAATTTTTTAAAATTTGTGTGTATTATTATTTTAGTGAAGATGTGTATTTGAAAAGAAGAGAAAAAATGTATTTTTAAAAAGAAAATGTGTATATATTTCGCAGACCGGTCCTTTTACTAATTAATGTCGTTCCTAATTTCCAAAACAATTTTGATTTTGTTGTGAGTGAGGCTATTTTGGTGTTTATTTAATTATTGAAAGTTGCTTAATGGTCCCTAATCTATGTTGTTGCTTTCGAAAAATGAGACTTTACCTGGAGCCTAAATAAGAATGGAAAGGAAAAAAGAACGAGAATTTGAATAAACCCAAACGTGATAGGCAGGGGCGGACACAAGGGGGAGGGGGGGGGGGCTAGGGGGCACGTGCCCCCCTAACAATTTTTTTTTTTTTTTTTCGTGTTTGATATTGATTGAAATCTAAATTTTAATATAACTCAAAGTTAACAATAAATTTTAATAATATATTTCATAAAATCCATAACTGTTTTAACTTTTATCAAAATTTACTACAAATTTGATTTTAATTTCCACCAAATAGGGGCAAAATTACAATAAATTTGAATTTCGATAACATGCTAATTTTAAAAATTCACCGACAATTGTACGCTAATCAAATCTACAAATTGCTTATATAATCTCAAACTTATTTCGATAACTACATTATGGGTATATCGAATAATCCAAATAGATATCGAAAATAGTTAAAAATACGTTAAACGTGAGTCTTAAAGAAAAACGTCTAACTCGCATTTTTTTCAAAAAAATTCAATTATTTCATTAACATTTACTATTTTTACGATACAGCTCAATGTAATTTTCATCATTTTATTAGGAAACTCTATATGGAATATGATATCAAAAATTTTCGAAATTTTACATCCAAAAAAGTCATATCCCATGTAAATTTTCGGATGCAAAATTACATGGGATATGATTTTTTACGTAAATTTTCGAGTGTAAAATTTATCCCAACTTCTTTACAAGTTCGAGTGTGCCCCCCTAACATTTTTCGTCTGCGTCCGCCCCTGGTGATAGGAGTTACCATTCCGTCAGCAAGACATTTATGGTCCGTTTGATTGCAATAGTGGAATTTGGATAGAAAGAAAATGAATTTTAGGGAATTGAATTGCCTAGAATTGTTTTCCTGAGAACCATCAATTAATTGTGTTTAATTCATATAATTTTTCACTTGAAAAATGTTAAAAATTTGGATATTTTAGTGTTCGTTTGACTTCATTTTCATAGAAATTGTCCATTAAATGGATTTTTTTACAATTGGAGATATAATTTGTTTTCATTGCAAAAAAAAAAAAATTAGAAAATCATTTTCCCACTAAAGTGGTGAGAAAACAAATTAATTGAAAATGTGGAAAAAGGGATCACGTGGCGGATTGGGTGGAAAATCATTTGCCAAGAAGATTTTGCCTATAAAACAAGCAAAAACCTGGAAAATGGAAAACAAATTCTTAGTTCCATGGAAAAAAGCGGTCAAACATGACCTTAAATACTAGATGTTATACCTATAAATTGTGTGGCATGCACGGACAGAGGGGTCCCACATATTGGCTCCACATCGACTATTCAATTGAAATGAACATATTTAATCAAGTAACCTCTTTTTGAGCTTGAAACTCGGTCAATTAGCCTCAGAGCCCATTTCCATTTATCATTCTCTCTCTCACACACACAAGGTAATGCTTTCTAACCTTAGTCAAATTTTCTTCTCCAGTCTCTTGCATTCGTTATCTCTCGTCCGACAATTAACTTGATCGTCGAACTTTTTTCTCGGCCAGTGTTCTATGCCTTATAACGATATGTTCTAGCATGCATGTGAATTGTGATGTCTACGTGAAGGGAAGGTGACCGAAATTCTATTGGTTACGTGTCCGTTAGATTTTAAGATCAACATATTAGCAACATTTGTAAAAAATGTAACAGGTAACCACGAAGAAAACCCGTGAGAAAAAGTATACCAATTATACCCGACGCCTAAGAAGAAAATGACGTCAAGATATAGCTACCTGGAAAGTTATATGAACAGAGAAAAAAACAACTTTTTGATGGATTTTTCTTGGTATTTTGAAGACTTGAGCATTGAATCAAGACATGAATCCCACGAAGTTACATCGAAATAAGGCTTTCTATTTTTTCTCCTACATGTCGGCCAATTTTGCTTCTTTTTAAGCCTATTTCACTCTTCAAATATGCACCTATGTACACTAACTTGGCGTACAAAGCCATGAAGCTAAGCAAATCTTAATGGATTAACATTTTAGTATCTCGAATTAACAAGATTTACTCGATCATGACCAAGCTGTTTGGAGAAAGTCTTGGTCAAGTCTTTGCCTTCAATGACAGCCGTGGATGTCATTGAGGGAGAGTAAAGTGCTCTAGTATCGAAACTGGAGACAACAAATGTGATTTCGAGGTCCAATGGAGCACTTTATGTTTATAAATTAGGCTCATATTTGATATAGATTAAAATTAAATTTTTATTAGATTTTGATAAAAGTTGAAGAAATATGTGGCTGAAAAGTTGCGGGCCTCATGAAATATGTTTTTAAAATTAATAATTGACTTTTACTTGATATTAAAATCATATTTTAATTAAAACCAATCGGTGGCCAGATTTATAAGTTCACTCAACTTGTTTGATTAAATGTTGCAAAAACTCTCTAACCTCCGGCTAAAGCCATTGATGCAAACATGGTGCACCACCGCATTCATCAATTGTCATCGTGGAAAGTGTTTTGTACTTTAGCCTTCGACAACAACAGGCCTCAGACTACAGTCAAGTTTTTGACCTAATATCTATGGTTCTTTCTATGGTATCCGGATAAAGATCATCGATCAAGAGTCATGCTATACTACCAGAAGGTTTTTTGCCAAATGTTTGCCAGATACTCACAAGGAGGTTTTAATAATATAATATTGTTTCTTTAAAATACTATTTTATCCTTAATGAAATAATTTGCAGAATAGATCCTATATCTTTTTAGTTGTTAGGTTTTCTAGAATTACTTCTTATAAATCTTCCACTTTGGTAGTAGGTTCTTAAGACTAATCAAGATTATGTAATATTTTCTTAAAATTTTCAATTTGTCCTAAATATTCTTTATATTTTGTTAGCTTTTCAAAGGCTTTAGGTTTATCTTTTTTAGTTATATATTCCTGAATAACTTCTTCTAAAATTTCTTCTTCTATATCCTTATATATTCAATTATGATATCCTCTATTTTCTTTATTTTTCTACTAGTTTCTACATGATCAAATCCTATATTATGTTTGCAAGCATAATCTATATCAAGATATATTTGTTTAAGATTTTCTTGGCCACCAGGAAATATTTTTTCAGATTTTTTAACTAATTTTAATAAAAACAAAATATCTACATTATTTAAATATAGTTTAAGGCTATCATTATTAGATGTGGATGCGTGTGAAGCGTTCATAACAATTAAAGCATAAGCATATAAAAGCATGTAAATAACTTACAGTAATCAATGGAAATAATCAGGTTTTCCCTCCAGTATGTCTTTATAGTTGTTTTGCATGTACTTAATTAATCTTCTGAATCAGATGAATATTTAAAATGTTTTGTAATCATTTGGGTCCACAACTGCTTCCGCAAAAAGCTTTTCAATTAAGGTTGTATTTCTCACTCTAGAGAACTAGCCGTGTTTCCACAGACGCTATCTCACAGTATTCAGAGTCTCTGTTTTCACCTCTATTCAAACTCTTTTCAGAAAACAAGTTCTTACTTAGAACGAAATTTTAAAAGATAAACTCACACACAAGGTGCTACAATTTTGTTAGAAAACTATCATTTTCCCGTAAAACATTCATCGAAGACGGGTATTTTGGCATGGCTAACATCAATTCAAAAACAATGTTTTGAAAATCTTTTAAAATCTCTATCTATCGAGAAATCATGGGAAACTTAACGAAATCCTTTTATGAAAGCTTTGTTGAACATAACAAACTTCATCTTTATATTCATAAACTGAAATAGTACATGCTTACACACTATATTTACATACCTTTGGTATTCACCTTATGAAGTTTAGAACTCCATAAGTGATTACCTTATTACAAGTTTTGCTATCTTCAAGCTATCTAACAATATTTCTAAATACAAGTAGTGTATACAGGTTACAAAGAAGAGAATTTTTAGATGTGTTTTCTAAGATTCGATGCCTTCTTCAAAATACCTTTCCTCCTTTTATAGAGGTCTTGAGTCTTTCTTTCAGTAATAAGGAATCTTCTCTTTACAGCCATCCTCCCACTATCTTTTGTTGGGTAGTGTTAGGTGACCTTATCTTTTGAGTTGGACTGTGACTTATCTCCATTATCTTCTGTCTCTTAGTGACTACATTTTTTCTTTAATAAAGTGCTTTATTAAAGTAGTGATAAAGGGTCACTTTCTTGGCTCCATTATTTTTCCATCCTCGAATCAAAGAATTTCGCGGGAAATTCATCACTATTGAGATATGCTCATTGACTCATATCTTTCACAACACAGTGTTCACAATGATGGTCACCGTAATCCCAAAGTATCTTGCACAGTTCTTTTAACATTTCTTCTGATCCACTAACTTGATTTGAGATTATAGTAGATAGCAAATTGTCAAGAAGATACATATCTTCATCTTTTGTAGGGATTCTCGCATTAGAATAAATTATATATTCTTCAGAGGGGTATATCCATATCTTTTCTTTCTCTAGAATTAACTGAGTTACATGTTCAAATATCTCTTTATATCATTTTGCCCTTCTGTAGGGAATCATATTAATGATATCTTGATAACCATTTTTAACAACCTTTTTGACTAATTGGTAAAAAATGCTGGTTTGTAAGTCCCATTTTGATAACATGGAACGATGGCTGCATATATTCAAGGATAGAATCCCATTCCATAGGTGCTGAGTGGAATCTGATGTATATATTTGTACTTTTGACAACTTCAGTATATCTCTTTACTACTTTCCTGACATCTGCCAGAAGTTGGGCTATTTCTTTGAGGTCTTTGCTCGGATATATACATAGTATATTTCCTACTTCAAAGCAATTTCTTACCCAGTTGGCTGGAGCTCTTGGATAAAAATTTATCTTGTTATATTTTCCATAGTGGAGAGTCTTCAACCACTTTCCTACCACGAAATACCAGTCTGATAATATATTAAAGATAACGATAAAGAATATTACTTCTTCATAATTGTCTTTTTTGGGAAGTTTTACTCCATGACATATTTTGACAATATCTTTTGGATCAATATTTGCAATAGTTAGCTTAGGTAAATTTTGGCTCGATGAAGAGCTACCTTCGCTACCTTCGCTAATTTTTATATCTTGTATATCCCTAATGGGTCCATATCTTCTTTACTAGTAATAGGTTTGAGTATTCCCTGTGAAGGGGTTCCTATTACCTTCTTTTCTTTTCCTTTATCCTCTGGAAGAGCGCTAGTAGGGGATACTAGACTTGGTACAAGTTGATTCTGCCTCAAGGGCTATATTTTTGCCTTGAAAGCTATCTTGTATATTTTGAATTTGTGTTTCCAAGTAGGAAACTTTTATATCAAGTATTTGGACTTTCGTCTTTAGTTGTTCTATCTCCATTCCTGCTAAGATAATTAGGAAGAAAGTTAGTTTTTCCTTTTATATATTCAATATCAAATTTGAAATAAGAAAACCAAATTTGAATACTGATAATATATCTGTTGGCAATAGATGGATCAACATTATTTTTGCAAAAATGCTTTAACTTGAATGTTACCAATTCTAATCAAGAACTTCTTTGACAATAAATAATCTTCATATTTTTGTACTCCTCGCTTAACAGCAATGAGTTCTTTTCTGTTTATCTCATACCTTGTTTCAACTTCCTTGAATGTTCCTAATGTATATCCTGCAAGTATCTCAGGACAAGAACAATTCTTTTCACACTTATATTCTTTATGATTCTTTTTAACCTTTAATACTGCACCTCAGTAATTATCTGAAGCATCAGTTTCAAGGACAAAGAAATATTCTTCTTGTGGAATTACAAGTTTAGGCAAAATTCTTAATTCTTCTTTTACTTTCCTTATATTCTCACAATCTTGTTCTTCACAAGACCATATTACATTTTTTCTTAATTTTGGTAAAAAATAATTTTTTATCTTGGCACAATTTTCAATGAATCATTCAGCATAATATAATATACCTAGGAAGATTTGTAACTGTTTTTTATCTTTGATTTCTTCAGGAAATTCTTGAAATTTTTCACCAATATGAGATTGCAGTTGCAATTCTCATTCTTTTATGAATAACTCAAGAAATTCTATTTTTGTTTTGGCTATCTCAGCTTTCTTTTGAGAAAGTGTAATACTATACTTTTTCATAATATAACAAAATTTCTCAAGATGTTCAATATGTTCATTTATATCATTTGAATGAATAAGTAAATCATCAACATAAACAATACAAAATTAAGTGATTGGTTTGATTATCTCATCCATTCTTCTTTGAAATATCTGTGGTGCATTTTTCAACCCAAATGGCATTACATTCCATTCATATTGTCCTAAAGGACTAGGGGTACTAAATTCAGTTAGTGGTTTACTTTCCTCTGTAAGTACGATTTGCCAAAAACCTGACTTACAATCAAATTTTGAAAATATCTTCTTATTCTGTACTTGTTTAATAAGGGTGTCCTTATTAGGCAAGTAATATCCATCAAACTTAATAACTTCATTTAGTTTCTTATAGTTAATCACCATCCTGGCTTTTCTTCTTTTTATTTCACTATGTTTTCTAACCATAAAGGCTGGACTACTAGTAATGTGGGCTTTACTAGGCCTGATTAGTTTGGCTTCTAGCAATTCTTTTATCTGGACCTTAAATTCAATTTGACCTTCTACACTATATCTCATTGGTTTGACCCTTACTATGGTGTCTTGATTGATTAATTCTATTTTTGTATTTACCTTATCTGTATTCCATTTCTCTAATAGATTTTCAGAATAGATTTCAGAAATTTCTTTTTTCAATTTCTCTAACTTATTTTCTGTTGTCATTTTAAAAACTATAATTGGTTTGAATTTTTCTGTACTCCAACATCCACCACGCTGGGTTGAGGAGCTCTGATGTTTAATTTCTTTGTACGCTATGCTAATAGTTTTGGTGATTTTTGGTGTAAATATCTTATGTGCACAAAAAGTTGTGAACATATATCTATCAATATATTGTGTAAATGGTGCATATTTTAGTAGGAAGTTTTGTCCTAATAAAATATCACATCCAATTGTAGTTGACATATATATTGTATCAACAAATACTTCTCTAAAGGATATTAGAAAAGGTACTTGTGTAGCATATTTACTGTATATTACCTTGTTTCCACTTGCTGTTGTAGCGATGACAACCTTTTTTGAATCATATTTCCAGTATTCAGATGGTAGTACATTTGATAAGCATAAGCTTATTGTACTCCCAGTATCTAGATAAGTATGAAATTTAATTCTACAATAATTTCTTATATTGAGTGTAACTTCAATATATGGACTCATGGAATTGGTACTTATTACTCTTTCCATGATAACAATGATTTCATATTTTCATCTATCCTTGATATGATGATTGGATTATCATCAACTGTTATTTTTAAATATCCTTGACAAATTTTGTAAAGACTAAAGTTTTCAAGGAAGTTCATTCCTAACATTATAGGTGAATGATTAACTTCATATAATTCATCTTTATATAAAATTATTTCTTTGGTAAATTATTTTTGATCTTCTCCTATAAATATAAAATGGAATTTCACATATTTTCTTATTTCAAGATTATTTCCTAAATAATCTTTAAACATATATGGTTCTGGTAATTCAAAGTCTATTAAATCGTTAACAAATTTGGCATTTACGTGCTCCAGTATCTATAAGGATAAGAAGATTCTTCTTGTATCCTTCTTAGTTAATATATCTTGTTTTGATATAATATTGCAAACTTGATGGTTCAGAAATACTTAATTTTCTAAGTTGACTTGTATTATAGTTTTGTCTAGAAGGGAATCTTGTAATAAGATTTTCTCTTTCTAGGCTTACACTATTTCTTCTTATTAATTTTCCTTTAGAATTGATTTCTCGTTTGTTTGTGAAAATCAAGCATTATCATTTTTGGTATGGTAACTTCATGTTCTTGATATTTCCTGGGAGGTATATATTCAACTAGCTCTTCAAAGTCTTTATGTATGATAATATTATCAGTTATTTTTCTTAAACTGTTGTGATGGCTAGTGCTAAAAGAAAAAATTGATTTTGTGTTAATACTAATAGCCTTACTTTTTCTTAATATTTTTAAGTTTCCAATTCTATAATATAGATTGAAACTTTGGTCAATATTTTCATCAATTAATGACACTGCATAATTTGGTTTTACTGTGAATATTATTTTCTGATATACTAAATTTCCTACAACAGTTCCTAATAGAGCGTCTATAGGATGTTGTAAGATTCTATTGTCCATACAATATATTTCTATTGGTATATTCATACTTTCCCCAAAGAATCATTTTACCATGATTTGGATTCCTCCTATCTCAATACATTTCAATTTGCTTCTTACATTTTCTGGAATTTTAGCTAGTTTTTATTTTACCCATTCTTTTGTGATTATGGGGATTCTTGCTTTTCCTATTGTATCTTCTACATTAATTGATATTTCTTTGTCGTTCATACTAACAATTGTTTTATTTGTTCTTGGCAGTATTCCGAAGAATCCTTAGTGGAATACGTCTTTTTCTTGTAAATCTAATATTTTCTTAGTTATTCCTTTATATCTTTTAATATCAAAGGTTATTTCTTGATTTATACCTTCTACTGAATCTTCAACTTTTTAGTTGTTTCTATTTCTATTTCCTGGTCTATTTCTTGTATTTCTTGATTCATATATACTATTTTTTCATAATCTTCTTATGATGAGGATGTATCTAATTCATTAATGCTACTGCATTCACTACTTAAATTTTCAAAATATTCAATTGGTTCTATATCACTATCATCCTTGAATTCTTCATAAACTCTAAGAGTTTTTACATTCTGTTTATATTTCTTTTTTGGACATTGAGGGGCAATGTGTCATTCTCCATTACAGATGATATATTTTGGTTTGGGTTTTGCAGTCCAATTTCTTTTTTTAAAATATTTCTTATTTGGTTTAAAACTTCTTTTCTTAAACCTTTTATAATTTTTGAATTTTCTTTTATATTTTTTAGATGGCTTATATTTCTTTTTGTAACATCTAAATTGTTCAATTTGACCTAAATCTTTGTAGCAGCACAAAGAAATTTTTCTTATCTTGTATGCTTTTTTATTTTCTAAAGCTTCTCTACACAAAGTACTTATCATTCGCTTTGTAAATTCAATCCTAGTTCCAAGACTATCTATTTTTATCTCTTCTTCTTCTCCATTTGGTAGTATTTTTTCATATTCTTTTAGTAACTTAATTCCCCAGGGGAATGGTAACTTTGTAAAATAGGATCTTAACATTGGTTTATTTTCTTGGTAATCTCCATGGTTTAGTACGTAATATATTTCTTCAAATCTACACGTATATCTATCTAATTCACAAATATCACATATTCTTAAATTTTTCATTGTTATTGTTCCTGCATTATATTCTTCTTGTTTTCTAAATTCTTCATCAGAACTGAATCCATGTCCTAAGAATTCTGTTCTTAAGGCTCTTTCTAACCTTCTTAATATTTCTTGTATATTTTGTTCATTTAAAGCATTCCTATTATCTAATGTTTCAGTCATATTTATTCCATATTTTATTCTCCTTTTTACATTTTCAGGTAATTTTCTCCACCATTCAGATGCAATTCCTCTGAATGTATGTTCTACAAATCCAAATGCTCTATATGTTTCCCATTTATTAAATTGTATACCTAAATTTGTACTTTTCATCCATGTTTCAATAACTTTATGTTTATCTACACAGTCAAGATTTGTAAACCTTTTGTAGGATGTTATGTAGAAATAGGGTCACTAGAAGATTTATCCACTTCATAAAACTCAAAATACAGGGTACAAGCCAACTATCATGCAATTGCGTCAATTCAATTTGGTTTCATTACTCCAAGACCTTCTTCTTTTCCAGATTTGACTTCGATTTTAATTTGGTGGGTCTGTATCTAAAGATTCACATTGGATTATTGGATCAGATTTGGAAGATAACAACGATTAGGACATAATCACGAATATGAATGGGTGATGGAAATTTTGGGTAATGATGGTAGCAATTTGACTATATAGGAATAGGTGGTGATGGTGGTGCGATGGCGATGACTATTTGGGCCTTCTAGCCTATTTCACTGTAGAGGTGATGGATGTAGATTTTTAAGGTGTGTTTGAAGATGGTGATATTGACGTTAACAAAATTCATATAGGAATAATATCAAGGGACCTCTAATCTTCAAGAACAAGAGCAAACAGCCATTCATACTCGGAGAAATGGATTAGTTATCCTTAGTGTACTAATAAATTCTAATTGATTGGAGATTAATTTCCACCACTCATCTAATATCTATAAATTCCAACTTAACAAAAATACTTCAATAACCCATTTCCCAAAAATAAAATAAAATAAAAAATTATATGGCATTCATCAAAATTTCAGCCATTTTATATTCAAATCAACCAAATAAATCCCATAAATACTCTACCCAATAAATTGAAACAATGAAATCCCAAATATACTCAAAGAATATATAGACAAAGGAAGAAAACTTACCTCTGAGAATATGAAGAATCTCTAAGCAAAACTAATTTCCCAGGTTGAATGATTAAGCATATATCACACTGTCGGTGCCAATATACTGTATATATTTACTCATGAAATCTGAAGAACACCAAGAGAACATGAAAAAGATAGAATTTAATAGGAAGAGATCATGGATTCTACTGGAACCAGGAAGAAATCAAACCATGAAGGAGCATCAGAACCAGAACCAGAAATCGAACTATTAAAATCGACAAACCTAAAAAGCAATGATCATCAAAACGAAATGAGCTAGGAAAAAAAGAGAAATATGCCGAAAGAAAGGAAGAAATTACCACTCATAAGATCTCCGTCGGCAATTTGAGAGAAATTGACTGGCGAGATTTGGCGGAGAGGTGACTGGCGAGCATGAAGGTTGGAGACTGGAGAGGCGACTGGCTATTTGGCTTTTAGGGTTTTGTTTTTCAATTTAACGTCGTTTCCCTTTTATTTATTTTTTTATTTTTAATGTAGTCGGGTTGGGTCTAGGTAATTGACCCATAACCCAACCCGACTACCCAACCTAATACTCGAAATCCACCCTAAAAAAAGCAAAAAACAACCTAAACTGGTCGGTTTGAGTCGAGTCGGGCGGTTTACTCGAATTGGTTTAGGTTTTGCACTGCTAGGGGGATGTAGATGGGGATGGGGATGGGGATGGAATTGGGTTGGATTGGGTTAGGTTGGGCATTTTTTTTGCTGTAGTGGTGCAGTGGTGGTAGCGATGCTTGTGTGGTGCTAGTGCCAGTGGTTGTAGGATGGGATGAAGAGTAATTGTGACCAACTATTGAGTAATTGTGATCAATAAAATGAATAAATTCAGATCAACAAATAATATATGACGTCAAAAATGTGTGATTTATGAGTCGATTTATAATTGTGACCTAAAATTTGCATTTTCATGATCGATAAATAAGTTGTGACAAATTAATTTAATAATTTGTGATCGAGAAATAATTTGTAATCAACTAATTTGAGAAATTGTAATAATATGTAATTGGTAATATGTCCCAGATCATTGCTCCCAACTCACAAGTCACATGTAATTGGTCACATGCCACAATTCATATTCTACATCGATGACAAGCCATAACAAGATGTACAAATTACAATTCCATATCACTGCTCCGAGAACATAGGTCACAAGTCACATATAATTGGTTACATATGTCATAGATCACAAATCACATTCTACATTGACGACATGTCACAACAAGATATATATATCTAGCTACATTTCTAGATCACTTGTCCCAAGTCACATTTTACATATAAGGTCTCAATCATATGTCACAGTTCACATTATGCATTGATGACATGTCACAATTAGACATGTATCTGATTACACCTCCTAGGTCACTGGTCACATGCCACAATCATATGCCAACATTACCACTACATTGATAGCAGACCACAACTAGACATATATCTGATTCCATCTCCGGGAATACTGCTCTTGTTAATTGTTCATAGGTAATACGGGGTCACATGTCACATTCTGCATTGGTAACAACTCACAATCACATAAAATATATTGGTAATAACACATGTAAATATATACATGTAATCTAACGAGATTAACATGTGTCAACTTAACGAAATCATAAACCAATCAACATGTGTTAACTTAATGAAATAATAAAATTACTTCAACAATCAACAAAAAATATATCAAGAATCTCACATCACTAACACAACTGAATTGTAGCATCTATAGGTGTTCAAGTGGGTGCAGACTCCCCAGTTTACACTTAACCTCCAAATCCACAATTCCAGCTTATATTATTGGCAGAATGCCACGTATCCTAAATTATCAATGTGTCATCACCTATTTACTCCAGGCACCTATACATGAACCTATGTTTTGTATACATTTTTCATAGTAATCCGATAATCTGTAAAAAAAGAAAACAAAACTATTTGGGCTGCAAAAATGAGTCAAGAACAACCAAGAAGGCCACAGGCTGTGGAGCAAGCACCATTCAAATACAGAGATGTTTTTCAAGTTTTCGACTAGCTAGTAGACAAGCCAATTACGTCGGAAGATACTTCCATGATGGAGGCAGCTGAAACTACTGTATTGGTCACGTTCAGAATGGTGGTCCTGTAGACGTCATGCAAGTTGTGGCCATCTATAACGAAATGGCTGGTATCGTCAGCAATCGCGACACCATCGACATGGTCGGGGAGGAAGTTGACTGTTATAGAAACTGATCTTCTTGGAACTCGTATAATCACTGAATCAGTTGTCGGATATGTGTGGGTTCAAAATTGAGGGTGTATTTAAGCTACATTATTTTGGAAGAATATATTCTGAAATAGTAGATTGATAGAGAACGTGTGGTTGAAAAAGAAGGAAAAGTTATTGATGTGATGAAAATCTTATTTTATTGAAGAATGTGTAGTTAAAAATGAGTAAAAGAATGAAAATGAAAATTTTGATGTGTACCAAATAGAGGCCGAGTGTTTCCATGGGTTTTCCCTTTTGTAGAGCTGTGGAAAAAATTAAATTTGGATGAAATTAGTATATGGAAATTGATTATAAAATATAATTGAATCCTCCATTTTAGGAATTGATAAGGATGTAGTTGAATATATTACATTACCATTTTAGTTTCATATAATTAAGGAATAATAAATTAAATTAAATTATTATTATGCCCCTATTTGGTACACATTAAAATTTTTATTTTTATTCTTCTACTTATGGCCTATTTGATGTTGATAATTTTTCATGGAATTTGAAAATTATTTTCCAAGTTCCATGGGTTTGTAGTGGTTCATACCCAATGTTTTCCATATAATTCATTCCTCCAACCCCCACGTGACTTCTTTTTCCTTCTATTCAATGAATTTGTTGTGGGAAAGTGGTTTCCAGCTTTTTTATTTTTATTTTTTTTGGCAATGAAAACAAATTTTATGGATAATTGTAAAAAAAATTCCCTTTAATAGACAATTACTATGGAAAACAAAGTCAAACGAACACTAAAAGTTCCAAAATTTCAACATTTTCTAGGTGAAGAATTATATCAATCAAATACAATTAATTGACGATTCTCAGGAAAATAATTTTAGGCAGTTCAATTTCCTGAAATTCATTTTCTTTCCACTCAAATTCCACTTTTACAATCAAACGGACCCTTATTTTCAACCATACATTCTTTAATAAAATAATATTTTTCATCACATCAATAACTTTTTTTAACCACACATTCTTCATCAATCTACAATTTTCGAATACATTCTTTCAAAATAATGTGGCTCAAAAACACCCTATATTTTATTTATGACCTGATTTTTGAAATAAATCTTCAAATTTGAAAGGTAGATAGTTATGTATTTTTCCCTTTAAAAATGTTAGGTGACAAGAATTGGGCCTACCACTTATGTGAGATGTTAGACTTCAAGACCCACTTAGTTGGCTACGTAATCGTGCCCAGTTTGGGCTTATGATGGTTTTGGATTGGTCCACATATGGGCAATATGTTTGCTATTAAAAGATGAAGAAATTACATAAAATCAAGTATATAAGTTTACAAATTTAAAAATTAGATCTAAACTTTATTTAATAAAAAATCACGTATTACATAATAATTATATATTAAATGTTTTCACCCAATTCAATTACAAACCATAATTTTATTTCATTCTTCTCACTCTCCCTCCTATCTTCTTCATATCTTTATCATGCATTCATCTCCGTCAGATGTCGTCGTCGCCGTCGTTGGAGCACCCGCCCGGAAATCGCGCTGCTTAAGCCTCTGTGCTCAGAAGTGCAGGGGTGACGATATGAAATCTTCTCCGATTTGTGTGGTTTCTTCGACGATTTTCTGTGGCCCATAATTTGCACGGTAGCGGCGATGGTACGACTCGGAGATGGCAATGTTGAGAACGTTGCTAGCCGTGGCTCTGCTTGATTTCTTTTATATTTTTTGGTTTTGATCGTTGGATGGTGTTTTGTGTGGCGGACTTGATGATTTTGCTGGTGGGGTGGTGGCTTAGCTGGTGACAGGGTTGGAGATGGTGGCGGGTTTGTGGTAGGTGGTGCTTGTTGTGTGGTGATGTCTTTGTTGTTGAGGCGATAAGGATGTGGTGGTGGCTGGTTTAGGATTTTTTTTTGTTGGATTTGGTGGTGATGGTTTTGTTGGTGGTGATATTGTGGGATTGGTAGTGTTGTTGTGGTGGTGGCGGCGGCTAAGGGGTTGGCATTGGATCTAGTGGCGACGGGGGTGGTTGTTGGTGGCTGGAGATCTGATAGAGTTGATTGTCATGGTTTTTGTTGCCATTCAATTGGATCTGGTGGCGACGATTTTGTTGGTGGTGATGTCGTGGTGGTGGTGGTGGTGGTGCTATGTAGGCAGTGGTGGCTGCGGCAATGTAGGTGGTGGTCGTTAGGGCCGTACCTTTGTTTCGCGGGGCCTGAGGCGAACTTCAAAATTTGGGCTCCAAGTCATAACAGACTCTCTCCTCTTTTTCTTTTAAAAGAGTCTTACGAAACTAAATTTGTTAACTTAAATTCAACAATAAAGCAACAAGTAAAACTAAAATATTCAAAACATTTATTTTGTAATCAAGTAACAATACAAAAATGTTCTAACCGATAACTTAAATATAACTCGTCTTGTAGTTTTCGAGGCAAAAATATCAATGCATCTACTCTTTCTCTCTTCTTTTTCTTTTTTTGCGCTCCAGATGCATATTTAGGAGCCATGGTATTTGACTCAAATCACTCAACAGCTAACCGTTACTGAAATTGAACATACAATTAACATTAGCGAATGTATATTAACTAATAGTCTAATATATGCAAAATTCCAGAATTGTTTCGGCTTGTGGAAAATCTAGAATTGGCATTGCAAAGGAAAATTCACGGCCTTGCTCTTAAAACTTCAGCAGGTATTGATATTCGTGTACAGAATTCACTACTAACAATGTATGGCAGATTGGGGATACTAAGAGTGCAATACTGATATTCTATCATAGTCACAATCACAATTTGAGTTCTTGGAACTGCTTGATATCAACTTTTGCACAGAATGAGGGCTAAGAATTAAGAAAGCTCTAGAATTATTTCGCGTTATAGATTTTGAACCAAATGATATCACAATTTCTACAGTTCTTTCAGCTTGTACCCAGCTTGGAATCCTAAGATATCTTAGATATGGAAAGGCATGAAAGCAAATACATGGACATGTTTTCATGTTTGGTTTCAACATCCATTATCGAATATCACTAACAGGGCACTCACACTTCAACCTTTATCATCCTTATTCCTTAATCATACATCTAATACCAATATCCATACTCCAATTCTCAATCACAAAATAAAATACAGACTACAATAAATAATAAAATTAGTGAAGCTGGAAAAAAGAATCTCTTATCTTATGGAATCAAGGACAAGAAACATACCTGATACCCGGATAGATACGGGATACCCCTCAAGAAAATTATTCCTTACTCCTTATGCAATTAGGCTTTACAATTTACAATTTACAGCTCCACAGTTCCACCTTCTGTAAATCAAAGATTCAATTGATTCAATCAAATTCAATGGTTAATCAATAATCGAGATTTGAGGAGAAGAACTGAAGAAATACAATAAATATTAATACTTACTCAAATATAATCACGATTCACGGGCTCGGAGATGAAGAGCCGGAGAGGACGCTGGCGAGTAGCGGCAGTCACGCAGTGACGCAGTCACACAGGGAGGGGTTGTGGCCACTGGGCCAACTGGCAGAGCCGTGGAGGAAAGGGCTGAAGCTTGAAGGTGGAGGCGTGGTATGGTAATTGGTCGCATGGACTAGTGCTAGCAGCGGTCGGTGGAGCTGTAGAGGAAACGACGCAGTCACAGGGAAGACGGAAGGGAATAGTTGAATAAAAAGTTGTCATGGTTTTAGGTTAATTAATTAAATTAAATAAAAATAAAAATTGGGCCCTAAAAAATTTTGGGCCTGAGGCGGCGGCCTCTTGGGCCTCCCTTCAGGTCCGGCTCTGGTGGTCATATGTGACCTACTATTTGGTTACATGTGACCAACTGTTTAACTGTAACCTTAAAATTCGATAATTTGTGACTAACAAATTTGAAGATACGTGACTGATTGATAAATTGTAATCTATAATTTTTTATCTATGACCAATAAAATAAACTGTGACTTTAAAATTCGATAATTTATGACCAACAAATTTAAAAATTTGTGACCGATTGATAAATTGTGATCTATAATTTTTTTTTATTTGTGACTAGGGGTGGGCGTGGGTTGGGTTGGGTCGGTTTTTGCCCCAACCCAACATTGTCGATTTGTTAGAAATTTAACCCAACCTAACCCATGTAAATGTTGAAACCCAACCCAACCCAATTATGTGTCGGTCGGGTTGGGTTGGGTTGGTCGGTTTGAGAAAAATTTATTACATAAAAATTATTCCTTGCATCATTATTTGTTGTAATTAGAATTTGCAAGCTATCAACATGCTTTAGAAGATTGCTCAATGGTGATGTACTGCAGAGTCAACTGTTTAAGTTTCACTATGGCATGGATTTCTTGTGGTCAATAAAAAATAGAAATTATCTAAAATATATTCAACACCATCCTAAATATTTCTGATTTTCTGTAATTTTTATGATTGTTTAATGAAATTATTTATCAGGGCAAGAAGGGTGTGTGGATCAAATTACCAATTTAACTTGCAAATCTTGTTGAAATCGCAGTCAAGGTAATTTTTCTATTCTATCATATTGGAATTACACATCTAAATTTTATAAATTCATAACCAAATTCCTTAAAGATCTCAGTAACATAATGCGCGTCTATTTGGCAATACATTGATGGTCTTATTTAAGATGCAACTGTCCATTTCTAGGCCAAATGACTCCAAGAAGTGTCATTTGTAAAAGATTTAAACTTTATTGTATAGATGATTTGAATGGGATGCCATTCATAATGTGTTGAAATGTAAAATCCAACAAATTGGCCGTGTCGATTTTGGTATCTTAAGGATTTATTTTTTTTTATGCAGGTTTTTTTTTTTTGGTCGGGTTGGGTCGGGTTTGGGTTGCTAACCCGTGACCCGACCCGATTACAAAACCCACAACCTGCAACCCGCCCAAAAATTAATTATTTAATACATGATCAATAAATAAGTTGTGACATATGATTATGTACATGTGACCATAAATTATATAATTGTGATTTTATTATATTTAATTATTAAATAAATACTTGATCTTTGCATTAATCAAATTTAAAACCTGATTTTTGAATTGTGCATAATTAATGTCTTAATTGTGAATTTTCCCTTAAAAGATCCAGGGCATGTTCGGTAGAGATTAAAATCTGATTAGAATTGAAAAACGAGCCGTTATTATTGACTTTTATTAGACGAGTAGGACCCAAAAACGACTATATTTTCAATTTTACTTAAATTTGAAGTACGACTGAACATGCCCCTAATTTCAAGTTGAGACATGATTTGGGATTTTCTTTATTGGGTTGTGGTTGCCCATGTTGGGCTTTTATCACTTGAGCCTCTTGATATTTATTTTTAGTGATATTTTCTAGAAGTGGAAATTACACTAGAACATGTTTCCATTTTCAAAAATAAGATTTAAAGATTTTTTGTTCAAACATGAGGTGATAATTCAATTTTTAAATTTTTAATAATGGTATGATAAAACTAAAATAATCTACCTACCTACCCACCCCTACCTCTACCCCGCCCCACCTCATTTCATTTCAAACGAATTTTCATTTTTCTTGTCAATTCTCTCTCTATCCTTTTCGTTCTCTCTCTACTGTTACTCTCCATTTTCAAATACTACCACTTGACATCTTTTTTTAAAAAAAATGGCACTAAATATATTAAAATTAGGTGGGTGAGGAAAAATTTGTGATTCTCTAAGCTCGGTGGATTTGGGGAAGAGGAAGTGAAAGGGGTTAAATTGGGGTAGTGTATGGGAGATTGATGAGTGGATTAACGAAAGTGTTCAGATAATCACAAGTAAAAATGAAGGCAAGAAATGGCTAAGCATTAAGGAGTATGATTAACGAAAGTGTTAATCGCTAAGCACGCATGGCGATCTGAGTGTCGCACAAATCACCATGATTTTGGGGTGCTTTTTGAGGTGTTTTTTAGATTTGCTACGTAGCCGGTGTCTTAAGGTGATTCTTTAGGTGGCTTTGATGGTGGTCACATGTCTTTTAGAGTGTATGTTAAAAGTCGTGTTGATATTTGTTGGTGTTGTCAGTGTTGGTGATGGTCACAAGTCACTTGTACAAGGTCACATGCCATAGTGCATTGGTCATAGCTACATGTTCACAGATCACAGATCATGTTTACATGCCACATGTCACACTCCACATGTTACATGTCACATCCCATATTGTATAGCTCATATTGTATATGTCACATATCAAAGTCAACATGTCATAGATTAAAATTAGCAAGTATATGTTACATATATTTGTACGATGATAATAGGTCACAGATTCAAGTTCACATGTCACAATTATATTGCAGGTCACATATCAATGTCCATAGGTCACAAATCCAAAAGAACTTGTTACAATCCATTGAATCAATATCGCATGTAATAGTTTACAAGTCACATGTTATAGTGCATATGTTACATGTTTCAAATCCAAAAGAATTGGTCACAGGTCATTGATTTCTCCAACTCAGTTTGTGACCGTAGCCTTCAAATATTTTGATGCACAGTGTCAAAAAACTTCCAATTTGTGACATTAATCATCAGGCAGGCTCCAATTGACCAGATTTTGACGGTTAAAATCAAAGTTATTTGCTCGGATGAGTTCTCTATATATCCTCTCTTTGTTTGATCTTCTGATATACAATGTCGACAACTTCCAATTTGTAATCTCAATAGTCCAACGGGTTACAATTAACCAGATTTCGTCGGTGAGAATCGAAGTTATTTGCTCCGATAGGTTTTCTATAAATTTTATCTTTATTCGATATTTTGATAGCTTCCAAATTGTGACCTCAATAATCTGATGATTCTCAAATAATTAGATTTAAGCTATGGTAGTAGGAGATTATTTGCTTTGAAGAGGTCTATGTGGCTTTTCAATTTTGCTCGGTCTTTACAATGTATTGTTTTGGAAAGCTCCAATAGAATTACTACCTGAATGTGTTTGACACACATTTTAGTTGAAAAATGTGTTTTTGAATAGTGATTGATGAAAGAATGTGTAGTTAAAAAGTAAGGAGAATTTTTAGGTTTATGTGTAATATTATTTTATTGATAGAATGTGTGGTTGAAATGAATAAAGAAAAAAAAAATGAAAATAAGAATGAGAAAAAAATGGGTGTCAAACGAGAGCTTAATTTCTTAAAATAAATGTTGTTGCTAAAAGCCCGATTTATATATTATTCCCTTTCTAGAATTCTTTTTGAGTGTAACTAGGGACTTCCTCTATTTGAGCTTCTGGTCACTGCAACACTCTTCTTCCATTTATATTTTGTAAGTGCAATGCGTCCGTGCAATAGCAGCCAAATTATTCCTCTCATTATGCTCGTGAAAACCATTTTTTGGCTAAAACATAGTTTTGAATAATTTTTTTTTTTGGAGAATATGTATTTAAAAAGTATGAAAAAAATTTGAGTTTACGTGCATAATATTTTATTATAAGAATGTGCGGTTAAAAATAAGTACGTAGAAAAAAATAGTTTTGAAATAATAAGGTCAAACGGGCGTATATTTGCTCAGATCCCAACACTAAATTTCCACAATAGGGAGTTGATACACTACTTAGCTTTCCGGTTACCACAATTGAGGCAGAAGCAATGCAAGCATAATTTTGAGATTTTTTTGGGTCATAAATCAGCTTTGATCTTTCTTACTGGTTTCTACCAAATGTAGTGAACGTGAATATAAATTCAGTTTCATGGTACGGAACTTATATAATATGCTATAAAAATTGGGAATTATTATTATGCGTGACAGATGCTCGACGAAATGTCACAACTGGATTTCATATCTTTCTACGGGCTGTAAGTTTTTCGAAACAAAATTCTACCCACTCACTAAAATGTGTAAGATTGCATCCAGAATTGTTGCTTCTGGTAATTGCTACAACCTGATCTACTATATATATCCACTATTCACAGGTGCAGATGAGTTTTTCATTTAAATATCCTATTTCATGTTTCTTTGTTTGATGAATTTCTATATTAAATTGATTATGGAATGCGTGGTTCGGTTTCCTAGTTTGGCGTGATAGATAAGTTGTAAACACAAACATGGCATCAGACATTGCAAGAGCATCTATAATTTATTTAGTCTCTTTGCAGTTTTTAGCTGCGATTTTAAATTGCACTTTATTTGAACATGACTATCGGTACTATTTCCCTTGGGTTTCTGTAATAACTATTGCTATTGATGCTCACCAAGGATTTGACAACCTGCCTAGCTCGGATCTCTTTTATTCAAAGGCCTTGCTGATCACCATCTATATTATTTGAGACAAGCTTTAAAACCTTGTGTTTTCAGGGGTAGCTTATAAGATATCATATCATTGAAGACGGGCTTATCAATCCCTGCTCTCTTAATCGTGGTTTTCTTATTATCAAAGGTAGGCCTGTAAGTTCTTCTTCCTTAAAAAAAAAAAAAAAAAGATAAGAGACGGAATCTCAATGTCCTCGTCCTTTGAAAAAAGGAAGATGAGGAATTTTGAAGTTCTTGTTTCTTGGCTTTGCGAGATATTTATTTCCCGCTTCACTAGATGGATTCATTAGCGTTGCGAGATGCTTATTTCTTATTTCGTGGGATGTTTATTCCTCACCTCGTCAATGCATTCCCTGATTTTGTAAGATACTTATTCCTCGACTTACGAGATATTTATTCCTCGTCTCGCCAAATAGATTTTTTTGGCTTTGTGAGATTCTTATTCCTCACCCCTCACTATAATCGAGCACAACTATCAGTCCTCGTCATTTCAAGGTCAGCTAATAAGTCTCTGATAATTCGAGTGAGTAATGCGGGAGCTGTTTATTCCTTGCATTGCATGATATTTATTCTTTGTCTTGTCGGATACAAATTCCTTGGTTTTACGGGATATTTATTTCTTGCCCCTCATTATTGTTGTGCACAACTATAAGTCCTTATCATTCCGATGCCAGCTTATAAGTCTCCAATAGTTTGAGACAAGCTACGAACGAGATGTATATTTCTTATCTCGCAAGATGTTTATTCCCCGCTTTACAATACATATGCTTTACGAAATGTCTCACCACGCCAGATGTTTATTCCTCGCTCTTCGAGATATCTTGCCATGCAAGATGCCCTTGCCACACGAGATAGTTGTACACGTCTTAATTCTCATTGTTGTCAAGCACAATTATAAGATCTCATCTTATCGAGTTCAGCTTATAAGTTTCCAATAGTTCAAGACAAGCCACCAGCTTGATGTTTATTCCCACTCTATGAGATACCACACCACACTAGATGATTACACTCATGCCACAAGTTCTTACTTCTTACTGTTGTTGAGCATAGCTATAAGACCTCATCCTTTCGAGACTGGCTTATAAATCTCCAATAGTTTGAGATGGGTCACTAGGTCGATGCTTATTCCTCGCTCTATAGGAATCTTGTCACTTTAGATGGCTATACTTTTGCCTCTAGCTCATGATTTTCACTATCGTCGAGTAAAACTATAATACCTCGTCCATTCGAGGTCAGTTTATAAGTCTATGATAGTTTGAGATGAGCAACTACCTTGATTTTTATTCTCTACTCTTCGAGATACCTTATCACTCGAGATGCTCATTTCTCGTTCTACAGTATACTTGTTCCTTGCCTCATCATCTACAAATTTCTTAGCTTTGCGAGATGTCTATTAGCTCACCTCATCACTTTTCCAGACGAGGCAAGTCATTCACCTCCAATGCCTGTACGAGCCGTCTACACAATCCCTTGTGCCATGGCTAAATCATAGCTATATCTATCTTTAGAGAGCTCATCATGCCTTTGCATCAACTACATCACAACTACATCTATTTGCAGAGAGCTCATCATGCCTTTACATTGGTCGTATTAAAGTTGAATATATCCTAAGAGAGCTGCATTATCCCATGCAATATGCACCATCCACCAAGTAGGAAGCTTTTGGCATGGATGAACCATCTACCATGCAAGGATGTCATTTGTCACTTTGGCATGAGAGGTGCAAGCATCCAATGGGTGCCCACTTTGAAACCCATGAGGCCGACCTCATTAGCCCTTGAATGGATGCACAATCCACCATGCAGGAAGCCCTTGGCTACAATCCACCATGCACTAAAGTTTTTGTCACTTTGATAGGTATGTAAATTTTTCAAAGTGAACCTACCTCGAAATATGAAGTCGACCTATATTCAGAGTTGTCTTTGCATCAGCTCCATCACATTTGCTTACCTTCAGAGTAGCACCTCTATGTCACTTCATCACAACTACTTATATTCACTATCTTACCTCGGCATCAGATTCATCACAACTATCAAGCCACATCATTGCTAACATGTCATGACACTATTTTCATTACAGATGTACCGTATGCCACATTATCTACATTATCATTTTATTATTGATAGCATATTATCTGTTATCATACATAATATGCTATTTGCATATTATATCTTGGAGAAATTTGATTTGCTATTATTTACGTTATCGTCATAAGTATGGGCCCTCATTTATTGGACCTGCTCATATTTCAGAGGCCAACTATAAGCCCCCACTTATGAAAATGGACTCACACATAAAGTAATGTTTTCTAACAATAGCAAAATCCTCTTTTGTTTTGACACTTATTATCTCGCCCGACAATTGACTTGATAGTGGCAGTGCAAACAGTCGTCGGACCTTTTTAAATGATAGGTTGTGGTCTTTGCTTCCTAACGGTGTGTTCAAGTGTGCAGATGATGCCTACGTGAAATTGAAATTCTATCGACCACTTGTTTGTCGGATTTTGAGGTCAACACTAGACTTACGTGTGATAAGTCAATTAATAAGCTAGAAGTTTGTATTCCTAATATTGATAAGATAGTTAAGTTAGAAATTGGAGGGAAAATACTAAAAGTCAATTTATATATCGGGATGAGAGGCTTTGATACAATACTAGGCATTGATTGATATTTAGTTGAAGTTAATTTGACTTCTTGTTAAACGATTCAATCTTAACACGAAATATCCTCTTTAGACTTTATCACATTACTTTTTCAGATAGTTACATGGTTAACAATAATTAACAGAGTTGTACTCTTGAATTTTTCATATAATTATTGGTTTTTTCAGAAATAAAAAAAATTATGTTATCTAAATTAATATTTTTTATGTAGAATTGAAATCAGTGTAACAATTTCTTAATTGATTAAAGGATTATTCTATTAGCTTTTTTTTCATTTTTCTAAAATTATTATTATTTGAAAACTCAAATTTTTTGAAGGAAAAAAATACTTAAATTATGAAACGACTCTCAATTGATTTGAACACGTAACCGTCACTTAGTTTAGGAAGGATGTTTTGTAACTACGTAGGTTAACAAACCTTCACATCCTAAATATGTTCTAACGAAAAAATAACATTGTTGTGTAATCCAATCAATGTGAATTACATTTATGATTACGAATTTACTTGAGATATTTGATCACTTACACATTAACGGAAATCACTCTTCACAACACTCGAAAATAAAACAAGAAATGGAAAATAGGCTTAGAGAGAGAGAGAGAGAGACAACTATGATTATTAAAACTCACTTAGTACAAGTGTTTAGAAGTCGTCACTTATTATTAAATAAATACTCCGTGTCAACCTCAATTAACTCACTCTTGCTTGGTGCTACAACCTACTTTGTATTTATGCATATACCACTTTGAAATGTACGTTGGAAATTAATCAAAATCAATAGCTAATATTATACAATAATAGACTATTTTTTCAAGAAAAAAGAAAGAGGTTATTCTAGTAATGCTCTCTTTGGAAAGTGAACTATGTAAAGGTATTTGTAGGGCGAGAGCAATACTGTATTTTTGCATGATACTGGACATGCGAGGATTTCCTTCCAGATTATTCTCTCAACAAAGAAATTCCTTGATTTCCATCCAATGGGTTGAGTACACATGTCCTTAGCTTGGTTGCTTTCAACATATTTTTTCACATGCTTGTTTTAATAGGTTATTATATTTTAAAAAAGACTCTTTAAAAGTGAATTGTTTTTTATTTTAAAAAGACAACTTTTAAAATTGTGCTTAGTCCCTGTTTGGACGGAGTCGTTGAAAATAAAAAAAAAAATAGAGAAAACAATAAACACATATTGTGGAGAGTAAAATTAAGTGTTAAAGTAAAAATGTTGTCGAAGTATTTAAAAATTTTAATTCTCTAAATTTATAAATGATATCTAAATTGCAAAATATACTATTGAGAGTATTAAAGATCCCACTGGTCCCTTACTAGATGGCGGGAAAATCTTTTTAGATCATGGTGATTTTGGGTTTTTACCAAAACCATTTGCAGATCCAAGTCTTACTGGCTCATTTCCTATTGCTTTGTTAGACAATCTTATGCCGTAACTTCGTTTGGCATTATTTATTGTTGAATCAAAGAATCAATCCGCGAGCTCGTAACTAGTGAGCCATTAGGTCAATGGATTGGGGAAGAATATAAAGGGCATGCATATCATAAGCGAGCCATTCTCCTGTCCAATTTGAAACCATTACAGAGATACACATGGTCAAATGATTAAAGCATGACTCCAAAGTCAATGGATAAAACATGATACTTTAACCGTTAAAAGCTAGCCAATGAAAAGTCGCTATCTGTCATTTATCCATAATGATTGAATTACTCTAAAGCCATGAGGAAAATTTATAAATACTCCCACTTAAAAGAATAGATACATGCAAATTCAAATACCTCCCTTCCAAATGGCCATTTCTTTGTTGATCCAATTTCTATTGGTCAAAATTTATGTGAATGCCTTCGTCTTGTTTCATATAGCCAAAATTTTCTCTAATTTTGTCTTAGTTCATGCAATATATAAGATTACCAGTTCTGTAATTTTGCTAAAAGTTTCTCCATTTTGTGTATGTTTGGTTTTGCTTAAAAAAAGTAAGGGGCTGTTCTTTTTGTTGTTTTCGTTTTTCGATTTTTCAAAACAGTGAAAATACATTCTCTTTCTTAGTTTTGAAAATGAAAAAAAAAAAAAAAAAAAAAAAGCACTAAAAACTCAAAACATCCAAAAGCACATTTTGAGTATTTTGAAGCCAAAACACAGTAATTTCACAAAACACGGAAAACACCCTTTTCTCACTTATCCTCTCTCTCCCCTCTCCCGTAACATTCCTAGGACTTCCTATGGTTTTCATTTTCCTCTCACAAACCCACAATCCAAAATTAGTTTGAGCTCGTGTTGCCAAATCTGCGGGTTTTCTCCTGACTCTTTCAATTAGGTTTCACCTTTTCTTTTCATATTAATTTATTCTCAAATTGTAGGTTATGGCGTTCATCATCCCCGCATTTTTATGTTAAATATTTATTCAATTGTAATCTTAGTAGAACCAAGAATCAAATTTATTTAAATGTCGGAGAAAGAGAAGTAAACCCATTTAAATTTTCAATTTGATATAATCATATGATAGATTGCAGAAATATAGAAATATTATATTATTGGAAAGTAGAAAAATTCTGTTTATGGGCTTTGTTTTAAATAACTGCCCAGGGATGAAATACAAGGGAAAAAAGTATGAAACGACGTTGTGATTGTAATGTAAAAATTTGACCAAATAGTGAGTGTTGGGTGTTGGTTGGGGATAGGAGTAGGGGGTGAAGATGCTGGTTGGAAATTTGAGGAATCATATTCTTTGTTTCTTGACAGATTCTTGCAAGACGTGGTTGCATTGGAACCAGTTGCTGGTCCTAGTGGGGCAATGTTTACATATATTTGTATCTCTAGATGATTTGTAGAGACCAAAAATTACATTTGGAAATGATAGAAGTCCTATCGAGGATTTGCAGGTTCAAGGTTTAGATAAAGAATTTTTACATTATTTTTCATTTTCTGGGTGCATGTAATCTGACTGCTTAAAGCTTTTGGGCACTTTTATTTACTAGCAGATTATTGATTTCAAATCAGTGCTATTCCATTGAGGTTTTGGTGATCATTTAGTTACCATCGTGCGATGAACAACATTTTAATCCATCTTACTAGACTTACCGACAGTGATTAAAGATTTCTTCTATTCTAAGCTTACAAGTTAATAAACAGGTGGTAGCATTTGACAATAAACAGAAGGAACCTACAAGTTAATATGCAGATGCAAATTTTCTTTTTCATTGTATCTTCATGGACAATGAGTTTACGTTTGGCAAGGATTTATATATATGTTTGATAACTCAAATATTGTTATTCATGATATTGATTGGATTCAAGATATTCGAACGGTCCTCCCTCTGTAGTTTTATATTCCTTATAGGTACTTTTATCTTTTAGTTAGAGGTTGGATAGTGTGATTTTTACTTGGAGTTGATCTAGGATTGACATGTGCCTATGGAAAGACTTATACATTTGGTGATAATTTGATTTATATTCAATATAAAACATGGGTGGTCACAGAGTTAGGAATAAGGAACCAATATCGTGGTTGGATGAGAATGAACACGTTTTTATCGAAATTCTTTACGAGAAAGTGAAATCAAATGCATTGCAATTTTCTACATTCACGAGAGACGAATGTGGCAAAATCAATGAAACCATGGTAGTTTCAAGAGGGAAGGACGTAAGCACCACCACACTCTTGGGGAGATATTTAGCTGGACTACAGCTATCGGATGATTAGGTAATGCCTCCACTCAACTTCCAAACACATTAGAGGAAGAAAATGCAGCTAAAAGATGATTTTTTGAACATGGGAGTGCATGTACATATGGAATATGATGATGAAGTCGATGAGGTTTCAAATACTCGTCGGTATGAGAAAATTGGTACATCGGTTGAACGGCGACGTAATGAACCTAAGATCAGTAAAAGTGATAAAATCAAGGCCCGCATGACACATTGGTCATCTACAGTTAGTACGAGAAATGAAGAAACTGAACTTAGAACACTTTACTTGAAAGAAAAGCTTACAAAGATTCAAGGAAAATCATGTAATCAATCAGATAGTGAAATTAATAGTCCGGATCCTTATTCAAATGTTATATGCTTAGATATCTTAAACAACATGGAAGGGGTGTCCAATGAGGTTTATATGAAAGCAATAAATGCTTTTAATGATCCTGATTTTAGGGTGTCATTTGTGAAGATGCCGAAGCAAGGAGATGACCTATCTTGGAACTACTTTGATATGATTACTATTTTGATTTCTCTAGTATCTTGTTATTTTAATATGTGATGTTGAATGTTGAAGTATTGCGCTATTTTCACAGCTACAAGTACTTTTTTCCTTTCTTGGTGATGTTGTAATGTTTTCATTTATGAACTTAGTGATATTGTTGGTTGTAGAACTAATGTTGTTAATTTTTCTTTTAATTTGTCAATGCTAGATTGCTTGTTTTATTTGAATCAATGATGGTTGATATAACTTATGATAATTACTGTGGATATATTTTTTCACAATATGGATGATAATGTGAGTACCGATGATTCCATTGGTGAATATTCGAGTGATGATGATTTGTTATTTATGGATGAGTTTGACGCAAATTTTGGAAATTTAATAATGCTTAATTGCTTTGTTGTTTCCAAAGGAAGTACCATCGACAGGAGACATTGTAGAACATCACTGCTTACGAGATAAATGTACATGCTAGAAATTCTAAATGGACATCCGGACGTGTGCTATCGTAATTTTTGTATGCAAAAACACATTTTCATGAATTTTTGTGATATTTTGAAAGAGAAATGACTGTTGAAAGATGGAAAAAAAGCGAGTGTCGAGGAAGGTATTGCTATATTTTTTATGATTATAGGGCACACTACATAATACAGTATTATTGGTTATCGTTTCAGCATTCCAACAGCACGATACACAAATGATTTAAACCAGTTGTAAGGGCTGTTTGTTCATTTGGCACTGAGATTTCGTCAAACAAATCAAAATGTTGTACATTAGCGCACTTTGCGCAAATATCCTTTCTTTAAGGATTGTATACACACAATAGATGATATACATGTTGCAGCTTGGGCGCATTGAGACAAACATCTTTTCATGAAAGGAAAACTAATGTAACACAAAATGTGATGTTGACATGTGATATTGATATGAAATTCACATTTGTGTATTTTGGCTGTGAAGGTACTGCTAATGATTCTCAAGTATTCATTAACGTCGTCACAAGAAGCTCGAACAACTTTCCAATGCCACGAGGAGATATATTCTTATACTTCAAATAATTATTACGAATGTATCTATAGTGTTACACTATGTAAGTTTTTTATTTTTTTTATTTTGTAGATCAATTTTACCTTGTTGATTCTGACTATTCAAACATGCCTGAATTTCTTGCCCCTTATGGAGGTCAAAGATATCATTCACGTGACTATGTTGGACGTGAAAGACTTGTGAGAAGGAAGAATTGTTCGACTATAGACATTCCTCGTGCCGTAACATTATTGAAGTTACATTGGAGTTTTAAAAACAAGATTTCCTATTTTGAAAGTGATTACCAATTATCCACTTTGTAGGCAAAGACAATTCCCAACTGCATGTTGCGCAATACACAACTTTATTCGCCAGAGCACGCATTAGATATGTTGTTCACCGAGTATTCAGAGGAGAATATGGTAGTCCAAGATATACTGTAGTCAGATCAAGATCAAGAAGTCATACATTTTGATGCTAGTCAAACAACTCAAATGGGACAAGTCTGATCAAATTGTTACACAAATGTGGAATGATTACTCAAAACGTCGTACATGATTCTGTAGATTTATTTTATATTTTGTGTATTGTCTGTTTATTTTGTCATAACACGTAAACTTCTCATCGTATCTATTGAACTGTTTTGCCAAATTTAATTTAGGTTGTGTTTTTTATATCTGAAAAAAAAAAATTTCAAGATTCACCAATTTCAAAATTTATATGTTATTTAATACTATATTAATATTAAAGTATTAAAATATATTGAATAATCAGATTTCTTGAATAAAATATTATAAAAAAATATTCTCAAAATTTTAAAGTAAACGCATTTTTCACTTTTCTGTTTTGAGAAACAGTTTTTTAAAATGACAAAAAGAACGTATTTTCAGTAATTTCAAAACAGACATGCAAAACACAAAACTGAGAATGAATTCAAAATTCAAAACTAAAAATTGAATTACGAAAAGAACAACCCCTAAGCTTTAAGATGTTGAATAAGTAACTTATTTCCAATTGTAACAATTTTTTAACCTATTTATTAAATACTAATTTCTAAAGATGTATGCATTATTTAGTTTTTTCTTCCTTTCAATAAAGAAAATTATTTATTATTGAATAGTGATCATCAATTATAAAAAAAAGTGTCTATTTCGTAAAAGTAAAGATGTTAGAATAACATTAATTTTTTCTTCATTTTAAGTTTTAAAAAAAAGTTATTAACTTTACATAAATAAATAACTTGTGATCAAGAAAAAATAAATATTTTATTGAAATTTACGCAGTTCGACCCTAACAATACATAGAGCGGGTGAATAGGTATTATATGCGGAATAAAAAAAATATTAATTAATTAGCAACAAGTCACCAATTAATTATCTCTAGATGGTTATTCAATCAAGTCCATTAATCCTATGTTTAAATACCGCAGTTCATATAATTATTAAGTAAAACAGTAAAAACACAAGAATGATAATGGAGAAACCCCAACTGGGTAAAAATTTTGAGCATTTTGCTAGTCAACAATCCACTCTAAACGAATGGTGACTTATAGTTCACCAGACTAGACGACAACATGTACTAACTGATCACTTGACTGCAATTTCGATAGCTCTCTTGAATTATGTGCTCCTGCACCAATTCCAACTGTAATTTCCAAAGCTTTCCTGGATTATGCCTTCCTGCAACAACTCTTAACTTTGTGAAATTATTTATCTCATGTGGAACCCGAAGAACAGTCCATTCTTTACCAATTGGAACTCCAGTTACATTTCTCGATCTTCAGCAACTCTGACAGATATATAGGAAGAAGTGGTTTGGTATTTGAATTAAGAATTTGATGTTTTTTTCACTACCAAGTACGATTCTCAAAGAAACATGAAGGATGAAAGCTATGGAGATGAAATAATATTGACATCAAAGTGTTTGCTTATTGTTCAACCTTGAGAATTCCCGTTCTGTAGCTTTAGAATATATAGGTAGGGTAGAAAACAGATGGGTCGGGAAAAAAAGCTTTTAAAACGCAAAATAAAAAATTTCCATATAACACTGTTGCTCGAGCGAAGGCTCAGTGACTGTCGAACAACAATGTGTCGCTCGAGCGAAGGATGGGCAACGATCTAGCGATGCAATTTTTGTTTTTGTAGCTCGAGTCAACCCTTGCCAACAGTCTAGAGAAAATTCACGTTGTTTTCCTCCTTGTTCCAAACTCGAAACCGTGGACCTATTTAACTAACTTTTAAACAAAATGCACATTACTCCTTGAACTTTTACACTATATCAATTTAAGTCATTTTGTTCATAGAATTTGCCAATTACAAAATTAATTAAAACATAATAAACTTTCCATTTGGCATTTTGTGACAAAACATTAATCTATGTCAATGCAGTAATAAAATAAAGTTTACAGACTCAAAATAATGACACAGCCTAAACTACAAACTGTCTTGAATGAACTCTATAGTACATGTTTCCTGAAATAGAAAACTTAAATACCAGCGTAAAATGTGTGGAAAACGGTATTAAAGATAATCACAGTTCAAACAGTTCACTTGTAGGCGTCATTTAAGCAACAGTAACTCAAATAGTATATTTTCCAATCTTAAATAATAAGCTAAACTAAGATATAGTATCAATGCAACCCAACATACCAAAACGAAACATTGACACTGTAAAAATATCAAAAACTTAATTTAGCGAAACTGAACTCAAACAAATATGTATGTGCTCCCCCTTATTGAAAACTCTCAATGTTTTTAAGTTGTAGAAATGTATCTATATCTCACCACAACGACCCATTTGACAAAAAATGATATCAATTTTGTAAATGTATCAATGTCTCACCCCTACGATCCTTCAAATATAAAAGTGTAAATCATAAAATGCAAGTCAAAAAATCTGATATATATATATATATAGCAAAATGTTGATTACATCCAGATTTAAAAAAATCATACTCAACATGTAAGCAAAAAAAAAAACTATACACTCCTCCAATCAGCAAAAAATTGCCTATATCTACTCCCCATTTTTGTCACACAATGACAAAGGGTAGCCTATATCTATGAAGCACTAGCAACATCATCGGCATTATCAGAGTTCGTCCTCTCCTCGGAACCATCATCGTAGTGGCGACGAATCTACAGTAGACCACGCTGCACATAGCCAACATCTCCGCGAAGAGTATTGACCTTGGCAGTGTGATTATCTCCTACAGCACATAGCTGGATGATCTCTGTCATCATACGAGCCTACTGCTCGATAAGCACGATTATCTGTCCTAAAAGTACGATCAAAGGATCGACGGGAGCAAACGCTGCCGGAGGAGGAGGATGAGGAAGTAGACGAGATAACGGAGGGTGGAGGAGCAAAAGGAAAATCGGACAGGTCAAAATGATCAGGTTGTAGATGGGATCAGCCGGTACAATCGGGTCAACTGATTGTGCTGGCTCGGATGAAGCATGAGATCAACTCTAGGCGATAGTGGTATGGCCAATCTACCGGGAATCTGGCCTCCGACCCCCCTCAGGGAAACTAGCTCCTAAGGAAGTGACTAACCTATGAATAAGGCAAGCATATGGTAGCCCAACCCTCATACTCGTCGTACGAAAAGCCCTCAAGATTTACTGGCAAATGAAAGTGGGAAGGTCAATAGAATTGCCATGCAGCAAGGCATAAAGAAGACGAGCCTTCTCCATCAATAATGAAGAAGTGTGAGAAATTGGACATAGATTCGTGCACACAATGCACAACAGAATCTGGCAGTTAGTTGGTAAAGATCCAGTGCGCAATGCACCTGGACCACCTCCATTGGTGTGTTAAACACCATGGAACAAACTAAAGTATCCGAAAGAAGTGAATCAGGAGTAAGATATAGAAACATGGGATGGACGACTCTTGGAATATGAATAAGACTAGATATACCATTTGTAGTAATCTTAACTACCCGACCCCGAAGAAAAACCTGAAAGGAAGAACCACTAGCATCATGGATGTTAGCATAGAACTATTGAACAAAAAGACTCGACGGAGGTGACAAGTTAACAAACAGAGGTTACCAGCCCCGGAAAGCGAAAATGGCACAAGGTCGGGGGACAGGTCAAACATAATGACCTTGCGCTCGAAAAGGACGGGGCGAAGAGAAAACTGCGACCCAAAAACATTTTGGGCGACAGTAGAAATGAACCTAGTTTGACTATAACCAGTCGAAGTACTAAGAGTAGACGGGGTAGTGCGTGCTCTCTTAGGCGGTATCTGAAAGAATTGAATAACAAACTTATTAAAACTTCGATAAAAGACAATGAACTCACGATATGCACATCATTCATGAATACACGCAAAACAAGTCAAGTATGTGAACATGCAATGTGTACTAAAGTGAATGCATGACAACATGCAATGATGCCTAGACGCGGGTAACGTAAAGACATGACACGTACTGTGATGTCTAGACGTAAAGACGTGACGTCATGACGTAGTGACATGACGTCAAGACTGGGTAACATGACTTCCCCGTGCGGTGTTACAACCAGTACAACCAAAAAAACACTAACATGTGCGGCGTCACAACCAATACAACCAAAAAAACACTAACCAACTAAATACACACTCCAACACAACCTCCCGTCATTCCAACAGTCGAAACCAACAACGAATTCAAACCAGCAACGACCAAACCTCGACAGAATTCGGTCCAAAGACAACTAAACCAACTCCACTTTACCCAAACCATACACCAAACAATCTAATGTACTTGTCATCAACAAAAATCATTGAAATTATAAACTATAGGGAACCACATTCATGAACCAATAAAATCACGCACTAAAAGATCCTCAACATCAATTATTGTCGAAAAACCATTCAACATGTGATGACAACCACATCCAATAATCAAAACATGTAGTGCACTACTCAAAGCACAGACAAGAATGCTAAAGTGTGAAAAAAATCATGAATGAATTGCAAAAATGAGGAAAAATCTTGTTTTGAACAATTTACCTTTGAATCTCGTTATGTTGATGAAATGATCCCTCAATGAAGTGATATTGAGTGATTAAAGTGTGTACAAGGTAAATACTTTGAGTGGGTTGAACATTTTAGCAAGAAATCAAGTAAAAACTTGGGGAAAATACATTAAACCCTTGAGAAATAACCTTAAAACTCAAAGTACGCTCTGTCGCTCGAGCAACCGTCGAGCCATAAGCGAGCGAGGTAGCTTCTGCTGCTGTCGCTCGAGTGTGTTCCAGTGATAAACTGGCGACAAGGCAATTGACAGAAATAGCACCAAAAACTAAAAAATTAAGGAAAATAGCTTCTTTTTTTAAAAAAAAAAAACTAAATAAAACATCAATATAAACAACTCAAGTTCTCGACACTTCAATAATTAAAATCAAGCATGCAATCACATTGCGAGCAATATCAAAAAGACTTCCCCACATACGCAATTAAGTTTAAGATGGAGTAAATTGTATAAATGACTCGTGTGTGTAATGTGCCACTATTTTCTCGTGAAAACGACTCCAAACCTTAAATTTGTGAGAAATGACATGCAAAATATTATTGTTAAATAAATATGATCCATACTGATGAAAGTCAGACCCGAATAAATTTTAAGACCTGAAAACGAGCTCAATTCTATGATGAAGTTTCTTTTCTCCCCCTGAATTTTAGCTTATTTTTTTATCGTTTTTCTCGTAAATAACATCTTATGTGCAGACTCTGTCCATTAAGCGACTAAATTGACCCATGTAACGAGCTTTAAGCTAGTTAATTTAAGTCAGATGATCATAGGCACCAGGTTATGAGATATCCCTCGAGCTTAATTACTCGAGTCAAATAGGGTTCAACAGAGTATAAGATGAACCAATTAAACATTCAATTTTTTTCATCATAAATGTAACAATGCAGGGAGACTATCACGAGCTAATATCATCTCAATGTAGGTCAATTCATATTCGAGGTCACCTTACTAACATGTGACTGCCATCCCAAATCTCACTGTTCACGAAAATATGTTTCAGATTTAAATCACCGCAAGTGCACGGTTCGTTGACAAGTAATAAAGTGAAAATCCTAGAATTTCGAGTATCGTTCCCACGAGGATTGATTTAACGTGATTATTATTATCTCGACCTTAACCGAATCTATTAAACTCAAGATAATTATTTTTGTGATTTTTGATGAAACTATGACTACTACGTGAATCAAACTAAAATGATGAGTTAAATACAAAAATATGTCGAATGCAAAAGGTTGATGAAATTAATGTATGAAAAAGCGTACTAGGATTCCCGAATCACCAAGCAAGTTCATTTTTTACTCCTATTTCACAATTTGACAACACGATGAATTGATTGAAAAATCAATGTTTCTAAGTTATTCAATAATCTCTTTCGAGTAGAATTGAACCTATTCTAGCATACCATTTGACTATATTTCTATGACAAATGCAATATATAAGAATGCATGACGTTTTGTAAACACTTAGAGATTCACATAAAGCATAGCGGTATATTTATATCATCTATCGGACCTTACAATGATTTATACCTTGTAAAATCTACTTTCTTTCTTTCGAATGCATAAAATAAATCACCAAAACTCATACAACTATTACGCATATAATTGTAGAGACAAGAAAGTGTATATAAATCATTCAACATCCATCAAACGTGTTTAAATACCAAATTGCAAAATAGAAATTAAAAGTTCACAATATGATGTTCATCGTTCACCTAGTACAATTAAAAACCTAGCCTAGCATGGATAAATTAAAATAACAAAGAAAATATTTAGGAGAAGACATTACCCAATTCTTGAATGTAAAGCTTGAAATCTTGGATTTTGGAGTGAAATTCTTCGTCCTCGCCTTCGTTCTTGCTCAAAAATGTTGTTTTTCTCACTAAGAAGGTGTAACTCTAGTTTCTGGATGTATTTTAGCTTTTATAGTTGCCCTATAATCATTACCATACAAGTTGGAGTCGGATAAGGAAACCAGAAATTTCTCGTCGATTTTCTTCCTTGCGGCCGCAAGGACAAATTCTTTGCACCCGCAAGGAATAACTTTTTTTCCAAAAATTTTCCCTGTCTCCTTGCTTGCGGCCGTATGGAAGATTATACCTTGCGGCCGCAAGGTATAAACAACTATCACATATCTTCATTTTGGTCTTCCAACTTCATTCTTCTCTTGTCTTGACCTCTTTTGTTCATTCTTTTCCTCCAATCATCCCATGCATTCCTCAATGTATGATTAAGCTCATGTCCGCTCTTGAGTTGGTCTTGGGTCATCTTTTGATTATTTTCATTTTGGTCCCTGAACTTTTGTTTTCCTTCGTTTTGGCCCATTTTCTCTACTTTTCCTCTAATTTCCACCATAATCTTCATTGTTGCCCTACAAACATAATTCACACAAATTAAGCTCTATTCCGAATGTTTATCAAAAAATATTCATGTTTGTGAACAAAAAAAAACGTATAAAAAATACTCTTATCACTCACACACACGATTCAGACTTGCTCACAAGATATTTGTGTGTGCAGTGCAAATGATTACATGGCGACACATACTCAATAATCCATATTAGACCAAACCAAGCAATGGAAACAACAGTGTAAAACATATAAATACTTACTTGGCCATACATAACATGTTTAAAATCATAATAATGTGTCGTTTGCCAAAAAGAAAATATTTTTGTATTTTCCCCATTTTTCTATTTCTTTTTTGAAAACATACTTAAAGCAAACAAATAAAAAAATAGAAACAACAAAATTCACACAAAAGAAAGTGGGATACACGTATGAATGAATGGACACAATGAACTGCACATACATGCACATAAACACCAAATTAGGTTGAAATTTGAATGCCCTTACCACGAAGAGCACAACCATTTTCACGACCTTCGATGTCACTCCTCTTGACCCAAACTTTCTTAGAAGTAGAAGATGATTAAGTTAACTGAGTCATAATCTCAGTTAAGTGACTGGCTTAATTGGTAAGAAAGTCAACCTTACTAGTGAAATCCAAATTCTTACTTCTATTCACACGGTTACGACACCTAGGTTGAATGTGTCCCAGTGCACCATAGTTGTGGCAAGTGGGAATGAACATTGGTTCAAACATGCTGGTGGTTGATGCTGATAAGTAGGACGATTGACCCTACGCTGTTCAGTAGGTCTCGATCTAATGACATGCTTACCTTTGGACTTATGATAAGCAATCGCATGATCTTTGTTTGTGGCAGGAACGAACGTGGTCTTGGATGTACTAGCTGTAGTATCACGGTATGAACATAACCCAGACCATGCGGTCACCCGTAGGCTTGTTCATCTTAAGCAGATTATCCAGATTCTACGAGCCACTCATGAATGATTCGAGTTGAGCATTAGATTTATCAAGATCAGAAGTTGATTTAACTTTAATCTCCAAGTTTTCATAGACGAGTTTCAACTCACTCATTTTCTTGGTCGTGTCCTGAAGGTCACTCAACAATTTTTCACATTCAAGCTCAAGCTCATTCACTTTTTTCAAAACGGATTTGTTTACCTTCCTGATTTTGAGACGCTCTTCAAACAATTCACGATAAGACTCGTAAATGCTCATCTCATCATTAGACTCTTCATCAGACTGATTACTCTCATTCTCCCTTTCTCCATTCTCAATCTCACGGTTGGATTTGATAGTAGCAATCGAGGTAAAGGCCATGAATTTTTGTTCATCCTTACCACCAGATGCCTCATTCTGAGAACTGAAATCTGACTCCTCATCACTCATGGTCATGGCTAAAGCCTTACGCCTTTCCATATCCGAGCTCCTATTCAGATTAGGGCATTCATTCATATACTGATTATAACCCTTGTTTTCATGGCATTGGACATATTGATCTTCTTAACGGGAGTCCTAGAGGTGTCATTCTCATGTCTACCTCTCAAGAGTTTATTAGGGACTTCACTACTCTGCACCTGATGCTTTCTCCTATTCCTCATCACCTTTTGAAATTTTTTAATGACATACGCAATTTTGTCGTCCCTAAGTGTCTAAGTGTTAGTGTACAGTGTTCATGACGATGGATTTAACATTTTTAGGTTGTGAGACAGTGAGTTTGTAAGTTTGAAGTGATCCTACGAGTTCTTCAATTTTAACAATATCGAAGTCTTTACTCTCTTCTATCGCAGTAACCTTGGGTATGACCTCTCGAGCAGTGATCTAAGGTCATTTCTAACAATTTTTTTACTAGGGGATCCTCTCACCTAAATTAAAACTCGAATTAACTATATCATTCAGTTTAGCATAGAAACTATCAAATGTCTTATCATCAGCCATCCTTATCTCTTCAAACCTAGTGGTTAACATATGCAATTTTGAGTTCTTAACAGTTTTAGTTCCCTCGTGTGTGATTTCTAGAATATCCTAAACTGCCTTAACAGTTTCACACATCGATATACGACTAAACTGTTCAGCAGACACAGTCATGAACAGGGCATGAAGGCCCTTATTGTTCCAATTACACTCATCAAGATTCGTTTTCGACTAGGAGGAGATGTCGGTGGGTATGACAACACCTTTAGTAGTAGTTGTAGGCGCTCACCCATTTTGCACACTTATCCAAATACATTCATCCCAAACCATAAGAAAATCTCTCATTAGAACTTTCCAATAGACATAATTGCTTTCGTCAAAAAACGAAGGCACATGCAAGGATTGACTAATCTAGAATTAACAAAAAGGGCCAAGAATCGATTTAAAGCTCTGATACCAATTGAAATTTACGCAGTTCGACCATAACAATACCTAGAGGGGGATGAATACGTATTATATGCAGAATAGAAAATTTTAATTAATTAACAACAAGTCACTAATTAATTATCTATAGATGGTTATTCAATCAAGTCAATTAATCCTACGTTTAAATACCGCAGTTCATGTAATCATTAAGTAAAGCAGTAACAACATAAGAATGATAACAGAGAAGCCCCAACTGGGTAAAAACTCCTGGCACTTTGCTAGTCAACAATCTAGTATAAACGATTCGTGACTTACAATCCACCAGACTAGACACACTAACTGATCTTCGACTGCAATTTTGACAGCTCTCCTAAATTCTGCGCTCATGCACCAATTCCAGCTGCAATTTTCAAAGCTCTCCTGAATTCTGCCCTCATGCTGCAACCCTTGACTTTGTGGAGTCGTTTATCTCATGTGGAACTCGAAAAACAGCCCGTTCTTCGCCAACTGGAACTCCAGTTACCTTCCTCGATCTTCAGCAACTCTGACAGATATATGTGAAGAAGTGGTTTGGTATTTAGATTAAGAATATGATTTTTTCTCACTACCAAGGACGATTCTCAAAGAAACATAGATGTTGAAAGCTATAGAGATGAAAGAATATTGACAGCACTGTGTTTACTTGTTGTTCAACCTTGAGAATTCTCATTCTGTGGCTTTATATTATATATAGGTAGGGTAGAAAACAGATGGGTCGGGAAAAAAGCCTTTAAAATGCGAAATAAAAAAATTTCGTATAATCCTGTCGCTCGAGCGAAGGAGGGGCGACGGTCTAGCGATGCAGTTTTTGTTTTTGTAACTCGAGCCAACTCTTGACGATAGTCTATCGAAAATCCGTGCCATTTTTTTCCTTGTTCCAATCAAAACCTTAGACCTATTTAACTAACTTTTAAACAAATTGCACATCATTCCTTGAACTTTTACACTCTATCAATTTAAGTTCTTTTGTTCACCGAATTTGCCAATTACAAAATGAACTAAAACCTAACATTTATAACTTAATCAACTACTTAAAAGCAGTGTTATAAGTGAAATATTTAAAACTTGGTCAAGCATCAAGTAAAATAAATTTGAAGGACTCCTCAAGTGTGAATGCTATTGATGTGGCAATCCTATCCGTGCACACATCATATGAATTGCACTTAGCCTTAGCCCAAGGGAAAGGACGGAAAAGACGGGGATCAGAATAAGAATGGGGAAAGCTGACCCGACCACGACCCTAACGTGATAGATATTAGCATTCCTTCGGGCAAACACTTGATGCTAATACTAAACTTGCATGTGATAAGTCGATTAGTAAGCTAGAAGTGAGTGCAGTTTAGCATTAGTATTTCTTCGAGCAAGATAATTAACACTGATCAGATAGTTAAGAGTTAATGTAGAAATTGGATGAAAAAAAGTCAATTTATATATTTTGGGATGATAGACTTTAGGGCTGGATTGGATGCCACGAGAAGGAGGTGGTATTTCAATAGTCAATAGATGAGGAATTTCTCTTCTTGAGACGAAGGACGAATCACTATCAAGTTACTTGCAAGTAAGAAGATCATGCATGTGAAGAAAGAAAAAAAAAATTCAACATTCAAATTTGACTAAGAATAGAAGACGAATATTAAAATTCTAAATATTACTACTTATGAGGAAAAATGTTTCCATAACATCCATGGATGAGATAAATATTATTCACTCATCTAACAAGCTATAAATTAAAAAAACTAATACCTATCCCTCTATCTAGCAAAATGAGAGTTACAATGAATTAAAACCTAACAAAGTGCTTCTACAATAAGCTTCTTGGATATGCCGTAGGCGTAGTTGGCCGCACCAAAAGTGCTTTCCGATGATGTAACTGTACACAATTCTTTCCCAACATAGGCATTTTGAACTATTTATAGTGCATCATTTTGGCCAGTGCATCCAAAATCAAACATGTGTTCAATGGTAAGGATTTTAATCGAACATGTGGACTTATATGTGAAATATTGTGTATTAAATTAAAGACTATCAATTTAGTTAAGCTCGTTTAAAGTGATCTAATAAGGTTTCAGTATTTTAGATTTTGAAGCATCCAATTAAAGCATGAGTCTTTATGTGTAGAGATCAGTCGTGTTCCTAATTTAAATGATGGGTCGAATTAGGTTAAAGGGTCGTTAGTGTGTGTATATATATATATAAAGAACTACGTGTTGATCTGTAAGATTAAAACTGCACGACTTGTTCATTGTAATAATCATGTCTGATTTAGGTACGTTTCTGCTTTGATTCATGGATTCTTGATGATCCAACATGAATGATGAATATGACAGTAAAATATTTTCCCAACAAGTGGTATCAGAGCATGTTCATATTGAATCATTGAGAATCAAAATTTTAATTTGGTTATTGTATAATTTCATGGTTTTCGAATTTAATTTTGTTAAATTTGAAAATTTTTTGGTTGGTTTTCTAGAATTTCAGTTCAGTTTTTAAAACAATTTTTTTTTCAATTGACTACTGCGTGATGCAACGTAGCAGCGCTGTCGAAGCCATAGAATGGCAACGACGATATCGAGCAAGCTGGCTCGGGGTTCTTCACCTCGATTTTTTGTTTAGGGTTTACAGATTTTTGAATTTTTGGGGGGCAGGGGCTTGTGTTGTAAATTTGAAGATTTCAGGTCCTTGGTTGCAATATTTAAATTTTATTTTTTAATATTTCAGCCCCTTAAGTTTAAAGTATTGGTTATTCAGACCCCTAAGGTTAAAATTCATCATATTGGGCCTTTAAAGTTCTGAATTATGTAATTAAGCCACTAAAAGTTCATAATTTGCTTAAATGAAAAATAAAGTTTTGAATAATTAATTTTTGTGTCCCTTAAGTTTTGAATAATTAATTTTCGACTCCTAAAATTTTGAATAATTAATTATTGACCCCAAAGCTTTGGATAATTAATTTCTAATCCTTAAAGTTCTGAATTATTAATCATTAGGCCCCTGCCATTTCAAAATATATCAAATATGTAAATTCAGTGATATTCTTTTCAAATTTTGGTACAAATGACTCTTTTGAGAGGTATAATATTTGAAAGTGAATTAATTGAAGCAACATGTTGCCACAACAACCTCTCTTGTGGAAATTAATTAACCTAGAAGATTAAAATGTGTTTTTGAGTGTGCTATTCATGTGAATATTTGATCGGTCCATAGCAAGGTCAATATTTGGTGGAATTGCACATGCACCTATGGTGATAAACATGTGGTGATTATTTGGTTTAACGTGTGATCATTAAATCGGTCCAAAGAAATGTTTATTAATTGACATGTTTCTTTATTGTTAGTGTTTGATCACTACACCAAGAGTACACTTACAAGTCAGTATTTCTGTTCAAAAACTAAATATTGATGTTGTGCTAGGTATCTTGTGAGCCTTACTATTATTTGAAATTATTATTTGCATATTAAGGATTGTGAGCTCTTCCAATTTATTGTTCTCTAATTCAGTTTCATGTTCTATTGCCAATATTTGCTAGTATCAATTCAATTCCAATGCTTAATGCCATCAACTTTAAGGCATGGCGAAATAACGTAATGATTGTTTTCGGAGTCATGGATCTGGACCTTGCTTTACGGGTCGATCAACCTACTACATTTACTGATTAGAGTACCTCTGATGACAAGATGGAGATGGAAAAGTGGGAACGGTTGAACCGCATAAGCTTGATGGTCATAAAGAGTACTATTTCAGAAGCATTTCGGGGCACTATGTCCGATAAGGTGACTACGACTAAGGGTTTCCTTGAGGACCTTGAGGAGATGTTTGCCAAGAATGAAAAGGTTGAAACTATTAACTTTTGGTAAACATTATCTCAACGAGGTACAAAAGGAAATGAAACATACGGGAGTGCATTATGTAAATATCTTATATTGCTCCAAAACTAAATGCACTCAAGTTGGACTTATCTGAAAGCTTGTTAGTGCACTTTGTTCTGATATCCCTTTCAGCACAATTCAGTCAATTCAAGGTAAGCTACAATTGTCAAAATGACTCATGGTCCCTTAATGAGCTCATCTCACACTGTGTCCAAGAAGAGGAAAGATTGAAGCATGACATATAGAAAATGCTCATTTAGCCACCACCTCTAAGGACAAAAAGAACAAGAAAAAGAAAACTGATAAGGAAATCGCATGTACAACATCGCAAAAGAAACAACATAAGGAACAAATTGAGGGTGGCTATTTCTTCTGTGGAGCTACAGGTCATAAGAAGAAGAATTGTATCAAATTTCACGCATGACATGTTAAGAAAGGTATTCTTCTTCATTTGATTTGTTCTGAAGTTAATTTAACTTCGGTACATCTACACATGGTGGATAGATTCTAGTGCAACAACTTACATCAGGGTGTTTATGCAGGGTTGCTTGAGTTGCCGAAAACCAAGTGTGGTGAAAGATACATCTATGTTGACGACGACAAGACGGTGGAAGTGGAAGTGGAAGCAATACGAAAATTTTGATTATTGTTAAAGATTGAATTTTATTTGGATTTTAATGAGACATTTATTGTATCGTGTTTTAGACAGAATTCGATTTCTATTTCTGTTTTGGACAAATCTAGTTATTCTTGTTCATTTGAAAATGAAATATTTAGTTTGTTTCATGATTCAAAATTGGTCAGTTCCGGTTCATCATGTTACGATAATCTTTATTTAATTGATGCGATTATTTCTTTTAATGAATTCTTGCATGTAAGTACTCAAGGTGTAAAACGAAAATTAATTAACGAGAATTCTACCTCATTATGGCACAAGCGATTATGTCACATCTTCAAGAGGAGAATTGACAGACATGCGTCTAACGAAATGCTCAATCCCCTTGTTTTAAAGATTATGATATGTGTGTTAAATGTATAAAGGGAAAACAAACTAATAAAATGAGATTTCATACCAACAGGACTTTAGACGCCTTAAAACTTATACATACAGACATTTGTGGATCATTCCTTACGGCTTCTTAGAATGGTCAACAATATTTTATAAGTTTCATACACGACATTTCTAGATATGCCTTTATATATCTCATTCATGAAAAATTACAATCGTTGAATATGTTCAAAAACTATAAAACTAAAGTTGAAAACCAATTCGGCAAAATGATTAAAATCGTCAGATCTGACCGTGGTGGTGAATACTATGACGATATGACTGTTCAGGTAAACAACATCCAGAACCATTTGTTGAACTCTTAGAGAAATGCGGTATCGTCCTATAGTACACTAAACGGCTCGCCCACTATGAATGGTGTTGCTGAAAGACAAAATAGAATGCTTAAGGACGTGGTAAGGAGTATGATTACTCATTCTATCTTGCCAGAATCACTCTGATGTGAAACATTAAAGACTGCAGCATATATACTCAACAGAGTTCCAACTAATACCACTGATAAAAACTCTTATGAGTTTTGGGTGAGCAAGATGCACATTTTGAAGCATGTGCACATCTATCATCCTTATGAGTATCATTATATAGAATGCAAGGAATATTACTAGTGTAGCAACTGCAGGCGCTTAAAGAGACCCATTTAGTTTCATCAAGTTTATCTCTTGGTTATCTTGGAGCCTTTTATTATTTAGGAGAGATTTACGTCCATTTAATGTTATATGTACTCGACACGAGGGTTTAGAATGAGTTGAATAAGATTTGGTATGTTTGGGAACATGAGGACTGTTGTTATTTTACATGTTGATCATTCATAGTTCCTTCACATTATGGTAGATGATCCTAGACTAGCACAATCTATTTTTTACTCTAGTTTATCCATCATGTTATCATGCTTGTGTGTGGGACTTGTGGGAGGTTTACCACATTTCCCTCATTATGGACGGCCCGTGCCTAGTTGGAGGAGACTTTAACATAATTGCGCATAATAATTCTGGTAATATAGGTACTTCTATCTTCCTTGATAGGATGCTCGATTGTAGGTTGGAAGATGCTGGATTTCTGAGAAATTAGTTTACATGGTCCATGGTTGGGTTAGGAAGAGATTGAACATAGTACGATTTCATTCTATAGTTGTATCATTTTGTTGACAACATACACTAAGACATCTGAATCTGATTTCTTATAATCATTCGCCTTTACTTTTACAATAGTTTGCTACTAATGACTTGATGCCCGACCTTTTCGATTTCTCAATGTATGGACCAAACATCATGATTTTAAGCTTTTGTCTCTCATAAATGGTTACTCCCTATTCATCTCATGTGAATGACTACTTTATGGGAAAAGTTCATAAGGCTTATAGGGTCTATGTTGGTGGAATCATCATGTATTCGGTGATGTACTTCAGCGATAAGGGAGGCTGAGATTAGGGTTGATGAGGTAGAGATCGAGTACACTAGGGACCCTACACCAGAGCATCATGATTTTCTTCATCATGCACACGCAGTTCTGAATTGGACCTTCTATATTGGGGAGGGCTTTTGGAAGTAAAAGTCCAATTTATGTTGGGTGTGCGAGGAAGATCATAACACTCGATACTTTCATGTAATGGTTCAGGGACGTCGTATATGATCACGTATAGGGTCTATTAGGACCTAGTTAGGGAAAGTTGTATATACTTGTGATGGTATTTTGAACTCAATCGTCTCATTTAATTAGTATTCTTATATACTCCTTTATAATCTATAGACCCCTCTATCTAGTTATTATTTCTAGGCTAGTGATAGAAGCAGATATCATGACAGTCAATTGTCCCCCTTTGATTCATAAGGTAAATGATGAGGTTTCCAGTATTGATGCTGACAACATCACAGGCCTAGATGGATTCTCAACTTAATTTTTCTAGTATTGTTGGGATATTATTCAGGATGATGTATATAGGTAGATTTTTTGATGGCAATCATCTACCTCGAAGGTCTGCGGCTACTTCAATTATCTTACTTCCAAAAAAGAGATGGTGCTTATAGAGGGACACATTTTAGATCGATCAGCTTATGCACAGTGTTCAACAAGCTTATTACTAAGTTCTTCAACACTTGTTCGAGTTCAACTCTACCTCATGTTATATCTCCATAGCATAGTGGTTTCATCCTTGACCGACTGATTGGGGATAATGTTCTATTGACTCAGGAGCTTCTCCATACATTGGATGATAGGGTGAGAAGGGAGAATAATATGTTGAAGCTTGACATGGCCAAAGCATATTGCATGGATTGAGAATTCATCTACTCTATATTGAAGGCATTTGGATTTGATCATATTTAGGTTGATAAGATTAGACGATGCATTTGGAGTGTCATTTCTTAGTGTTCCTGAATGGCCATCCCTTTGGTTTCTTCCGTCCTCATGGAGGTTTCGATAGAGTGATCCCATCTCTTAATCCATATTCATCATTGCTGCAATTACTTCTTTCGCTTATTCACTAGTTTCAGAAATACCCCAATATGGGTTATCGACATAGAGTTACCACTCTTGTCTCGCACCTTTCATTTGCCGATGATATGTTATATTCGGAAACAACTAGAAACAGTCTATCAGTAGAGTCCTTGACTGTTTGGAACATTATGAAGGTCTAACAGGAAAGTCCTTGACTGTTTGGAACATTATGAAGGTGTTTCTGGTTAGTTGTTGAATAGGGACAAGAGCGGTCTTATACTGCCTAGACAGGAATCCACTAGTCAAATCAGGAGATAAGATTACTTAGCTGGATTTAGACATCGGCAACAACTTTTTACCTATCTGGGGATCCCCTTATATAAGGGGGTCAAGAGGTCTTTTTTATATGATGACTTTATCTAGAAGGTCCAGAGCAAGATTTTAGGAAAGGCTTCACAATTATTATCGATTGTAGATCGGATTACTGTACTCATGTCTGCAATTTTCTCTATACCCTTGTATTTTCTTCAGATTATCCAACCTCCTAATGCTATATTGAAAAAGTTGGAGAGTATTTTTGTAATGCTCCAACCTGCATGGATCAAAATACCACTAGATTAACTGTACTTTAACCGTAAACTCAATAATTAACTATACTTTTAGTGGAAAACATAAAGATTTAATTTAAGAATTTGTTTCAAGAATTATTTAATTCTAATTAATATCATTTCATATTAAGGAATCATCTAATAATTTCTTAAAAATAAAGTCACATTATTGACATGAAATTCTAGGCTGCTGTTTTTGCTTTCTATCTCATACGACAATTGTCAAAAATAAATTCATTTGCATGGCTATCGACCCCGAAACTTCATGAAATTTTATAGTAAAGTAGGAAACTCTTTACAATATGCTATAACCAAAAATCAGCTTCCGTCAGCAAAATATGAGATATTAAAATATTTTTCAAAACCTCGCAGCGACTCAGTTTGAAAGGCAACCCGGCGCACCTTACTTAAAATGCCATAAAATTCTATAGACATTGGATCGACATGATTTCAACTTTATTCAATATCTAATCCATGAGGCTATCAAATCTCACAGGTTTTGTCCAAAAATTCCAAGTATCCAGTGAGATACGAATTTTTAAGTCAAGACAATAGCTGAAATTTTAAACAAACGACAACATTAAATTGCTAACATTTTTTTTTGTAAACGGTGACTTGTAAGTTAATTTGTAGAACACATCTATTTTTAGACATAACTTATTAACAATACTATTCTTATAATAGTTCCACATACGAAGTTCATAGAAATATGTTTATATAATAAATAAAAAAACGTAAACGTTTCATAATCGCATTAAAACATGAAGTCACGGGCTTCTCCATAACATGTTGCACCATCCTCCACCATCCTCCACGCCCCAAGCAAATCAAATCAACATGTAAGAAGGGATTTAACCCATGAGTTTGAAACACAATAGATATCATCGGTGCATTTCGTTATCAAATTAGAAAATTCGAATTGTGGATTCATACCGTCGCATGTAGAAGAATTTCCGATGAAATCCGATTTCTATAGAGTTATCATAACACGTAGAGTCGGAGAATGATCATTCAAACTATAGTAGTGCAAAAGCACCGTACTTGGAGGTACTAATTCATTCAAACTTTTAACGAAAAGTCATAATTTGAAAATGAAATAACCACTTGCACCTCTACCTATTTTTGTTTGAAACTTTTGAATAGACAATGTTGGACGATGAATGTTGTATCGTGCACCCAAAGCTTGAATTTTATTTTATTTTTTTCACTTTTCTCTTTCTTTTGAAAATTTATTTCCTTTTCTTGTATCACCATGTGTATTTATAATCCATATATATATATATATATATTAGAAAGGTTTAATTAGTAAACCAATTATGAAAAAGACACACACACACACTAGAAAGAATATAAATAACTTGAAGGAAAAGAAAAGAGAAATCAATCCCAATTTTTTTTTATACCAGAAACGTTTGGCAGCCATCAATTCTAATTAAAGGGACTTGTAAAATGGTTAATGTCACTTTTATTGTCTTGATCAACCCCTTATAGATGGGGTTTAATGTCTTAATTATTCACCATTAAAGAAACGTTTATGCCACTTTTATTCCTATGTGTATATATATATATAATACAACTTATTTAATTAAATAAGGAACTAACAAATACAAATCCGCAAATAACAACTTTAAATCTTCTTTTACTTATAAATTGCTCATTTTGAGAAATAATGTGTGCAAATCAAATCTTAAATATATTTACTACCCATAAAATAAAATTTTCGCCGTCCGGTCAAATCTTTGGAAAACATTAAATTACATCATACTTTATTTAAAAAAATTATATTTTAACGAAAACACATATGGCTGCTTGTTAACTTTCATGAGATTAAAATTATTTAAAACATATCAAACTAGTATTGAACTTTCATTTCTTATGTAGGCTGAGCATATGGCTCGTCTATGGGTTAGGCTCGTGGTGCTAGATCATTACAAAAAAAATATGAGCCTAATTTAATTTAATTAATTCTCTTTTTTTTCGGGCTTCTATATTTTTCTGTGATTCCTCTAGGACTCAAAGGATAGGGAGTGGCTCTATACTAGAAGAGATTGAAGGATGTTTGCCTTCCTATCGATGAGGGTGGACTCAGGATACTACAGGATGTGGTGACACTTTTTTTTATGAAACTTTGGCTGTTATTTCATTCATAGAGATCATTATGGGGTCAGTTTTAACTGGGCAAATATTGTATGTGGACACATCCTTCATTTGCAACAGTTCTCCGCATAGCTCGTCCTATTTGGAAAAGTCTGAAGTTGGCCAAGCCACAGACCAAGCCACACATTGCGTGGCATCTTGGAGTAGATCAAGTACTCTTCTAGCATAATTGTTGGATGGGCTTTGGTATCCTTACTCCTACACAGACAACACACTTATGTGAGAGTGTATGACTTTTATGATTATATTAGTTGGGATATTAGATGACTAATACAAGCTCTTCAACCACGTATGGAACAACAGATTGGGGCTGTTCCTTTATATGTTGATGCCCAAGATCAAATAGTTTGGAGAGACGCACCTGATGGTAGCTTTACTGCCAAATTTGCTTGGCAGTTAGTCTGATCAGAAAGACAGTTTCAGGACTCATACCAACTGATGTAGAGCACTATCATACCTACTAAATTATCCTTCTTTTGTTGGAGATTGTGGTAGGATTTGACTCCAGTTGATATGGCTTTCCAGAGGAGGATTGGTAGCCACATGGCTTCCCGATGCCAGTGTTGTTCAAAGATTGAGACTATCATACACACCTTCACAGGTAGTGCTATTGTTGACTAGGTATGGCATCACTTTGGTGATATATTTTAGATACTTATGAGGTCGGGTGAGAGAGTCAAACATCGGTTCTAGAGATTGAGATATTTTGGTCAGCACGTTCGTTATGGTCACATTCGTACTATAATTTCTCTATTAATTTTTTGGTTTCTATGGATCGAGAGGAATGATGCGAAATACAGGGATACCCATATGGTGCCTAGATGGCTTATCCAGAAGGTCCATTGCATGATTTTATTTATTTATACAGGTCGATTGTTTCGACATATGCTTTGGTAGGGAATTTACCTCTTGCTTCCCTATTCAGTATCTCTATGTCCATACCTTTCCCATCACCTACTATGTTGGTTCTTTGGCGTAATCCATAGGTAGGATCTTACATGATCAACATTGATGGATACGTCAATGATGGATTTGCTAGTAGTGGAAGTATTATATAGGACCAAATTGGATAGTGTATTAGGGCATTATCTTCTCCCTATGGTGCGACCTTATTCTGGAAGCTAAAATTCGAGCCATATTGGATGGAGATTCTTCTTACCAAACGAATTGGGACTTCAAATATTTGGATTGAAACTGCCTTGACTATGGCTGGTGGAGGACCATGGGCAATTTAGGGTTCTTTGAGACACCTCCTCATTTTTTATCATGATACTATTTTACATATCTACCGTGAGGAGAACTAGGTTGCAGCTTCACTTACCTTAGAGGGCTGGGACGATTGTTACTACTACAAGTATGGACCACATGACCTTCATTGACGGCTCAGGAAACTTGTGCAGATGAATACATATGAATTTCTTAGGATTAGAGATTTGTAGTTTAGGACTTGTTTACTTTTGTCATATTGGGTGTAGTACTCCTCGCTTACTGCTTTTACTACATAAGGTGCTTTGTTGCTTTCTGAAGGTCACATTTATGTCCCCCTCCTTTCCTGTATTATCGTCTTTTTGATAATATATATATGGTTGGGGAATCTTAACCCCCGTCGACCTTCCTTAGTAGAACCTAAAAACTCACTAAGAATGTATGAATGCCTTCGGTAAAAAAAAAAAGGGATAATGAGGCCATGGATTTAAAATTATTTTGAATTTTAGGATTTTTTTTATTGCTCTTGAAATCTGAAATAGGAATGAGAGTCTATTGGTATTGGCTGAATCTCTATATGGTCATTATCATATTAATGTTATTTCACATTGTATCTATCATGAACTTATTCTAAATTTTCAAGAGATATTAACTCGATCGTTATTGCTGGTTATCACAATGAAATTGGACTTAGTCTCGACAGATTTGTATTCTCCACTAGCCATTACTGCAATTTTGGGTCCAACAAACATCCAATTCTCTTTAATTTCTTTAATTAAATACCTAATATAAGTCCATCTGGAACTATGAAGTTCTTTGTGCGCGGGCTCATATATTCATGTAAAGATCTCCTTTTGGATTTGAGATAACTAACAATGTAAATTTTACACTTATTTAGGTCTTCTAAAGTGGATATTTGGGAGTTCTTTTGGAAAATTATTACATAATATTGTGTACATAAAAACTTGATGTTGGATAGCTTTTGGAGGAAATGAACGAAAAAACAGAAGATGTGAATTGTGCTTAAATTGGAAGATTGGGAACAAATTGACCTAAATTAAAAGGTGAAGGGCATCAAGTGCAATAAAAGAGGGATTGGATTTGAGCTAAGTTAAAAGTTGACAACGAGGACCAAACTGTATATTGAAAAATAATTGGACCCTACGATTGCAAGGCCTTGCCTATGAGATAGCAAGGCTAAGATAAGAAAAAACAAAGAGCATTTTATGAATGCCTCACGACTTGGAGAAGAAAGCTAGGAAGAGAGGATGAAAATCATTGATTTGCCGTTTCTAAGTAAGGACTTATTCTTTTAAGTATGATTTGTGTTGATTGATTGATATCACTTTTATAATAAGTATTTGAATGTTTGATTACCATTTAGATAAATAATTGGCTTGTTTTTCTTTCTAAATGTTCAAAATAAGTTTAGAACATCGTGATAATCAATATAAATTTCTATAGATGTCAGGGATAATTATTTATGCCATCTACAATCAATATAAGCAATCTTAAGATATAGTGTGTGTTTGACACCCATTCTTTTGAAGAATGAGTTTTTGAATAGTGATTGATGTAAATAATGTGTGATTAAAAAGTAAGAAAAAATTTTGAGTTTATGTGTAATATTATTTTATTTGAAAAATGTGTGGTTAGAAATAAGTACCGTAGAAAAATGAGAATGAGATAAAAAATGGGTGTCAAACGGGGGCATAATGCTTTTTCTAGGTATTTAAATTCGAGATTGGGATATTTCGGGGCGTACTCAGAATTAGAATTGACTTTTCTCGTGAGAGGTTGTTGAGCAAAATAAGATTATCAATTGTAAATTTATAAATAAATTAGATTAAAAGATCGAAGTTGATTATTAGAACTGGAGATTAATGTTGGAATCGGATTCCGAACATGCTTTTTGCTCATAAACTTTTCTTAATTTATCTCCATTTGTATTTGGTTAATATTAAGTACAAAAACTAATAGTCATTAGTAGAAAAAATTTAAACACCAAATTGTATGTGTAACATTTGTACAAGTTGACACAATTCAAATTAAATGTCTAGTCCTTGTGGGAATGGTATTTGTTCAAATTCCCCTCATATAGTCAGAATTCTCCTCTCCTGAACTCCCTATTCTATTGCTTGATAGAAAGTGAGGATGAAATAATTATTTGGGAGGAAAATATTTCAATTTCAACATAATATTTTTCATCCGAAGAACGCCTATTTATAGATTTCTCTTCATGTTTTGGGGCTAAATGGGTCTTTTTATCTCATGACATGTGACAGTCATAGCTTGATTGATTTCTAACTGATTTTGCTATCAGTTCGCGTTTTATTTACTAGCTTAATCCTTTCATTTTTGCTCAAGTATGTTGGTTCACATTGTTTACAAGGTTTTTTTTTTTTCCAAATAAGTGTTTTTAGCTTATTTTGAGTTTGCGTGTATTTTGGTTTTTAGAGTGCTCGCTTAGACTTTACTTTAGGGTTGATTTTCAAGGAATGGCAAGCCACTCTAGAATCTATGCCTACCATATCAAGATGTTTTCAACCAAACACACAAGGTTCGCTTTCAAGAAATCTTTCAACTAGCTTTTCATAGGCTCAGTCAATTCTTTGCCAATTTTTAAAGTTTTAGTTACACCCTTTTCTCTAGCAGGGAAACTTTCTAACTCTTCAACTGCTGTTGCTTTGGAAGTACAATCAATTATGTGAGGTTCGATTGAGTCATCGATTTCTAATTGTTTACCAAGGTTACTTGTTTTTACTATTGTTATTACACGTTCTTTGGAAAATTTAACACGTAACCAGTAGGGTTGGACAAAAGTCCCGAACCGAACTAAGCGATTCTTCATAAGTTAAATACTCAAACGGATACCCGAATTGAGAATCGATGGGTTTGGATCTGTTTTCGGTTCTAGACCAAGAACCGAAAAATCGAATAAGACCTGAATCTAAATATATTTTTTATATTGAATTAATTAAACTATTTTAATTTTTTAAAACAAATTAACAAATTAATCCAGTCAAATTAATTTTTTGTAATTTTGTTAGCCCAACAATTGGGCCTTATTATTAAATCGTTTTAGTTGAACAATTTTTAGTTTATTTGTGTTTGTTAATTGTGCTTTTTCAATTATACTTGTAGAGTTTCTTACTAGACAAGTCAAGCAATTGATGATTAATCAAATAGTTGGCAAGTATTACCAATACTTCAAAAATACTTTATTTTGATAACTTTTAATTTATATTGTATTTTCTTTATGCAGACTGCTTGAAGTAAATGAATTATTGATATGGATCATCAATGTTTTAATATTAGTATCTACTTTTTGGTATTTATGTTAATTGAATTAATCTTATTGGATAGCTTATTATTTATGTGTTTTTAAACTGGGCTAGGTTAATTTGTAAAAATTACAAATGAAGATGTTATTAGTTGTATTTATGTAGTGTTCTTGTAAATGTTAAAAAATTTAATTATAGTACGGAACCGAACGGCTCCATAAATATATTTGGACCAAACGGTTCCATTTATTAAATACCCGAAAATTTTGGATCGGTTCGATTCTCTTCAGAACCAAATCGAACCGACCCATGTCCAGTCCTAGTAACCGATGAAGAGAGATTGTTATTTTTGCTTGTTTTATAGTAGACTACCCAAGGATTCCGTCAATAACTCACTTATCATACAAAATATAGAAATTCATATATCCTTGGTACGCCCAGGGCTCCTACCTGATTTCCCTAGCAAAATGGTTGGTCTGCGAGGGACTTGACTTCCTCTAATGGAATTTGAGGCTCCGACATGGGGATCCATGGATAATATGTCTGTATTCGATCAAAAGCACTTCCATATAGAACATTCATCAGATGTCCATTGTTTAGGAGCATATTATCAATTTTTTTCTCCAGCTATTGTCACTCGTATAATTAATGCCTCATCTTCAGAACTTGTGAGTTTATTTTTATATTTAACTAATTTATCTGAAGGAGTTATAGATTTCGAATTACTTTGATATTTGTGACTTTCAAAGGCTAAGCTATTGTCGAGAGACTTACCCTTTCTTTATGATCTTGACATATTTCTACTTATTTGAGATCGAACAAAGGAAATCTTGCTAATTCATTCGAGATTTCTCTTATTTTCTTTAGATTTCTCATTTTGTCCTTTCACGTTGTTGTAACTGCCATGATCTTTTTTAGGAAATTTATCGTCTAACGCTTCTATTTTAGTAAGATTTTTTTTTTGACTCATTTTCTATACATATTTAGATAATTTCTTTTACCTAAAACGATGAGATCGTGTTTATCTTTGATCTAGTTTCTCATAAACAATGCTAATTTGTTGGCCTTAGAATGATGATCCGCAATCCCCTTCACATAGTTAGTGTTTTCCTTTCCTAAGCTCCCTATTCTGTTGCTTGATAGAGAGTGAGAGAAGAAATTGATATTTTTGAGGAAGATATTTCAATTTCAACATAACATTTTCATCCTTAGCACGTGTATTTATAGATTTCTCTTCGGGTTTTAAGGGTAAATGGGTCTTTTTAGTTCTTGATATGAGGCAACCATTGATTGATTGATTGATTCTAACTAGTTTTTTATCACTTTACATTCTGTTTGAAAGCTTAGTCCTTTCATTTTTGGTCAAGTAGGTTGGTTCGCATCATGTAGTGTCGTTTATAGGGTTTTTTTCCAAATGGGTGCTTTTAGCTCATTTTGAGTTCGCGCGTGTTTTTTTATTTTTTAAGGTGTTCGCTTAGTTGAATATTTCAAATATAACAATACTCTAAACTCACTTTAAACTATTGCTTACCTATGATCTCGTGCGCTTGTGAAATTTGAATTTCCTGCTTCATTGTCGAGGACTAGAGTTTTATTATGAAATTCATAAGTTTGTAATTATATTCGAATTTTATTTTTATTCTTGATTACTATTATCTTATCTTGTAATACTACTTGCATTCTTTAAACGTTTTTAAGTGTTTACAATAGTAATAGAAGCGAGATTTCAAAGATCTCGAAATCCTACCATTTGATCTCAAGATTGAGTAAACTTTCAATTTGCGAAGAAAAGAACATAAAGATTAAATCAATTGTGGATGTAGTTGATTAGAAAGATATGTTAGTTGGGGAATTCATGTCCTCACTTGCCCTCCATACGAGGAAGAAAATATTCAAGTTTGACTGGATGTGATCAATCTCTTTTAAAATCACAATTAATTGCAATTTTGTGGTAAGGCTCATGAAAATCTACACGAGCATGTATCTCGATTTCTAGAGATAAGAATTTTGTTTATCATGGAGTTCCAATAAAAGCCATTTGAATGCATTTATTCCCACATTCACTTAATGCATGAGAATGACTATATCATTACTTTCTAGTAACATCACATTCAGAAGTTTATCCTACAAGTACTTTACACCATCAAAAGTTGTCAAACTGAAGCGCAACACCATATTCAAGCAACTTGACTCTATGAGCTTTCACGAAACATGGGACAAATTCAATGAGCTACTAAGGAAGTGCTCGACCCATGAAATTAGCAAGGGAACACATGTCAATACATTTTATACTGGGTTACTTTCTGCTTGCTGATCTACTACTGATGCATTATCAAGTGGCTCCATCATAACGAAGACAATTCGGAAGATATATGATTTGTAGGAAAGAATGGTAGAAATGATTGTTGTGTAATGCCCCAAATTCTGAACACCGTATGCATTACTAAAGTACTTTCTAACTGCTAAAGATAACCACATATTCTCAATTATAGGTTAACAATGTGGAAACTTTAAATTTTGAATTTGAGAACTGTTGACCTCTTTTTCTGCATCCAGTGGAAAAATCCTAAAGCTATGCGGTCGCATAAGGTTATTTCTCTGCGGTCGCATTGGACCTTTCAAAAATCTTCAATGGCCAATTCCAGCCTTGCGATCACAACACCTATAAATATGCGGTCGCATAGAGTATTTTCAAGGCAAAAATTTTGGTTTCCGAATTTAAGTCAACTACTTATGGAAACAATTATAAATACATGTTTTGAAACCCTAGAATAGGATGATCCGTCCAGAATGCCCCTATTCATCATTCTTTTATCTCTTTTTACTTAAGAAACTCATGAAGAACTAAATCTTTTGGTGAAACTACAAATGAACTCTATTGGAATTGGAGATTTCTACATCATATATTCATGTAATGTGCTTTTTCATTGATTAAACAATTCTAGGGTTTATATTTCATCTTTATAAATTAGTTTTGAGTTTGACTTAACTTTTATTAAGTTTTTCATAGAATTAATCATGTTTATTTCATTGAACAATAGAAATATTGGTTTGAGTTTAAATTTCAAATACTTTATTGGTGTGATTCAATTACTACTATATGTTAGAAATGTATTATCGCTTTTTAAATCTGATTTCAATAAACAAAAGTGGAAAGTTGATCTAGGAAATCTAAATTCTGGAATTACATGTGGAAGTAAATTGATTTGAATGGCTAAATCCTCCGATTAGAGAGTTAGGATAAAAACGTCTAATTGAGTAGAAATTGCATGAATTATTGATGTTAATTGATGCAACCTAATTGAGGAAATTCCGATACTTCACTATTCTACATTTTGATTTTAATCCCATTATTTCATCCATTGATACTCACAATTTAATTCAATAAACAAATTATTTTCGATCAATTCACGAGAAGCATAAATTATTGAACTCCTTGATTCATTCATCCATCTCCCTGTTGATACAACACCCCAAATGATAGTTTCATAAGACCGTTCCTACAATTAATCAGAGCATTAGCAGTAGTAAGGAAATGTCTACCAAGAATAACAGGAATTTTAGAATCAACATTCACATAAACTTTTACATTCAAAACCAAGAAATCAACAGGGTAGTAAAATTTATCAATTTTAACCAAGACATCCTCAACTACTCTCCTGGGTCTAATAGTATCAACTAATTGTAGAGTTACAGATGTAGGCTTCATCTCACCCAACCTTAACGACAAGTAAATAGCGTAAGGCATGAGATTGACACTAGCTCCTAAATCTAGAAGAGCTTGTCCAAACTCATGATTCATGATGACATAAGATACGGTAGGACAACCAGGGTCATTATACTTTGACGGGATCCTTTGCGCAATCACAGCACTCGCTTGCTCAATCAAGAAAATAGTTTTCTTGACATTGTGCTTCCTTTTGACAATGCATAAGTCCTTAAAGATTTTAGCATAAGTGGGAACATGTGAAAAACTACATACAAGATAGACAAATCGATTTGTACTTGCTTTAGATGTTCTAAGATCTCATTATGTTACCAGTAGATTTTGAGATAGACTTAATAGCTTGCGGGAAAGGTACTCTCACTGGATTTTTCGCTACATCCTCATTAGAGTTACTCTATTCAGCCTTGTTAGACTATTTTTCAGTTTTCCTAGGTTTGGGTATTTGTTCTATGACTTTTCCTAATCTAGTGGTTATGGCATTTACTTCCCTAAAACTGTTTTCATTAGATCCTAAGGTCTGTGCCATGTGCTGCCCTTTAGGATTTGGTTGAGTTTGAGTCAAAAAATTTCCACGTTCGAATACTGCTAAGGCATTAGTTAGTTTGGAGATATGATTTTTGATTTCCTTGTTTTTCTCAACAATTTAGGTAATCATAGTCTCAAATTTTTGGTTTGTTTTTCCATATGCCTTCATGTATGCATGTAAGGTATCTTCTAAGGAATTCCTGGATAATGTAAGTTGGTATGAAGGTGTATTAAAAACTCTAGGTGGTTGGGTAGGTTGCTGGTTTTCAGATTTTCAGCTGAAGTTGGGATGATTCCACCATCCCTAATTATAGGTATCAGAAAATGGGGCATAAGTCCTGTTATACATACCTAAAGCGTTGCAGTGTTCCTCAGAGGTCGCTCCTCTTGACCCAAACTTTCTTAGAAGTAGAAGATGACTGAGTTCACCGAGTCATCATCTCAATTAAGTAGCTGACTTGATTGGCAAGAAAGTTAACCTTACTAGTGAAATTCATATTCTTACTTCTATTCACACGGTTACGACACCTAGGTCGAATGTGTCCCAGTGCACCATAGTGGTGGCAAGTGGAAATGAACCGTGGTTCAAACCTGCTCGGTGGTTGTTGCCGATAAGTAGGACGAGTGACCATAAGCTGTTCGGTAGGTCTCGATCCAATGGCCTGCTTACCTTTGGGTTTCAGATAAATAATCTCACAAGCTTTGTTTGTGACAGGAACGAACGTGGTCCTGGATGTACTAGTAATAGTATCACAGTTATGAACATAACCCAGACCATGCATGTCACCCGCAGGCTTATTCATTCCCAGCAGATTATCCAGCTTCTGCGAGCCACTCATGAATGATTGGAGTTGAACATTAAATTTATCAAGAACAGAAGTTAATGATTTAACTTTAATCTCCAAATTATCATTGACGAGCTTTAACTTACTCACTTCCTTGGTCGAGTCATGAAGACCACTCAGTAATTTTTCACGTTCAAGCTCAAGCTCGTTCACCTTTTTCAGAACGACTTTGTTGACCTTCTTGATTTTGAGACTTTTCTCAAACAATTCACGATATGACTCGTGAATGTTCGTCTCATCATCAGACTACTCACTCTCATTCTCTCTTTCCCCATTCTCAATCTCACGGTTGGATACGATTGCAACAATCGAGGTGAAGGCCATGAGTTTTTGTTCATTCTCACCACCAGATGCCTTATTCTGAGAACTAGAATCCGACTCCTCATCACTCATGGTCACTGCTAAAGTCTTACGCCTTTCCTTATTCGAGCTCCTATTCAGATTAGGACATTCATTCTTATAGTGACCGTAATCCTTGCACTCATGGTATTGGACCGATTGCGTTTTCTTAGTGGGAGTCCTAGAGGTGTTATTCTCATGTCTACCTCTCGAGAGTTTACTAGGGGCTTCACTACTCCGCTCCTGAGGCTTTCTCTTAATCCTCATCACATTTTGAAATTTTTTAACGAAATAAGCAATTTCATCGTCCCTAAGTGTCTCAGTGCGGTGGACTCGCTCTCAATTTCTCTAACAGTTTTCATGGCGATGGATTTAACCTTTTTAGATTGTGAGACAGTGAGTTCGTAAGTTTGAAGTAATCTTACGAGTTCTTCAATTTTAACAGCATCCAAGTCCTTACTCTTTTCTATCGTAGTAACCTTAGGTCTGAACCTCTCGGGCAGCGATCTAAGGATTTTTCTAACAATTTCTTACTCGGGAATCCTTTCACCTAAATTAAAACTCGAATTGACTATGCCATTCAGTTTAGCATAGAAACTATCAAACGTCTCATCATTCTCTATCATTTTCTCTTCAAAACTAGTGGTTAACATCTACAGTTTAGAGTTCTTACAGTTATAGTTCCCTCGTGTATGGTTTCTAAAATATCTCAAACTTCCTTAGCAGTTTTACTTGATGTTAATGTACCTGATGGGATGTCTACGTGTATGTCAAAAATAAGTCGAGTGTACATAAGACCTAGATAGACTTTGAAAATTATGTACTATTGAACAATGAACTTGTGGGAAAAAAAATAGCTCAAGAGTTGAACAAATCACATCCTTTAACTCGTGTTTCTTTACTTTTAAATAGAAATTTTCAGTATCAAATTTTTAAAAATTAATCCATGTCGATTTTTTATTTTTATTTTTTGGTCGAGTTTTAACATCTACACATGCAATTTTCGTTAGTTTTAGTTATGCCAACTCATGGTGTATCTTGAATTGAAGAAAATATAATCATACATGCAGACCTGTTGTTAGGTTTTAACATCCAGCAAAGATTTGAGTAACGCCATCTAATGAAGTGATTTGAATTGTAATAATTATTAAGTTTGAGGATTTGATTGAGATTTATTAAAGTTGGATGACACAATTGAGACATTGTTCAAAATTGGGCGACCTCGAAGAAAACTACCCCAAGATTTTTGTAGGTAAAACATGAAATCCTAAATAGTCGGCTAAAGAGTTTTTTTTTTTAAAAAAAAAATCTGATCCATGAAATGAAAGGAACAAGAAATTGGGAAATACATGCAAATGTTCCAAATAAAAGGCCGTATTTTCACTTTGGCCTTTGACCATTTTAAATATTAGAAACTCCCTAAAATACTCTCAACATAAAAATTTCAACTAAGTTATCATAATATAAAAAGACTTCAATTAAGCCCTCGAAATATTTAAACTAAAAATTTCACCATATAAACCATTTAACAAATTTAGTTTTATTATTTTACAGTTTTATTTGAATTTTTGAATATTTAACAAATTTAATTTTATTATTTTACAATTTTATTTGAATTTTTGTTCGATCATAGTAGCACCCCCTTATTGGTATCAGAGCCATAGAGATCATGAAAAATCATAATTACAAAATTAGATAAATTTTATAAATTAGAAGAGGAAAGATGAAGTTATATATTTTTAGAATATATTCCTAATATATTAAAAATAATAACATTAATTGTAATTAAAAAACTACCGAGAGAAATAAAAAGAGCAAATTATAGAAAGACTCATAGTAGAATCAGTAAAAGATGAACATATTTACGAAAGAAATATTGAAAAACTTGAAAAGGAAGAAAGCATTTTATAATCATAGAAATTGGTTCTTATTAAATAGATACTTACCAGAAGATATTAAAATAAAATTAGATAAAAATTTAAGAACCAAAGAAGGTCTAATAAGGCATATAACATATATATGGTTACAACCAGAACAATCTATAAGAGAGAAAAAACTTATACAAGAATTAAAAGGAAAAGGACTAATAGTAATAAGAAAAATAATAAAATACCTAGAAAATACAGCTGTTAAAGACTTAAAGATAATTATATAGAAAAAGAAGAGGATAATTTTAAGTTAAAATTAAAAAGAAAACAAATAATAAATTTAATAGAACACCTAAAAGTACAAAGAGAAATAAACGAAGATAAAATGTGTACAACATATTATTATACGAAAGCTTCAAAAGAAATTAAAAAAGGATAATGGATTTACCAGAAATAAAATTTTAAAAACAAGTAATAGAAAATCTAAAACTCCCAATAAGATCTTATCAAATAAAAAGAGCTAATACAACTATGTTTCAACCATTAAGTCCATGGGGAGAATCTGATGGGTTTCTCAATATGCGATTAAATTAGATAAGTGCTTTTTTATGACAGACTTATAAAAACATAAATCCACAAGACAAAATAGCCATCGAGGAATTACAACAATTAAATATACAAGACAAAAATGTTAAAGAAAAATTACGAGATATCCAAAATAATCTAACAATACAATTAAAAGAATTAAAAGACATGATAGAAGAAGTAAAAGACATAGATGAAGAAATTCTAAAAGAATTCCAAAGAAAATCAGGAGAAATAATAAACCAAGATAAAATTGGAATAATTATAGAGAAAATAGAAAAATTAAATGAAAAAATAGAAGATAATAAAAGGACCATTTCAATAGAGGATAAAATTAAAAAATTAGAAATAAAAGATAGATGATATGTATGACAAACTATTTAAAGTACAAAAACCCAAAGCAATAAACCACAAGTTTAAAATGTCAATGAGTGAATATATTGAAGAAATAAAAAATATTAATAAAAGCATTAATAAATGATGTTCAAGATATAAAAAATGAAATAAAAGAAACAAGAAATGATATAAATATATTGCAACTTTAAGTTAGAGAGTTAAGAGAAAATAATAAAAATAAAGATAAGAAAATAGACAAAAAAGTTATAGAAAAAGAAATGTCTAGAATATGAAAGAAACATGTTGAACAAGAAAAAATTGTGATAGAAGCAGGAAGTATAATGATGAATTTAGGAAAAATATTTTACCTAAGATATTAGAAGAAGAAGAAAAAGAAAATTCCAAAGAAAAATTACTAGGAAAATTAAAAACTAAAGAAGAGTAAGATAATAAAAATGAATGAAGAGTTAGATTTACTTATAGATAATCTTGATCAATTAAGCTTAGACCATATAAGTGAATACCAGGTTTTAATTAATACTGGAGGAGGACATAATCCAGCAGGAACCTCTAAACAAGAATTATCAGATTCAGATGAAAGTTATGCACCTCTATACAATAAATCATATAGACAATATTATGACAAGGCGAGAGATAGACAATCACCTAAAGGAAATAAATATAGAGATAGATTTGAATCAAATGATGATTATGATAAACCTATTAATCTTGGAGGAACTAAATTAGATTTAGATTGTAAAATAGATACTAAAAAAGCTTTATTAACTTGGGCAGATTCAATAATATTATATATATATATATATAAGGATGATACATGGGAAAATATTGAAAGAAGAATAAAATTTTTAATAGCATCTTTTGAATGAAATGTTTGAAATTGGTGTGAAGGAATAAGTAATGATACAAAAACACTAACAAAAAGAAATGTACAAACATAAATAATAAAATTAGATAGACAAGTTATAGAAAGATTAGTAGAATACATTTCAGATGAATTTTTAAGAGAAAATTAGTTAAGAAATTCTAAAAGATAAGCAATAAGAGAAAAAGAGAATGCTAGAGTTAATAAACTTAACAATATGTGATATTTGTAAAATTAAAGAATACACTTGTGAGTTTAAAAATTATTATTATGTTCAATTTTATAGCAATGAAAATCAAGAAGTATACAAAGATATGTATTATAATAAATTATCAGGTTCATAGGGAATATATTTTAAAATAGAATTTGAAAAATATGTTAGAGACAATCTTGAGATACCTAGAACTTTAGGATCAAGAATAAAAAATTTATTTGAAATGCTTGCATATATGTCAACAAAGACAATTATTGAAGAAATCAAAAAAATTAACTAGAATATGATGTGAAGACATGAAAAAACCTATACAATGAGGATATAATCCTGAAAGAAGAAGTACTAAGATAAAATATAAAAATAGAAAGTTTAAAAAATTTAAAAATTTTAGGAAAAAATATTTAAAACCTAGAAGAAGATATTATAGAAGGAAAAATAATCCATATAGACAACAGAAAAATAAACCTTATAAAAAAGATAAAAGTCAATGTAAATGTTGGAATTGTAGACAAATATGTCATATAAACCCGAATTGTAATAAGAAAAAAGTTAAAATATTACAAAAAGAATATTTAGAAATAGAAAATAAATTAAGTGAAATATTCGATATTGAACAATATTATGATCAAGAAGTATATATAAGTGAAACAAATTCAGAAGATAATGAATCAAAATCTGAGTAAAGAAATATAGAAGAAATAGAAAATAATAACATAAATATGCAAGAATATGAAGGAATATATGGTTGTGGATTAAGAGTAACATTTAACAATAACAAGTTCAAGAAAATACAAAAAATATCTTTAGATTTATGAAAATAGGAAAATGAGAAGTCTTAGATAGAATATGAAAAAGAGAAAGGATGGCAATAAACAAATATCATAAAATTGAAAAAACTATAGACGTTAGAACAACTAAGGGAACACATAAATTAAATTTTTTAACAAAAAATACAGTAGCAAAATTATTAACAAAGACTAATAAAAAAAAAAAGTGAAAAAATCCAATATGTCTATTTAGCAAAAATACAAATAATGTTTAAATCCTTATTCAGAGAAGGGCTATGTTAACTGTAAGTTTACATGATAGAATAATAATAAACTTTAAAGATAGTCATTTAGAAATTATAGAAAGAAACTTAGCATACCAGAAATTAATATTTATTTGTTAGCCAAAATATTGTATCTCATTAAAAGATAAAAACTTTAATGAAATTTTAGGTTTACATTTCAAGTTACATAGAAATGATATAATGCAACCAGAAGATCAAATTATGACTATAGAATATAGAGCTTTGTACACATTTACTAATTCTAATTATGGAAATATTTATTCTAAGAAACCATATATAGAAGTCCATAAAGAAAATAAAGATATTAGTAAAATAGTAGAACCAAATAAACAGATAAATTTAGTTCCAGAAGAATATGAACGTATCATAACAAGGGATAAACCTAAAATAATAGAATTAAAACAGGAAGAATATTCTGATAATAAAATAACATTTAAAGATGGAAAATTAATTAAAATATCAAAAAGTCTTAGACTGCTTGATAAAAAACAATTAGGAGAAACTAGTAATACAAGAGAAATAAAACTTTATAGAAATGATGGAAATATGAAAATAGAATGTGAATATTTCAATGGAAGATAACATGTAAATGATCAAATATATTAATAGATACATGAGCTAGTGAATGTCATATAGTTTTAAATAGAAATAAATGATTAATAAATCATAGAACTGAATCATATAGATATGTAAACTTTGATTGACAATTACATACTACAGAACTAGAAGTCAAGGTACCAATAAAAATATGAGGAATTAATCTTTTAGTACCATGTTATATAGATAGTAGTATGGATATAAACCCTCATATACTATTATGAATGAGTTTTCTAAATGGATTGAAAGATTATAGTATAAAAAGAGAATGATTATATATAACTCATAATGGTCAAACTATATTATGTAAAAAGAGATGAATGAATAATCAAATAAGTTTTCCATGAACTGTTTATATATAAGTTACCATTGTAGAAACAAATATAACAATCTGTACATTAGTTGAGTAAGTGACATAATAATATTCAAAAGTCTCTTAATAAAGTCATGGAGTAATAATAGTAAAATAAAAATAACAGAAGTAACATGAGAAAGTATCCAAAAAATTAATAGTGCTAATAAAATCAGTATAATACTTGGAAGTAAACAAATAATAATAAACAAAATATATAATAATTATGATAAATTAGAATGTGATATACTACTAGGAAATGATTTTATACAACAATTCCAATATTACAAACAAAATAATTATATGATAATGTTACAAATGCATTGTACACATTTACTAAAAATTTCAAGAGAATTTAGACCTTATAGAGTTCACCTAGCACAACATGGTGATAAATGGGAGAAAAATCAATCATACATAATGAAATAAAAAATACAAGAATATTATACAAAAAAAAAAGTCATAAAAACAGGAATAGAAATAAGTATAGAAAAATCATAGACCAATTAGAAGAAAAAAAATTATGGAGAAAATTCATTATTATTTTGGAAACCATATCACCCTATAGCTAATATAGAACTAATAGAAAATGTTATTATAAGAGTAAGACCAATTATGCATACCATACAAGATACACAAGAATTCAAAACTCAAATAAAAGAATTGTTAAAACAAAAATTTATTAGACCTAGTAATGGACCCCGTAGTAGTCCAACTTTTATGGTCATGAAACATGCTGAGCAAATTAGAGGAAAATCTAGAATGATAATAAATTATTAAAAAACTAAATAAATATACTAAATTTGATGGATATTTTTTTACCAAATGAAGAAGTTTTAATAAACCTTGTAAAAGGAAAGCAATATCATTCTAAATTTGACTGTAAATCAAGATTTTGGCAAGTCAAGATGGAAGAAGATAGTATACAATATATATCATTTAGTACACCTCAAGAAAAATACAAATGGATAATAATGTCTTTTGATTTAAAAAATGTACCACAAATATATCAAAGAAAAATAGATAATATATTTAAAAAGAAAGTTATAATAGAAAAACAAGAAATTGAATTTCTTAGATTATCAATAGATAAAAAAAAAATTGCAAACTGATATATCTAAAAAGATAGAAAGTTTTCCAAATAAATTAGAATCAAAAGAATAAATACAAAAGTTTTTAGAATGTTATGCAGTAGAGTTTATTGAAAATCTTTAAAAAAAGAGACATAAAATCAATGCTTTACTCAGAAAAACAAATACTAAACGATGGAACGAAGAATATACAAAAATAGTTAAATCACTTAAAAAAGAATGTAAAAATTTATTAAAATTAAGATTACCAGATGAAAAAGAAAATTTAGTTATTAATACTGATACTTCAGGAATAAAAAAGCTCTCATTATTTCTATTATCTAAAAAATTCATTGTTCAAATTGATAATTCTCAGGTTGCAGAATTAGTCAAGAATAAATTATCATCAAAACCTCAATATAGGAGACTCCATAAATGGCAAGCTTATTTAGCATTCTACAATTTTGATATAATTCATATTAAGGGAATTAATAATTATCCTGCATATTTTTTCAGCCGAAATATAGAATTTGCTGATGGATAAAATCAAGGTTATGAAATTATATCAATTTGTCCTACATATACAAAAAAATGACTAACTTTCTCAAAGAGAAAGATGAAGACATATATACTGGAGCAATACAGATATCAGAAATGTTCAACTCAGATATAAAAGTATTGTTGGACATCACTATCGAACAACATAAAGAAACCATAGAACTCAAAAATCAAGTCAATGCTATTATAGCATAACTAAAAAATATTATGTTCGAAGCAGATATACCAAAGAGCTCAGAAATGAGTTTTTCAAATCAATACCAAATATGAACAGTTGGAAGCAGTAGTTGACCCAAACGTGACAACATACCAAATGATACAAAAAGAGATGCATTTCCAGTAACATCAACTAAAAAGTAATGATACGTGCAGACTTAAATAGAAGTGATTCCAAAATTATCAGCATCATGGACCAGGATGATATGACCTTTTTAGATTCAAAAGAGAGAACTGCTACAATTACAGTGTTTAAAGGGCTGTAAATTTTACAGCACTCTCTAATTAGTGTGAGACTAATTAATTAATTAGTGGGGCCCATACTCTAAACATTGTAAGAGTAGTATTTTTGTTCAAAAGAAGAAGGGTATGCTAAAATAGTCCAGATTGTTTATGAAATAAAGATCAATGACTCATATTTCATCTCTCTGAGAAATAATGTTTATCCCAGGGTTACAACCATGGAAGGAGGAGACCCTTTTATTCATAAAGATAATTGCAGATTATGGATTTTTGGATTTGATATATCCAGAAAAAAAAGTCTTATTGAAATATCGAAACTTGATGACATCCCTCTTCTACTAAAAGAGGCAATCCGCAGTTTACTATTCATTCTTGACGTATTTTTTTTTCCTAATTTATCCTCCCTCTTATAAGAAATTCCCTGAAAAAGGCGGAAAAATGAGATTCTTCCAGCCTCAATTGTTGACTTTGATGTTCATATGACAAAAAAACAAAAAAAAAACAAAAAACTATTAATTGTAGGCGGTGAAACAAAAAGGTGAGGACTTTTGCCTATCACATTAACCGTAGGCGGTCAAAAATGTAGGCGCTTTTTGTATAGTTTCAATAACTTTTGATATTTTTGTAGTCGGTTAATTTTTGTAGTCGGCTGAAGAGATTAGTCTATTTATATGGGAGAACTAATGAAGAAAAATTTATTCAATTATCGAGAATTTCTTAACCTTTATTGCTGTTTACTGTAAGTCTATCGAAAAATTTATTTTAGTTTCTATTATTATATTAGATATTAGATATATATTTTGCATGTTTAGTATTTCATTAAATAAAAATACAATTGTGTTCCATGTTTAAGATTTTTGTAAGTAGTTAGGTATAGTTAATTTTGTTTTTTTTTTTTTGTATGTTTAGCATGTAAATACCATTATGTTGATCTATAAATCATGAAAATATTTATTTTACTCCATTATGTTTTTCAGCTTGTACGACTAAGTTTTGAATCTTTGATATTGCAGCAGAACATAAACTTTTACTGTAAGTATTTATATGTAAAAGTTATTTTTGTTTATATTATTATTACTTTTGCATATTTAGTATTTCTTTAAATAAATATAATTGTGTTCGATTTTTGTAAGTAGTTAGGTATAGTTAATATTGTTTGTGTATATTTAGTATTTCTCTATGTTTCACAATAATGTTTATATTATTATTACTTCATTATTTCTTTAAATAGTTAATTTTGTTTGTGTAGATTTAGTATTTCTCTATGTTTCACAATAAATTCTGAATCATATTAGGTTAACTTAATAAGTTTGTGAACATATCATTTTAGTATTATTATTGGGGTGGGTATCTTCCATTACAGTTAAAGAGTTGTGCGGAAACATTAAATTTTTACTAATTAAATTACAACAATTAATAATACTTACATAAAATTATACCTGAATTTATGTATATAAAAAATCGTTGAAAATTGAATGGGAAAGAAAATAATAATAAAAAAATTAGTAGAAATGTCTCCCCGTTCGGGCACGGGGAGAATGAAACTCCTCACCGTGCACGCACGGGGAGTTTGGATCTCCCCCTTGTGCGCACGGGTAGACACCACTCCCCGTGCGCACACGGGGATAAATAAATTTTTTTTTTCCTCTTTAGAAAATGGATATTAAATGTAATTGAAAAGTTAATTAAAAACCAAATTATAAATATATTTCTCTATGTTTCATAATAAATTCTGAATCATATTAGGTTAACTTAATAAGTTTGTGAACATATCATTTTAGTATTATTATTGGGGTGTGTATCTTCCATTACAGTTAAAGAGTTGTGCGGAAACATTAAATTTTTACTAATTAAATTACAACAATTAATAATACTTACATAAAATTATACCTGAATTTATGTATATAAAAGATCGTTGAAAAATTGAATGGGAAAGAAAATAATAAAAAAAAATTAGGAGAAACGTCTCCCCGTTCGCGCATGGGGAGACACCACTCCCCGTGCGCGCACGGGGAAAAATATTTTTTTTTTCCTTTAGATCTCCCCGTTGGGGGCGTTGCCCCCGAACGCCCACGAGGGGCGCTGCCCCCTCGACCTGGCCGGGCAGGTCGATCCCCGTTGGGGACGTTGCCTATGAACCCCCACGAGGGGCGATGTCCCTTCGACCCCCACGACCTGATTGGGTAGGTCGATCTCCATTGAGGGCGTTGTCCTTGAACCTCTAGATTGGTGCATCTCGTTCATTCGGTCAAAAAAATATGTAACTTATTTCATATATTTCGAGTTTTAACTTTTATTATGATTATGATTATGATTTTCTTTTGCTTGTTATATTTTTAGTCATTCTTAATTCTTTCTATATTAAATTTGTTTTCAATCTTCTTTTCAGTTGCAAGATATCATTCTCAAAGTAAAAATATCATAATTTTTAACATCAATTGAATTGTGCTATTTTCAGGTACAATATTTTTTTTATTCTTTTATAAATTTTGTAAACTTCAATTTGCAGTTAACATTTGTATTTTTTTCTCTAAAATATTTATTATAGTATTTACCATTTAACTATTATTAACAAATTGTGAACTCTAATTTATATTTATTGTTCTCTTCTATACAATGTCCAATTATTTTTTCTGGTGGTTATAGTTTACTACAGTAGTGCACTCTATCTTATGTAAGTTTCTCCAACTGAACTATTTACATTTTTGTTCATAATATTATATGTTTATATAGTATTATAGTTATTTATTTATTTATAGTAACTTATAAATTTGTAATAAATTGCTGGTTCTCGAGTTTTCTTTGTGAATACTATTTTTTCTCTTTTTAAGGTATATTTTCAGTTATTATTCACAAATTTTGATATTTTAAATTATAGTTTTACCATATGTATGTATATTTTAACATATGTAAGATTATTTTTTTGTACAGTTATGATTCAAGTTCAATTATTCCGCAAAAATTGTTAGTATTGTAATAGACATTTTTGTACCATCTGGTGATGGAGAAGTTGATTCAACTATTCTACAACTTTATTTTATTTCAAAGTATAAAAATGTTAATAACATTCTTTAATTCTTTTAGTTCCTGTTGGTTACTTTGGACTCCAACTATTTGATATGGATACTTCGAGTGGTTTTGAAACAATGTCTCATCGCCAACAAGAAAATCAAAGGAATAGGTATCGACGAAAATACGATAAAGAGCTCTTTAAAGCATATCAAGATATTTACACATTTAGAGTTCAAGGACAAGTATATCATTACGTAAACGAACTTATCCCACAGAACAATAAGCCTTCTTATATGCAGTTATATTTTTATGATACAAATAATGAGATTCAAAATCGTATGAAGATTTCAGAGAACTTTGATGAATGTACTTTAACTATTCTAATTGAAATCTTGAAGATAAATCCATATAGTAGATTTTTTCGGTCTTTAAGTAATATGACTAATTTACGAGATCATCAAATACATATAAGATGCGATCCATGACTTAATCAAAGAGTATTTAATACTCCTACCTCATCTGAAGTTGCTGCTATATGGGTCGAAAACGATGAAAATACTAATATTCGCTTTCGTGACATTACCATATACGGTCATTCTGGTGATTCACATAGAGTTCATTATTACTATGGTTGCTATGATCCTTTGCAATATCCTCTACTTTTTCCATATGGAGAATCCGGTTGGCATGAAGGCATTGAGAGGTGTAGAAGGACTGAACATTTCTCTAAATTTGTTCAATTTCCTAATACAGTTACCTATGCAGCTGAATTTATTGAAAAGGAAAATCAAGGTTTGTAAATTTATGTTATTGTACATTCCCCTAAGTTTTGCATCGTCAATGTTCTAATTGAATGATGACTTTTTTTCTGCAGTGCTTAATGGAATGAAGAAACGATCACAGGTTTCTTGTCGAGAATATTATTCATATAAATTGCAAATTAGGCCTTCCGGTAAGTCTATTTTACTTCACAGTGGTAGATTGTTCCAGCAATATGTTGTAGATATGTATGTCAAGATCGAAACTGCACGGTTAGACTATTTTTGTAACAACCAAAGTCAAATTCGAGCTGAACTTTACCAGGGTATTGTAGATAGCGTTCAAAATGGAGAGACAAGAGGGTACAAAATTGGAAGAAAAATTATTTTACCTCAATCTTTTACATGTGGACCTAGAGATATGTTAATGAGATATATGGATGCAATGGCTATTGTACATCGTTATGAAAAATCGGACATCTTCTTAACTATAACATGCAATCTAAATTGGCCAGAGATTAAACAAGAGCTAAAACACAATGATGAGATTCAAAATCGACCTGATTTAATTGTGCGTATATTTAGAGCAAAACTAGAAGAGTTGAAAAATGATTTATACAAAAAAATATCCTAGGCCCAGTTGTTGCGCATATATATGTTATTGAATTTCAAAAAAGGGGACTTCCTCCTGCACATCTATTGTTAATTTTTAAATACGGCTACAAAATTTGTTCTGCTCTAGATGTTGATAAGATAGTTTGCCGTGAAATTCCTAATGAAAATGAATATCCTTATCTTCATTCTGTTATTGTTAAACACAATATGCATGCCCCTTGTGGACATCTTAATCCAAAAAACGTATGTATGGAAGGAAACAATAGTTGTAAAAATAAATATCCTAGAGATTATTGTAATTCTACTATATTCGGTGATAACTCATATCATTTGTATAAACGTCGTGATAATGATATTTCTATTAAAGTTAGAGGTCAAATGTTAGACAATCGATGGGTTGTACCGTATAATCCTTATTTGAGCGCAAAATTTGATTGCCACATTAATGTTGAAGTATGTTCTTCTATTAAAGCTGTAAAATATTTGTACAAATACGTGTATAAAGGACATGATCGTGTTCATTTTTCAGTTTCCACAAATGAAACAGGAAAAGAAACCGACGAAATCTCATCTTATCAATCTGCTAGATGGATATCTCCACCTGAAGCTATGTGGAGGATTTTCTCGTTTAATTTGGCGGAAATTTATCTAACTGTTTATTCTTTACAGCTTCATATCGAAAATCATCAACAAGTAAGATATGACAACGAAGATGATTTGTCTACTATTATTGACAATGAAAATACGAAAAGAACAATGTTGACAGAGTTTTTTGAGGTAAATAAAGCAAATGAATTTGCGCGTACATTGTTGTATCGAGATTTTCCAACCCATTTTGTTTGGAACTCAACTAAGAAGATTTGGACTTCCAGAAAAAATACGTTGTTATAGGATGAATTGTCGCAGCGAATCCATCTGAAGGAGAACGATATTTCCTACGCGTTCTTCTCAATCATATTCGAGGTCCAACATCATTTCATGATTTACGAACTTTGAACAGAGTAACTGTTAATACATATCGAGAAGGAGCACTTTTACACAGTTTGTTAGGCGGAGATAATCATTGTGAAGAATGTCTGTCTGAAGCTATTATTTATAAAATGCCTACTTCTTTAAGACGTCTTTTTGCTACACTTCTTATGCTTTGCAACCCTGATCATCCAAAATTACTGTGGGATAAATTTAAAGTTTATATGATCGATGATTATGTATATGAAAATATACATTCAAGGGATGCTGAACTACGAGCTTTAGAAGACATCAATTCTATTTTAGAATCATCGGGTAAAAGCATAAATGACTATGAAATAGTATCATTCAGTGTACATATAGGTGAAAATGAAAGGTTGAGAAGAATGGTTGCAGATGAGACAACAAATTTGAATATAGAAGGAGGCTATGCCTATACATCAAGCTTAAATAATGAACAACAATTTGCATATGATACAATTATGGCAAAAGTAAATTCCAAATCAAGTGGGGTCTATTTTATCGATGGTCCAGGAGGAACGGGCAAAATTTTTTTATATAAAGCTCTACTAACAAATGTAAGGTCTCAAAATTTAATTGCTTTAGCTACAGCATCTTCTGGAGTATCTGTGTCTCTTTTACCTGGAGGTCGAACAGCTCATTCAAGATTTAAAATTTCTCTGGAAACAGTTGGTGAAGTTATCTGTTCTGTTAGTAAACAATCGGCTCTATGGACTTTGTTAAAAATGTCTACATTAATACTTTGGGATGAAGCACCTATGGTGAATCGTTGTGCCGTTGAAGCCGTTGATAAAATGCTCAGAGATATCACTGATTGTAATTTGCCTTTCGGTGGAAATGTGGTCGTTCTAGGAGGAGATTTCAGACAAGTTTTACCAGTGATACCGAGAGGAAAAAAAGAAGACATAATGAAAGCTAGCTTAGTCTTCTCTAACCTATGGCCTTCGTATTCACATCTACCGTTGGTTGAGAACATGCGAGCAAAATTGGATCCCACGTTTTCTGATTATTTGCTTAGAGTTGGAAATGGAACAGAGGAAGAACACAATTGTAATTGCATTCAGCTTCCGAGAAATATAATTGTACCATTTGAGGATGAAATTACATCTCTGAAAATTTTGATAAATCATGTTTTTCCAAATATAGAAGCATATGTTGATAATTTACATACGATGGGAAATCGAGTAATTCTTACGCCTAGAAATGAATGTGTTGATCATATTAACAGAATTTTACTTGATCAGATTCCTGGTACAATTTTCACATATTATAGCTTCGATGAAACAATTGACAAATCAGAACATAGCCTACAGAAAGATTTCTTGAACACTTTGACTCCAAATGGTATTCCGCCTCATGAATTGAAGCTTAAGATAAACTGTCCTGTGATGTTATTGCGGAACATCAATCCTTCTGAAGGCTTATGCAATGGAACACGCCTTACTTGTAGAAAATTTGATAAGAATGTAATTCTTGCTGAAATTACAACTGGTGAATATTGTGGAAAACATGTTTTCTTACCAAGAATTCCTTTTATACCTATGAAAAATGATCAAACTTCAATTCATTTTAAAAGAACTCAATTCCCGATTAGACCATGTTTTGCAATGACGATAAATAAAGCACAAGGTCAAACACTTGATTACGTTGGTTTGTATCTTCCTGAACCAGTTTTCTGTCATGGTCAACTTTATGTAGCATTGTCAGAGCTAAAACAAGCAAATCTTTAAAGGTTTTACTAAAACCATCAAGCGCTGACAATTTATACATTACATGTACGAAGAATGTTGTCTACAGAGAAATTTTCTCATTCATTCATTTGTAGAAATATAACTTCTTCGTAAGTATTTGTCGCATATCTTAGTCGCTCATTGTTATAATTATATTACTGATTTTTGTTATTTCTTATTTTTATAATAACTAATTTCGATTTGGAATATTTCAGGCTTTATGATATTTGTGTATATTTTTCACACGTACTTGGATTTATGGCAACACGGTACTCTAAAGTAACAACCATGATGGAAGTAACTATAGCTAACAAAACTTCAAAAACTCTCATGCATATACTCTTGATAACATGTTAGTTATTATTACTTTTTTGTCTAATCATTATTAATGCATGGTATAAATTCGTTTTAATTTCAGCCATTTCCATTTTGTCTGTGAGCTTCTAATCATATTTATGGACTCAACATTTTTTTATTTCAAGATATTACCTGGTTTTCCTGGTAAGCTCTCTGAATATTCAGGATCAATTTATGATGATATCTGAGCAAATTTAGTTATAATTCGTATGCATTTTGTTAAAACTAATGGTGTTACCATTATTTTGCTGAGTTTGTTAGAATGAATCTATTCCTCACCTTTTATATTTTTGCTGCCACTCTATCAAATACCATATTTACGTATGTCTCTGAATTCAGAATGAATCTTTTGAGAGCTATAATAATAAGAGTAGGGCTATAATAATAAGAGTAGAATAAACCATATACCATGATGGTCTCTTTTCCTTCGACATCTTCTTTCCTGGAAGCTATCCCAATATTCCACTTGTATGTTTTAGATATTTTTGTGTCCAACCCATTTTACACTTTCGAATATGTCAATACATTGTCTTCCATTAATACTAACTTACTTTTTGTTGCAGCAAGTCTATTACCACTCTGGTGGACTTCGCATCAATCAAAACTTGTACAATTGTGGCAAAGTATGCCTAAGCCTTCTCAACACTTAAAGTGGTAGTCAAAAGTAGAAGTTGATCCATGATATATCAACTATGCTACATGTTTTGGTCTTTATACAAGGTCTACTTTTAAATGCTAAGCCCTATTTTAATAAGTCTAGACGTGCAAATATGAGTGGTTCAGCGACAGGAGAAAAGTGTTCAATGGCATACAATGAGAATATTTTTATTCATTCTCTCTAAACAATGGTGTACAGTATGAGGCGGCCACCGAAGGTAAGATGAAATTGAGATCCTTCTATGTACTACTGTTATTATTAGGCATTTCAATCCTTACATATTTTGGTAATTAATTTCAATTTATTATTTCCTTTTGGGTAACGATTTCATTGTATACTAATTTAAGTTTTGTGTTGTGTTGCTCATAGCATTTCGAGGACTTTGTGATATGACATTTCTACAAGCATTCTCGTGATATTCTGATAGCATGTAAAGCCTATGTAGAAAGCACTCAATCGGGATGTCTTGTCAAAGGGATTGTTGAAGATGTTGACGAAAGTGATAAGAGCTGCTCACATGATTTGAAGGCCAATTTAGTATAGTTCATCACTACGTTAGTAAATACATTTTTTTTCAAATTAACACAAAAAACTGTCAAGAGTTCTTTTATTTAGCTCACATTCGTACATGCTGGTAGGATATAAAATAAATTTTACATCATGTCCCATGCGAAGAGAGGATAGAAGGAATAATGTACTTTTATTACTTATGATTTTTGTCATCTAAGATTACAACTTTTTTGCAATTTGTCAATATTATTGGGTTCCATTTGTCATTCAATTAATATTATGTTCTTTCGTTATTAATTCCTATTTTTATAACGTTTGATAATAAAGTTCAGTATCTATAATTCTTAACTCTGAAAAACGAGTGCATGAAAAAATGTTACATTATGTATTAAATTCTTAAGAAGAATCCATCAAAAAATGAAATAAATATATATTTTTTGAAACGCTAATATTACCTTCGAAATAACATTGCCCGTGCAATGCACGGGCAATAGACTAGTATTTATAAAAGAAGTATCAAAATTTGCCAAAAGACGAAGAATATATTTAAAATTCTACTCAATAAGTCTTGAATATCGTGTTGTTTATTATCCAGTTGAACACGTAATATCAATTGGATATGTAGTAGCTAATTTCCAAATAGATGTCATGGAAAATGATAAAAATGCTTCAAAAGTGACAGAGTCATGGATTAAGCATAGAAAAGCACTTGGAATTAAGGCAATGTAATAATATTGCCAAAAATTTATATGATGAAAAATTTCAATGTCTATGCTAATATGATAATTGGATGCTAGTTACAAATGGAGGATATGGAAAATCTGAAAATTTGAAAGAATACATCACAAGATTTGATATACATCAATTTTTAGGATGTCCTACCCCTATCAAAGAATCTTGCCAATTAAGAAATTGCCTCCAACTGCATGTGAAGATCATGTAATGTAGGACCAACAAGACAATAAAAGAAAGGCGTGTGTACCTTTGATGTACAAGTTTAAATTATTGATGTAAGCATGTAAGATGCTCAATAATTGTGCATCATGTATAAATAGCAGCCTTCGGGTTATATGAAAGACATAATGAATTGAACACTCAATCTGTGAGATAACCAAACTCTTATGTCCTTTATGCCACTCCTATATCAATATTGAATAGATCAATAATATTCCAATCATTTCATAAAAAATGAGTTTCTAAACTTCTCTTTCCATAGATTCTTGAAAGATCTAATAGGAAATTTCTTTTTTACTTTAGTAACAAATAAATTTTTCTTCTTTAAAAATAATACAGTGAGAGCAAGAAGCTGGAATAACAAAAATCTCGTGAAGGCAAGAGACCATTGAAGGGAATGGTTTGTAGATCCCGAGCTCGAAGGTAACTTGATTTTAAGGTTAAAGATCCAGATCAAAACTAAGGAAAAACCATTAAATTTTTGCTAAATTTAGAAAGAAATCTCCTAAAATCGCATGGATTATTTATGATGTTTGCATTATTATTTATAGTAAGATGCCGGGATATACAATTGAATTATTAGATAATTTATTAGAAAAATTGTTAGAAAAAATAAAAAATATTACTTCTCAATTAGAAAATATAAATATATTATCCGAAGAATATAATAAACTTAAAGAAAAATATGAAGAACATGTTACAGATTATTCTAATTTATTAGATCATATATTGAATTCAAAATAGAAGAAAAATAATATAAGATCAATTTTTAAAACTATTCTAAAAAAGAGGACATATTCTGTAATATATAAAAGTTCATCTCATGAAGGGTGATATAGACCTTTTATGATATAATAATGCTCATTGTATAATGTTGTGTTACAACCTCTCACAAAGGAGGTGGTACTCCACCTCCTTTGTGAGAGGTTGTAACCCAATGTTGTAACTCATGTGTTGTACATGTAGCATCATTGTTTTTAATAACATAATTGACCGAGCCAATTACATAATGCTCCTTGTACAATCAGGGACGGACCATAAAGAAAGTTCAGTGAGGGGCGAAATCAAAAAACTTCGGAAAAGAATCTGGAAACCTAAAAAAACTTAGATAAAAAAATTTAAAAATTTGAAGAAAAATCCAGAAATTTGAAAATTAAGTGGGGGCGACAGCCTCATTGGGCCTCATGTAGATCCACCACTGTGTACAATAACCTTTTATAATATAATAATGCTCATTGTACAATGTTGAGTTATAACTTCTCACAAAAGGAGGTGGCGTCACTATTATTTTAATCGTGGATCTTACCTCCCCGTGAGGAGTTACCCAATATTGTAAATGTTGTACATATAGCATGATTGATTTTAATAATATAATCGACTAAGCCAATTACACAAGTCCCCAATAAATTCTATTTCAAAATAACAATCCTCCGAGTTCTCAATTTTTACGCCATCAATGGCGGAAGCGTTCGAGGCGGCGGTGGAGGACGGCCTGCGGCTGTCAAAGAGGATATACTTTGGGAAGGACAGGGCGGTGGCGCCGCCGAAGCCAGCGATAACGATGGGGAGGGAGAACGTCCACTCCTACCTCCCGGCTTCTCCCATGATCTACGCGGTCATTGGTAACCCGGCTATCGTCGATAATCCTGACATCCCGACCTACCAGCCTCACGTGTACGGCAGGTGCGATCCCCCGGCGTTGATTCCGCTGCAGATGAACGGGATTTCTATCGAGGCTGATTGCTATTTGGACACGGCATTTGTTACAGCTACCAGCTCGTGGCGCTTGCATTGCGTTATGGGCAGCCGCAGCTGCGATTGCCGCCTCGTGGTTCCTATGGGAGAACAGGTAGTTGAAATGATCGTTTAAGCAAATATATTTTTGGTTCTGCACCCTTACACTAACTTGAGTTTCTCTTGCTTGCCAATGTAGGCATCGCTATTTCCTTTTTCCTTCTCCCCTTTGATGATTTTTTTTTTTTAACAATAGCTAGAAAAATTGCTTTGCTCCAATGATTGCGGTTGTAATTTCTGCTCCATTAACGGAGCTTTCCTTTATACTTTTCCCATGTTTCACGAGGCAAAATTAGTTCCCCCCCCCCCCCCCCCCCCCCCCCCCCCTTTTTTTTTTGTTCTCAAACGTTGTATTATTTGCTAACAGGGTTCAATTCTAGGTGTCAAGGTCGATGTTCCCAGGAAATCATATAGTACTCGACTGATTGCTCTGGACAATGAAAGAGATACAGGCAAGATGGCAATTATTGAAGATGGAGGCTTTTTGAAACCCCATATATTCACTCTGACAATCCCGCAGGTGGTTAACCTAGTATGGCATTTGGTGGAACTTCATCTTCGTTGGTAAACTAATATGCCCTTTTTTCTCCCAGGTGGACGGAGGAACCAATCTTTCGGTTCAGTTTAGCTGGTCTCAAAGATTGCTGTATTCCAGTGGACATTTCACCTTGAAAATTCCATTTAATTTCCCTGAATATGTAACACCTGCCGGAAAGAAAATTTCCAAAAGGGAAAAGATACAGCTTAATGTGAGCTCTGGTCCTGGAGCAGAAGTTTTGTGTAAGACAACTAGTCATCCTTTAAAGGTGCAATTATTTATTTATTTATTTTTTTTTGGGGTGGGGTTCTACTAATTATATATCAAGTTGTATAAAAATGATCTGATTGCAGTTTATATTATTGAACTAGGAGCTACGGCGGCAAGCAGGAAAGTTGGCTTTCTCATATGAATCTGAAGTTCTTACTTGGTCAAGCAGTGACTTTTTCTTTACATATACAGTATGATTCTATCTAAATGTACATCAATTGACATTGCTTCTATTCCATTGAATTATGATCATGCTCTACTCTGAGTTTTCCATGTAACTAATAAAATCAATTGTTAATTAATTATCCTAGATAAATACGCTTATGTATTGTGATGCATTTCTGAAGTAGAGAAAGGAAATTATGTTCTAAACTGATTTGCATGTTTTCAGATATCTTCAAGTCATACTGTTGGCAGCGTGCTTTTGAGTTCTCCATCATTACTTGACGTTGACCAAAGGGAAATGTTCTGCAGCTACCTATTTCCAGGAAACCAGCTGAATGAGAAGGTGAATTAAACACCGAATTATTTCAAGTTTGTCTTGCAAATTAATAAATCTTTGTGGAAGTCAATTGCTATTGATGGAAAAGTAAAGGACGAGAATTCCACTGTAGTTGTTTGCCTGCAGTTACCTACATGTTGATTCTTGAAAAAAATATTAATTTTCACGTAGTGGTGACTCATATCTGTTGTTATAAATGTAACGGGTGAACCAAAGGGAGTGGTGAAATGTGGCCCATAGTGGCTTGACGCTTGTAGCCAATTTACTATACATTAGTGTCATGTAATCCGAAGGCACTTTATAAAGAATTATACATTCAGAGTTACGTAACAAGTTTTTTGTAGTTATAAAAAGTTTGTGATCACATAAGTGCTATTGCACATATGATAATCTTTAATGTGTAAAGGTACATTACAGGAGTCATCCTTCCCGAACACAAAAAATATTTTCAATTTGTTTATGAAGATCACAGGTTTACGAGATCAAGCGAGAAAGATGTTTACATACTACAGAGGATAATGATGAAATGCAAGGATATAGCCGATGGATATTTACCTGTTAATAATTACGGAATACTTGTGAATCTTCGATGAGAATAGTGAGTGCTGTGATAATCTTATCTAAATTTATTGTCTAGTCAAACGAATGCATGAAAATGGAGCAAATACCTGAATTTGGTTTCCTGCATGCATTCTTGGGAAAGAAAGGTTATATATTATCTGTCATAATATTCTTGAAGCAATAAAGCTTAACCTGTTTCTGTTTCTTCGTGATCACTGCTCGGCATTTAACATTGTGTTTCCAAGAGTAATGGTGATTTCCTTTTCATGTTGTATAGGTTTTCAGAAAGGAAGTGGTATTTGTTGTTGATATAAGTGGAAGCATGAGGGAAAACCCTATTGATGACACCAAAAATGCCCTGGTTGCAGCTCTCTCAAAGCTTGATCCCGAAGATTTGTTTTGTGTAATAGCATTCAACGATGAAACCTACCTATTTTCGTCATCGCTGACACCGGCAACCGTGGAAGCAATTGAGAATGTCACTCAGTGGATTAACTTGAACTTCATCGCTGGAGGTGGCACAAATATCTTACTTCCTTTGAATCAGGTTTAGTTGCATGGTCCTGTAATTTGAGAAGATCTTCTTTGTTTAACTGCAAGTCCTTTCGCCTACTAGTGCACACATACATGATTCTCTCTCTCTCTCTCACTATGTGTTTACAAAATTGAAGTGCAACTCACATACGAAAGAAACTGATTTAGTTTTCCCTTCAGCATGCATAGACCAAGATGTTATACTCGGAGGGCCAATGTTGTTACCAGAGATGTATAATCTTAATTGCTTGATGGTTTCCTCAATTGCTTATCTTAACTAGAGAGTTGTAGTGCCTCCTGGCTTGATCTCTGCATTCTTGCTCATCCAAGATTTCTAATTGCTTGGACAATGCTCACTTTCTATTTTCCTTTCTAGATTTGGCCCTACATCGAGCAGACAAATGAAATGTGCATGTCTGATGCTTCTGAGATGGAGTCAAAAAGTCTTAAAAAATGTGGATGTTCTCCAAGTTCAGTTGTTATAACTTTATTTGATTGATCAACCAATCGTTTCTTGAGTTACAACCATTTTCATTTTTTTATTTTAGTTGCACAAGTGGAATTTATCTATGACAACACTGACATAATTGCTTTTCCCTTGTCAGGCCATTGGAATGTTATCTAATAGTAGCAATTCCATCCCTATCATTTTCCTCATTACTGATGGGTCTGTTGAAGATGAGAGACATATTTGTGATGCTATGAAATGTCAATTAACAAATCAACGTAAAGTTTGTCCACGAATATACACATTGGGCCTAGGTAAGATTTTTGGTATTACTAATGTCTTTGTAATGCTTCAAAAGTTTGTTGAATCGAAAAATAAGCACACACAAGACAAGACTTATGCAAACTGTTAAAGGGTATTTAAGTCTTTTATGTAATACCTAGGGCTTCCTAAGTTCTTATTATAAATAGTGGGAAGCTAACACAACATGTGATAAGCCTTCTTATTCTTTTACTTTAACATGGTATCAGAGCAAGTTTATGGAAGATTAATTCCATAAGTTTTGTTCAAACATTTTTTTCTTTCTGAAAAAAAAAAATCCGGTTACTGTTCATTCGCGCGCATTGTTCATCCGATGTTACTGTTCATCTGTTGGTATGTTCATCATGCTGATTTTTGGTCAGTGTTCAATCTGCTTCTAGTTATAGGTTATTGTTCCTATGAAAGTACTACAAATGTTCGTAAATCTGGTTATGACTCATGCTCTTCGTTTAAGCCCTACAGTTGTTTGTATTGTTGGTTTGTTTCCCTTGTACGAGCTGCTTATTACTTGTTGAATTGGAGGGTATTAATGTTGATGACTACACCTCAACCATTAACAACCCGTAAGTTGAACGGAACTAATTATTTAAATTGGTATAAGGATGTGAAAATAGCCCTAACTGGACAAGGAAAACACCGTCACCTTATGGAATCTGCCCCGGCAACGGATGATAAAAAGTATGACGACTGGATTCAGGCTAATGCGCAGATTGTAACATTGTTGTGGAATTCGATGGAGCCTCAGGTGGCTGATCTCTGTACTCATCTAGATACGTGCAAAGATATATGTGAGTATCTTCGTGTATTATATTCGAGTAATCTCACCAGGATGTATGATTTATCGGTAGAGTACTTCTAACTTCAGCAAGGCACCCAATCTGTTACATATTATTTTGCCACATTCAACCGCCTTTATGAGGAGATGAATACTATCCTACCAATGACTATCGATCCGAAAGAAATGCAAAAACAACGTGAGCAGATGGGTGTCATAAAGTTCTTGGCTGGATTACGTCCAGAATTTGAACCAGTTCGATCTCAGATTCTTTCCAGTGATACTCTCCCCACCATCACTGAAATGTATTCTCGTGTCTCACGTAGCACTACCAAGGACAATATTTCTGGCTCGAGTTCGTCTACGTCATCTGAGTATTCGGCACTTGTTACACAGATTCCTACACGAAATCGAGGTGATCAACTTAGTGGTGCTCGTGGTGGAGTCTCTCGTGGTAGCCGTGGTAGTGGCGCTCGGGGTGGACGTAGTGGCCGTGGTCGTGGCTCCGTTCGTCAGTGCTCCTTTTGTGGTTTGGAGAATCATAATAGAGAGACATGTTGAGATTTAGTTGGCCGTCCACCCAAATTTGTCCATGCAGTGACATCTGATCCAGATAATCGTACCATTCCAGAATCTCATGCGGCCAAGGACATATCTGATGTCCTTCAGTATAGGGCATCTCAGCAGGCATATCTTCCTATTGCTTCTTTAGCTCAACGAGGTACTTCTCTAGCTTGTCTTTCCATTCGCCCATCCCCTCCCACACCTTAGGTCATAGATTCTGCTGCCACAGATCACATGTCAGGTACATCTTTATTTACGCATATTCAGTCATCTTCTTCGTTATCTCCTGTTACAGTTGCTGATGGTTCCGCTATCCCTATCTGTGGCATTGGTACAGCGGAACCCTCACCCTCCTTATCTCTCTTCTCTGTCTTGTATATTCTTTCGTTCTCCTTTAGTTTGATGTCTGTTAGTAAGCTCACCAAACATCTTAATTGTTCTGTCTCATTTTTTCCTGATTCTGTCGTTCTCCAGGATTTGAGGGCGCGGAAGACGATTGGCACCGGACATGAGGAAAATGGTCTTTATTACCTTGATTGTGATGAGAGTCCTGCACACCCACCTACTGCCTGTCCTGTTGTTGCATCCGCTTACCAGATCCATTGTCATATTGGTCATCCTTGCCTTGACACCCTCAAGTTACTTATTCCTAGTTTAGGTCATTTGTCTTCATTAAAGTGTAAGTCTTGTCAATTGGGTAAGCATCATCATGTCTCATTTGCTTCCCCAGCTCACGTTCGAGCATCGAGTCCTTTTCGTTTAGTTCATTTAGACGTTTGGGGTCCTTCTCTTATTACTTCTACATTTGGTTTTCACTATTTTGTCACTTTTGTAGATGATTTTTCCAGAGTTACTTGACTTTATTTAATGAAAGATCGTTCAGAATTATTCTCTATTTTTCGTACGTTTTGTGCTGAAGTTAAAACTCAATTCAATGTACATGTGCGTATTCTTCATAGTGATAATGCTCGATAATATTTTTCTCAGTCATTTACTTCATTTATGTTGTACTCTGGTATCCTGCATCAGTCTTCTTGTCCTCACACACTACAGCAAAATGGGGTTGCTGAGCGTAAGAATCGATATCTCCTAGAAGTGGCCCGGACTATCCTTTTTGAGATGAACGTTCCCAAACACTTCTGGGGCGATGCGGTTCTTACAACTTGCTTCCTAATCAACCGGATGCCATCCTCTACCCTGAACGGCACGATTCCTCATTCCATTCTTTTTCCCCGTTCACCCTTGTTTACCTCCTCGCATATTTGGGTGTGTTTGTTTCGTTCATCAGTTGACTCCCGACAGGGACAATTTAGATCCCCGTGCTATAAAATGTGTCTTCCTCGGCTATTCTCGCACACAAAAGGGTTATCGATGTTATAGTCCATCCTTACGTCGCTTATTTGTGTGTGCAGATGTTATATTCTCTGAGTCCACCCCTTACTTTTCTGCCCCATCCTCTCGAGATGATCTGGATGTTACACTTCCTTTGCAAATTGACCCCACCCCTACACTATCTTCCTCCGCCCCAGATCCCATCCCATCCAATCGTTCTTCAACCCCTTTGCAGGTATACTCTCGTCGCCAGAAGGACACCTCCGCTGTTGCGCCCATCGTTTTTGTGCCCTCGGATTCTTCTCCAGCGAACCTATCATTGTCTGACCTGGACATGCCCATTGCCATTCGGAAGGGTAAGCGCACCTGTACTAACTATCCTATTTCTAACTTTATTTCATATGCGCATCTATCCCCTTCATACTTCTCTTTTGTTGCTTCTCTGTCCTCTATTTCTATTTCTCAGTCTGTTTCAGAGGTCCTTACTCACCCTGGTTGGGCAAAAGCAATGGAAGAAGAAATGTTTGCCTTACATCATAATGGCGCTTGGGACCTCGTCTCGCTTCCGCCTGACAAAACTATAGTTGGATGTAAGTGGGTGTACACTGTTAAGGTTTATCCGGACGGCACCATTGATCGACTCAAGGCTCGCTTAGTTGCTAAAGGCTATATTAGGTCTACGGTCTTGATTACTATGAGACATTTTCTCCCGTTGCCAAGCTCGCTTCTGTTCGTTTGTTCATTTCTCTGGCTGCCACTTTTCAATTGTCATTACATCAGCTTGATATCAAGAATGCTTTCTTAAATGGCGATCTAACTGAGGAAGTATATATGGAGCAACCTCTTGGATTTGTTGTTCAGGGGGAGTGATTTGGTATGTCGTTTGAGGAAATCTATTTATGACCTCAAGCAGTCTCCTAGAGCATGGTTTGGAAGATTTAGTGAAGTGGTCACTAAATTTGGTCTTCAGCATTGTGGAGTCGACCATTCTGTCTTCTACAAGCATAGTAAAGTTGGAAGAATATTGTTAATTGTGTATGTGGATGACATCGTGATTACTGGGGATGATCACATTGGTATTCAAGAACTCAAAAGGTGTTTGTATAGTAAGTTCCAAACCAAAGATTTGGGGCACCTAAAGTATTTCTTGGGAATTGAAGTTGCTCGATCAAGTCAAGGCATTTACCTGTCCCACAGAAAATATGTCCTTGATCTATTGAGTGAAACAGGAATGCTAGGAGCAAAACCTATTGACTCTCATATAGATCCAAACACCAAATTATTGCCAGATCACAGTGTACCCCTAACAGATTCAGCTCAATATAGACGGTTAGTTGGGAAGTTGAACTACCTGACAGTTACTAGACCAGATATCTCCTTTGCAGTTAGTGTTATCAGTCAATTCTTGGATTGTCCAATGATTTGTCACTGGGATGCAGTGATTCCTATTCTTCGATATTTGAAAGGTGCTCCTGGTTGTGGTTTGCTATATTAAAATTTCGGACATACTCAAATAAAGGGCTACACAGATGCAGACTGGGTCGGATCACCCTTAGATAGGAAATCTACTACTAGATATTGTGTGTTTGTTGGTGGTAACATTGTCTCTTGGAAGAGTAAAAAGCAGACGGTAGTGGCGCGGTCGAGTGCAGAGTCGGAATACAGGGTAATGGCGCATACCACTTGTGAGTTAACATGGTTGAAACATTTGTTGGAAAAACTTGGATTTGAACACACTTCATCGAAAGACCTGGTATGTGATAATCAAACAGCACTTCACATTGCTTCCAATCCAGTCTTCCATGAGAGAACGAAGTACATTGTAGTTGACTATCACTTTATTCGAGAAAAATTGTTGTAGAAGCAGATTGAGACTAAATATGTAAACTCAATTGATCAGTTGGCTGATATATTTTCTAAACCGTTGGGGGGGTCAAGGATAAAGTACATTTGTAACAAGTTTGGAACATACAATATATATGCTCCAGCTTGAGGGGGAGTGTTAAAGGGTATTTAAGTTTTTTTTATGTAATATATAGGGTTTCCTAAGTTCTTATTATAAATAGTGGGAGGTTAACACAACATGTGATAATAAGCCTTCTTATTCTTTTACTTTAACACAAAGAAATATAGGACTTATCAAGAATTTTCAAAAACTCGTACAATAATTAACGAAAATGGGAATGGACTGTGATCTCCAAAAGCATAAAAAAGGAATGGTGCTTTTCAGCTTCTTAACACAGCAACTTCAAAGTAATTTCTACTATGCTTCTTCCATACAACCCAAATCTTATGCAACTTCTGTTTCTGCCCGAGTATGGAAGATCACGTGCACTTTAACTAACCAACCACGTACAGTTGCTGTTTACACACTTAATCCCAATGGAGAACTGTAACTCCAAATGTGGTAAGTGCTTCACATTTTCCTCGCATGCATAACACCAGCTTAGGAATATTTTCTTCCTTGATTGTTATCAGCTGTTAGAACATTCTCTCTAACAGCTGTCAGGAAAAGCCTCCTTCTATGGAAATAAAGCACAAATATTCATCAAAATAAGTAATAAAAACTTAATATGAACAAACCATTTGCTAATGTCAGCACAAAGAAATCCACCATTTTTTTACAATGCCAAGAATGGCAATGATTGCTTTCCTGTTAGATTGCAGATGCCTAAACTGTGACATCTCATGTATGATGGCCCAATTTGAAATTCATTTTTTATTTTTTTGAGCGATTTTTTGTGAGAATTTGAATCCATTGCGTGGTGCATCACTTTAATGTCTTGCATTTCCTGTCTTAGAGTGGCACTCTTTATCTTCATCCTGTATTATATTGGCTTGACTGCAGGGCTTCTTTTACATTGTAGTTGACTAGTAATTTATAACATTTTAGGTTCATTCTGTAACCATTATTTTCTTCGGATGCTTGCAATAATCGGCCGTGGATATCATGATGCTGCTATTGATGCAGGTATGTTTTTCCTTTTCCAAAATAAATATATTGAAATTTTTTCTTGATAATAAATCTTAGATAGCTTCAAATTATGCTTGAACTGTACCAAGTTCTTTTGCTTTCTTTTCAAAATTTTCTTCACCTCTCATACACTAGAACCAGGTATTTAAACAAGTTTTATTTTGTTTTTGCTGTTAATTACTGCAGCACCAGTATGTTGTGCATATAAATCTTTTAATGGTGTCTTCTGATCTTCATACGAATATACTACCGCAGAACTCATATAGCATCACAGGTCTCTTCAACCTGAGAATCTCATGGACCTTGTCACTCGTGTATTTGATCTCTTTCTTTTACTATCACACTAGATGTTATCTGCTGAAAGCCTTTGGGACGTAGATTGCTGCACAGCTGCAGCATCAGGATATTCAGATCACAAACTTAGTTGATCATGCAAAACTTTAAGGCTGTTTGTTACTGACCAAATATAAGAATAATAGGCCTGAATATAATGTACAGGAAGTCTGAAACAGAGAAGAAAAGAGACGTAGACAAAAGAAGAGGAGAAGAGAAGAGAGCACTTGTCCCTTGCAAGAGACTACTAAGCATACTCACAACAATCTCTTATTTATGTTATGGATTAAACGGATAATCCGTATAACCAAGAGCAATTACTAACACAAAATAAGAAACGAAAGCAAGAATAACACAAAATATAATGTGCGTTATTAGAGCTACTGCACTAGATACCTACTGTACCGAAGAAGAAAATTATAATATATTTTGAACTGATGCTTACATGATACATAGAATGGAGGCTCGCCCTAATACCTTTTATATAGGCAGATAATATTAAGGCTCTTAAATTAGGCTCCACACATCCAACATTTTTTTACACTCTTGAAATAAAGAGATTACACAAGTATTTGTAATTAATTCTATAAGGCTTCTCCTACAAGAACAAAGACCAAGACTTTAAATCAAAACTATTAATCAATTAATTCTAGGACTAGTTGATGAGAATCTAGTCTTTATATTATTTAATTTACTTTTTCGAATTAGGTACTTATTTTATGAAACGTGATTAGGGTTTTATTTAATAAATTTTTTAGTATTTGTAACTACTCGAATTTTTATCTTTGGAATCATTATATATGTACCGTAGAGAATACTTTCATAAACAAAAGAGAAACACTATTTTCTTAAAATGTGAAAATTTAAAATTAGTTTAAAGATAAATACGATGAACATACTAAACATCCTCAAACTACATAATTTATTCTTCCTTTTCACCAATGCAAGCACAATCCTCCTTCGACATCCTGGAACCCACCTTTTAGTTACCTAAAAAAGATCTCAATTAATGAGAAATAAGAAATTGATCTCATATTTAGATAAGAAAAATATGACATACATATGGAGACACGGAATTAAAATTCGAACTTCGTGGCTACGATTCCTGTGTGTAGCGTTACTAAAGTCCGATCCTTTGAAGTTACACATATAAGACCCTCATCATAATTTGGATTTCCGTATCATTATATTCCTGACATAAATTTTCGTAATTCAAATATTGAAAGAACAATTCGTACCACTACACTTATCTTGGTAATTTGAAGGGCAAGTACGGGAGAATTTAACTTCTACAATAGACTGATAAATTTCTATGTTTTTGCAGAGATATCAATGCTCATACTGCCTTCTGTAATATAATTTGTGGTTTCACCAGGCACTGGTAGCAAAATTATCTTACAGATAATGATTGTAGCCAGATTGATTATGTTGTTAATACTCAAAATCAAAATGATAGTTTTTGTATATTTCAATACTTAAGCATTTTATTGGTATTCCTATACTTCTTCAAGATAGAACATTTGAGATTCTTTTAAATTTCAATTGTCGAAAATTTCATGATTTTCGCTTGTATAAGGATATGATCCTTACCAAAGTTTTTATCTGAGAAGATTGTAATCAATTTTTTTGGAAAGAAAGATTCATTTCTGAACTTCCAAAACTCTTTGCTGAAAGAGTTAGGAACTCTATCAAATTCCAGCTTAAAGATACTATTACCTATGATATCCTTGCTTACGGTGAGATAATTAATTTCGTCAATAAGGAAAGATTAGCACTCTGCAATGATCTCAAACTCAAAGAAAAATTAAAATCAGAAAGATCTGAAATTCGTAAAGAACTTGGATCCTTCTGTAAACAATATGGTTTTGAGAACATCATTCATCCATCTTCAAGAATGAAAAAGAAAAATTTTCCTTCACATTTGAGAAAAAGATTTTTTCAAAAACAATGATTTTTCCAAAAACATAAATCTTTCCAAAATAATCCTTTTAAATATTCAAAGCCCAGATATTCAAAAGGAAAATCTTATAGGAAACAAACTCCTAAAACTTCAAAAATTACATGTTGGAAATGTAATTTAACAGGTCATTATTCAAACAAATGTCCTATGAAAGGAAAGATTAATAATCTTCAAATTAATGAAGATACTAAACTTGAACTTCTAAATCTACTCAATTCTAGTCCAGAAGAAGAATCTGATTTTGAACTTGAACTTGTTTATCAACATCGAGGACTTTGACGCTGATATAAGCTCAGAATCATCTGATTCCAATACTAGTTAATGTAAAGAGGCTTGTTGAAACGAATCGATTCTTGACCTTAAAACATTTTATTAAATACATAAGGGGCCGTTCTCTTCGTGTTTCAGTTTTGTGTTTTGAGTTTTGAATTCATTTTGTTTTGTGTTTTGAGTGTCCATTTTGAGATTGTTGAAAATGTGTTCTTTTTGGCATTTTGAAAAATTGTTTTCGAAAATAAACAAAACCAAAACGTATTCTCTCTCTTCATTTTCATTTCATTTTGGGATTGTGTTTTGAGTTTTGAATTCATTTTGTTTTGTGTTTTGAGTGTCCATTTGAGATTGTTGAAAATGTGTTTTTTTTGGCATTTTGAAAAATTGTTTTCGAAAATAAACAAAACCAAAACGTATTCTCTTTCTCTTCATTTTCATTTCATTTTGGGTCGTCTCCTCTCTCTCCTCTTCTTGAGATTGCATGTGCTCCCTTCGAACGGCGCTTCCGACGATCTCCTTGCGAGCGGCGCGTGGTGGTTTGGGTTTGGGCGCTCCCTGCGATCTCCTTCTTTATCTTTATTTTTTTCGTTTTTTGATGCGGTGGTTGGTTGGGTTGCGAGCGGCGATGGTTGCGTTGCGATTAGGTCGCAATTTTGGTGGCAATTGTGCTATGGTTGGGTCCCCATTTTGGTTGGGCGGTGGTGGTCTTTCTTTTGGCTGTGGTGGTGGGGGTATTTCTGGGGTGACGATTTTGGCTGTGGTGGTGGGGGTTTCTGGTGGCGATTTTGGTGGTGGTGGTGCAGTGGTGGTTGGAGATTTCAGCAGAAGCAGTTATGGCCAGTTCAATTTTGGAGGATGATTTTTGGTTGATTTTGGTATATGTTTGGGTAATGGTTTGTGTGGTTATTGAAGAAGGGATCGATGGCTTCGAAAATAGGAAAGTGAATACGTTTTCACTGTTTTGGAAAATCGAAAACAGAAAACGATCCGAAAATGCTAAAGAGAACGATCCCTAAAAGTTTTCAAAAGAAAAGAGGAAATTAAGAACACTTTTAAACTTAAAACTTTCAAAACTAAAATGATGCGATTATCAAAACCGTAAATGTTCTTACCAATGAAGAACTTATTCAACAAATAATTGAGAAAATTGAAAATCCTCAATTAAAGAAAAGGTTCTCTTCTTCTTCCAAACTCTTCTACATCTCCAGTAACTCCATTTAATATGAAAAACATATTAAATCGGTTTAATACTGGAAGTTTATCTTCTTCAAAAGTCTCGTGTTCTGAATTACGTTTAGAAATCAATGATATGAAATCTCAAATTTCAATCCTCGAACGTCAAATGAAAGATGTTCGTATGGAAGTTGTTCTCTTGAAAACTGTCAAGGATATTGAATAAGATTCCAGAGATCGTCAAAGATTGCAATTATAATATTTCCTTTTAGTATAGGATTACTTTCCTTAGTAGTAGATTGCATAATATTTCCTTTTACAGTTATTTGTAACCCTATAAATAGGGTCTTTTACTTTGTAATAGAAACAAGTTTATTATATACAATTTATAATATTCTTCACATGGTATCACAGCAGTTTCGATCCTAAACAAATTAACCTTTGAATTTCGTTTTCGGCTAGCGGCCTTGAGCCACTCGTCCGGCTACCAATGTTTTTTTTGGATGTATTCCTACAAAGTCGCATCACATTCCAGTGGCTACAACTCAGTTTCTGCAGTTTGTTTGGAGTTTTATCAGCTTTTGGTAATCTGGAACTTGGTCCAATTTATTTGGAATTTGGTTAAGTATATGTCCAGTTCATCTGGAATTTTGGCCGGTGTTTTGGCGTTAGAGCTTTTGTTGGAACATGAATTATATGTTCAACTAAGTTTTCCCGACAAATAGAGCTCGCTGTGTGTGTCGGCACACTTCGTCAATTTCCTTTGGAAATCTTACTGGTGAGTGAGCTCTCTGGAGTGTCTTTGGAGTGGTTGAATCTTCGATTCTCTTGGGTCACAACTCAGCCTATTAGGTGTGGGTTTCTTCTGGTCGTCCACGGTTGACTGAATTTTTGTCAACGTGTGACTCTTCTTCGGTGGTTTCTCGTTGGTTCTCATTGTTTTTTTGGAGTGTTCTTGAAGTGGTTTTGGAGTGGTTCTTTGTTCTTGGTCTCTCGTCGTCGGTACTTTTCGTCGTTTGTTGCTTTGATTTGGATTTCTTCTTTGTGGGCACAAGTATTGTTATCGTCGTCAATTCATGATTACAAATTGATGATTTTACCAGCATCAATTTGAGGGGGGATGTCAAGGATATTGAATAAGATTCCAGATATCGTCAAAGATTGCAATTATAATATTTCCTTTTAGTGTTGGATTACTTTCCTTAGTAGTAGATTGCATAATATTTCCTTTTACAGTTATTTGTAACCCTATAAATAGGGTCTTTTACCTTGTAATAGAAACAAGTTTATTATATACAATTTATAATATTCTTCACAAAAACCAAAGATTTGGAGCAAGAGATTTCTAGTTCTGATGATGAAAATATTCCTCAAATAGAAGAAAAAATCAATAATATCAATCAGTATTCAACTTCAAAAATGGCACTGCAATATGGCTATTGTAGTCGACAAAGAGTTTACATTTACTAATAGAGTCTTATCCTTACAAAATATTTAGAAAAAATTATTGAGTGTCTTTATTGTGTTAGTGGCAAAAAACTCAATATTCAATATAAATTTTCAAAAGCTCATATTTGTAATTCAAATATTTGTTTTAAAAATAATTTTTATTTAGTCAAAGATTAAGACCAAGAAGTAATTCTTGAAACCCCTTTTATTGTTCAAATTTTCCCATTTCAAGCTGATTCAAAAGGGCTTTCTACAAAAAATTTAATCAAGAAATATTTTTTAAATTTACAAATTCCCCTTCTTATGAAGATGTCACTTTTTTAAAAGAAAAATCAATTTCAAAAATTATTAATAATATCAATTTTAAGAAAAACATATTCAATTTCTCAAAGAAGAAATTAAATTTCAAAGAATTGAAGAGCAATTACAAAGCTTTTCAATAAAAGAAAAAGTTTCAATTTTTCAAAAACAAATTGAAAGTAAAATATGTTCTACCATTCATGCTTTTTGGGATAGAAAGAAATATGTTGTTTCAATTCCTTACAATTCTGATTTTCACTAGTCTAGTATTCCGACAAAATCTTGTCCAATTCAAATGAACAAAGAATTGCTTGATCAATGCATCAAGGAAATTAATGGTTTACTTGATAAAGGATTAATCCGTCCAAGTAAATCACCTTGGAACTGTTAAGCATTCTATGTTAATAATTCTGCAGAATTGAACGAGGTGTTCCTCATTTAGTCATCAATTATAAGCCTCTCAATAAAGCTCTTCCATGATTAGATATCGATTACCTTAAAAGAGAAATATGTTAAACATATTATTCAAAACTGTCATCTTCTCTAAATTTGATATGAATGAAGTCAGGATTCTGACAAATTCAAAGTAAAGAAGAAGACAGATACAAAACTGCTTTCAATGTCCCTTTTGGACAATACGTGTGAAATGTTATGCCATTTGGTCTTCAAAATGCTCATTCTGAATTCAAAAAAATTATAAATGATATTTTGAATCCTTATTCATATTACTGTTTATATTGATGACGTTTTAATTTTTTCTGAAAGTTTAGAACATCATTTTAAACATCTTAATACATTCATTCATATTATAAAGAATAATGGTTTAACCGTTTCAGCTAAGAAAATTGTTCTTTGTCAAACACTTATAAGGTTTCTAGATCATTATATACATCTAGGAACACTTACACCAATTTGAAGAAGTCTAGAATTTACTGATAAATTTCCAAATGAAATTCTAGATAAAACAAGTTTGCAGCGCTTTTTAGACCGTGTCAATTATATTGCCAACTTTACCAAAAATATTAGGCTACTTTGTGCTCTACTTTTTCAAAGATTACAAAAACATCCATCACCATGGACCTCAGAGCATACTTTAGCCGTTCAAAAACTAAAAAATAGATGTCAAAAGTATCCCATGTTTATCAATTAATATTGTTGAGACAAATGCGTCTGACATAGGGTATGATGGGGTATTAAATCAGATTTTAAAAGAGTCTCATCAAGAACAGTTGGTTAAGTTTCACTCAGGTGTGTGGACTGGACCGCAAAAGAACTATTCCACTATTATAAAGGAAAATTTGTCAATAATTTTGCAGACTTCCTTACAAGAGAGTTCATAGAGAAAAAAACTTTCTTGAGAAAGTTGTGAGAATATCAATATTGTGAGCAAGTAAGAGATTATCAAAACAGATTCTTCTTCTAAGAAGAATAAGAAGAAAACTTCTATTTCTTTACTTTGAATTGAAGATTATATTCAAGATTCAAAAAGAGGAGAACCTACTTCTCAAAAAACTACTCAAGCTTAAAAAAATTATATCCTTTTCAACTTTCCAAAAACCTAGAAATTTTCAATATACTAGAAACTTCACCTTCAAATTTCAAAAAAGCTGTTCAACTTGGTTCAAGAAAATTACCAGACATTAATCCTTTAAAATCTTTTTATTATTTTACTAAACCTATTCAAATGCCCATCTTTGAAATGGAAACCTCATGGGTACATAGGTATTCATCTTTAAATGAATGCCTTCAAGACATTTTTCCTTCTCAATTTTATTTCATGCCGCGAAATATAAAATAGAAGAGCTTTTTATGAAGTCATCTTTATCAAATCTGGATAGGCTATCATAACACATACTGTAAACCCTCGAAACTCCAAAAAATTGATTTTTCAAAAATAAGTATTCAAAGGGTATTGTCTTATGAAGATTGTGGACAAAACCCATGGGATGAGAAGAGAATGTGTTTATCCAAGGATGAAACATTTCTCGTTTCAATTATTTTGATTACAAGGATGCTTGGTATCATTTTTTTACTTTAGACGAGTAACAGACTCCTGGTTTATTTTTTTCAACCAAACACACCCTTTAAGTTTTCCAAAATAGTTTCAAACTTGATTCGAATATTTTGGAATTGACGAGATGATTTTACCCTATCTTACTCGTCAAGAATTTGAACTCTTCAAAAAAGAGGCGAAAATATTTTTTGAGCCTCAAGAAAATGTTTTGTTCCAATTTGTCTACAATTTCAAAATTTCATTAATTTTCTGCCGAGACTTCAATCTTGTTCAAAAATTCAAATTCAAATTCAAATTCAATACTTAACATATAATTGGGAGACTCAAGGTCAAATGGTGGTCTAAATTTTATACGACAAATTGCTACCCAAAAATCGTTTGTTCATGGATTCAAAAGTAAAAAAATATGGGTATTCCAAAAGTTTCAAAGAAAAAACAAGGAAAACATGCTGATTTTCTTTCAGAAAAATCAGGATTATTAGCTATGTTTTCTCAGTGCAAGACGCCAAAGGAATTAGCAATTATTTCAGAAAAAATTGCTTCTTTGGTAGAATTAATTTCAAAGAAATTAAAATCTAAATCAAGTTCTTCTCAAACAAGATCAAGTTCAAAATTTGACCATGCTTAGAGTAATGAAGATGACTACTTTAGGATAGACGTTGACGAACTTATTGATCAAGAAAATACTAAAAAGAATTCAAAATGACTATATGGACCCAACTATATATCTAAATGCACATTTAATTAATGTAGAAATTAAGTTACTTTCCATAATTTAAATACGGCAATTCCATAATCTCTTCCTTACCTAAACATGACAATTCCATGATCATTTCTTTACCAAAATTTGAAATTCAAAAAGTGCGCAGTGGGTCCTTCAACTATGGAAAGTTTGGTCCCTTAGCTTTAATCAATGGGTATGAAGAAACTTTTAGGATAATATAGTATTTATGTAGTTGTTTACTTTTCAAATTGAATACTTATTTTAGGAACATAATTAGGGTTTTATTTAGTAAGAGTTTTTAGTATTTTCCTACTTAAATGAGCCTAGTTTAAACCATATATAGGGGCTTATGCATACTAGTTATTAGACTTGATGATTGAATAAAATGATAGCATCTGCTTCTAAATAGATGCTTCTAAATTATCTTTAGTCTTTCTCTCCTCTTTTGTCTCTCAATCTCGTTCTTGTTTGATTGTGTAATGATCCGTGCATCTATGCCCTAGTCATTAAGTCATACATACTGTTCGTCGTAAGGGGTAAGTTGCACAGATGCTCTCTAAGAGTGGATAATACGAATGAATTAATGGCTTGGACACAGAGGCCCGAGTTGTTAGGTCTAATGGTATCGGGATTCAAGTTAAGTCTCTCGTGAAATTGAGGTGTTGGGTTCAAATCACAGGGAACGCAAAAGAAGTCCGTAAGGGGTAATGCTTTTTCACAGCAAATGATACGTACGGGGTTAACAGTTTTGGCATAGAGCACTCATTAAAAAAAAAAAAAACATGTTTTTTAAAATTATCTAAGCTTTTGTGCCCAATCCGATCATACGTACTGTCCTCTTTAGGAGTTTATTCTCATCTTACACCTCAGGGTTGTTCTACGTCAATTGAGTATCAAAGAAAGTCATTTTTCTTTAATCAAACAAATTTTGTGAAGTTTTGATAGGTTTACCAGTTCAAGAATTTATTGTAGTCACCATCCAAACTCGTACAAAAACCACCTGCCACCTATCCCCAAAACCACAGCCTTTAAACAATAACAAGCATAAAGAAGAATTCAGTCTAAGTAAGCAGTTTGCCCTGATTTATTTTAGCACTTCGGAGTTTTATTGCATTTCACGGGTTTATTCCCTAGCGAAAACATTTTGAATTAGGTTTTCGAAAAATATTCCCTGTCGTTATCCTGCTAACCCACATATATAGCCTAACAATTAATCATTACATACAAGCCTAATTATTTATTTTACGCAGACCATTCACAAGTTTATTCCCAATGGCAAACATACAAACTGACATGCATTACGTATCCCAATGGTAGTCCAATCAACATACACCATAGCACATCAGTCTAGCTTGCCCATACATTCTCCATCCCAAACTACAAATGAATAATGCTAGATGTACGGGGTGTGTTGGGTTGGGGGGGGCGGGGGAATCCGTGCATGGATGGGAAAAGTGGAGGGAAAATCAATGGTGTAGATTATGCCACATGAACAGTGTAACCTATAATGTAACCCACAATGTACCTGTAGCAGCTTTGATCAAAAAATATGACCCACCCTACCATACACCCATAACATTCCAACTTCCCCAATCCAAATCCATACCACAGTCCATACATTTCCTATCCCAAATTACGACGCCGCCGTTTTAGAATCTCATCTTCATAGTTGCAATCACAGTCGTGAGACGTTCACACCACCCTAAGCTCAGATTTTCCTCACCTTTCCACCCTTGTTTTCATTGCCTGATCTCCTCACTTTTAAACCAACTTCATCAATAGAGCAGTTTCCTTGGACTTTAAGCATGGATTGCAATTTTCCTACTAAAATTAGACTAGTCCTAGAAGATTTAGGACTTGCCTGTTGAAATCCAAACTTCAGGCCAATGGACGAAATAACTAAAAATTTATTTTCTGTGTCCTTTCTATTCTTGAACCTAATGAATATAACGAAACTTAAGGTGAAAACTCTAACATAATGAATCCTGAATAATGAAGTTCCAGTATCTTTACAAGGCATGAGTTTCAGTATAAGATCAATTTGCTCCAAATTCTTTGTTTACAAAATATCTAATTTGCCTTTCTTCTTTTGCAAAACAATGTGATCTACTAAAACAAATCTAATCATCTAGAGGGTTCATATACGATGGCAGAGTCGTCACAAAACCAAATACAGAGGTGGTTCCAAATTCTAGAATTCCTACCATGCCTTGTGAAAAAAGTCAATAAAAAATTATGCAAAGAGCTTAGTCAGATACCTAGTCTTGTCTTTTTGGTAGTTATTTTTGCCTTTGTGATTCTAATTCAATTAACGTTTATTATTGTTTTTTCCATCTAGTAAGAATTTTGTCATTTCTGAACTCCCTTGTCTGTGGTCTCATGAAATGTGGTCTCATGAAATGTATGAAGCACATCCGCTTCTGATCCTCTTTCTCGTGGTGGTAGATATTTCTTGCAATGTAACCTATCCACCATTTGCATCTGAGAATGCCTTACTAATTGAGACAACCTAAGACGCTCTTCTAATTTCTTTTGGTTTTGGCCAGATTCAATAGAGGTTCGAATTGGACGACTATTTGCTACAGCCACCTCTATCTTTCTAGCAAATATTTCCTTTGAGGGTCTGGATAACCTTGATGACTTTGAGGTACTTTTCGTCTGTTTCCTTTACATTAAATTTAATGAGATTAAATTTTGGAAATCCACTTCCTTCATGGGTGACACTTTGACAAATTTTAGTGAATCTAGTAAACTATCTTCTGTCAGTATAAAGTATAGTTGACAATCTTACTCTTAACCTCTCTATATATGTTTCATAAATGAATTGCAAAAGATGCTGAAGTTTTAGGGGTAGCATGTTGCATGTGTTGTGTGACATGACCTTGCTGTTGTTTGGAATCTGTTACAACATTTGCTGCAATCTAACTTTTATACTTTTTCTGTTTGTAGGGACTACATTCAGTTAGTATTGTTTTCTGAATTTTTTTTACTTCACATATATAACAAGGAGTCATTTTGATCTTCATGTAGGTGTTTCCTTCTCGAATTCCAGACCTTTCATTTGAAAGCCCATTAATTATATCAGGCAGATACCGGGGAAGTTTTCCTGAGACCCTTAAAGTCAAGGGCATCCTTGCAGATATAAGCAATTTTTCTCTGGACCTGAGAGTACAAGAGGCAAATGGGATACCTATTGACAGGGTGAGTTATTTTAGTGCTTTAATGTGAAATATGGTGTGTGCGCCAGATTAGCTTATGTGTTCACGTACTCTTCATTTAGAGCCTGTTTGAGAGAGCTAAAAAGTTGATTAAAATTGAAAATATGGTCGTTATTGGGTCCCACCCGTCTAATAAAAGTCAACAATAACGGCTAGTTTTTTCAATTTAATCTGATTTTAATCTCTACCAAACGGGCTCTTACTTTCTAACTTGGAAATTCTGTGAATTCACATTTTTTTGTCTGGATCAATAAAATCTTAATTAGTAGGCTTTTTGTTACCATCTTGGTGTACCTTTTTAACCATTAAAAAATTGTGGAAGAATTGAATACATCAGAAGGCTGACATATTTTTGGGTTTTGATATTGGAGATCTCCTTGTTCCAATTTGTACATACCTATTGAAAAAAGTTCTTCCCCTTTTTCTTTATCTTGTTCAATTTTGAGTTGATTTCAAACATCAATATTTTGCAAGGTAGGGAGTAATTAAACTTGTTGGTTCGGCATTTTTTTCCTTTCTGGTGTCTTAAACATTGAGCAGTGAAGTTATATTTTCTATCAAGGCACTTCATTGGTGTGATATTCAATCGAATTTTTTTCATTTCTGCTCATATACTGTATGTCTCATTTAATGAGTTTTTTTTTTTTTTTTTTAAAAAATTTGTATTGGGCTCAGATACTAGCCAAGCAACATATTGAACTACTTACAGCTCAGGCCTGGTATTCAGAAAATAAGGAGCTTGAAGAGAAGGTTGTTCCTGATTAACTCTATTTGTCTTGTACATTTTTTATTATGGGACAAAGTGCGGACCTGCAATATCCAATTACCCATGCATTTGTCGGAGAAAAAGACTAGAATTAAAACTGTAGACGATAAAACTGTTCCCAGAGTTTTCAACCTTGCCAACAAAAACTCTTCACTGCTGTCATGTTTTTATATAAATGGATTGTCATGTAAAAACTGCTAGTTTAGAATGCAGAAATTTTGTTGTCTGACTGCTTCATTTTTACCGTCTTAGAATTCTGTTTGCTGGAAAATCTTCCTATCCTGATTCTTATTTCATTTATATGAAGACATTTTTAACCAAAGAGAACAAGGCCAATTGATTAGCTTTGTTCCGCTGTTGACAGATTGCAAAAATGAGTGTGCAAAATTCAGTTGTTTCTGAATATACCCACATGATCTTGCTTGAGACTCAGAGAGAGAGAGAAGGCAGTGAATCAACCAGTGCCCAACAGGTATATGTTATTTTCATTGGAAAAATGCAAATTCTCATTTATTAAGGGAAGAATCTCTTCAAATAATCTTTGATATCCTAATCCCTCTGTATGCATGATGAACTATATGGTTTAACTACGGATATTAGATCTTTATTATATATCTTTGCTGCTAAATAGAGAAAGTTGCCTCGGAAAGTCAAAGCAACTGTAGGAGAATATGAGAAACAATAGAAGGATATAATGAATAATGGACTGACATATGAAACCTTGGACTTTCCCGAGGCCTAAGTGCTAAAAAAAATTGGCGCTCACAAACAACGTACACGGAAATAATTACTGGACAAAGATGGCTGGTATGTTGCCGTAAGATTCGAATTCTGCACTTGTACCATTTGCTTTGGTGAAAAACAATGTAGGTGCCCTGTTTTTTAATTAAAGCTGCATGAATGTAGGTTTCGAGCAAAGCAGATACTCGTAAGACAGAAGATTCTAAATCTCAAAAGATAATAAGGGTGCATAAGCTTGGAATTGGTTTTGGCAATTTAAATGCTACTGCTGAGAACACTCGTCCGGGATGCGAAGAAAAAGGCCCCCCTGATGCTGGAGAGATTTTCGTGAAGGCAGCTTCAAATTGTTGTGGAAAGGTTTTCGGGCACTGCTGTTGCATGTGCTGTATCCAATGTTGTTCACTGATAAACGATCAGTGTGCAATCGCACTAACGCAGTTGTGCGGTGCCTTGGCATGTTTAGGTTGTGCTGCCTGTTGTGATGCATGTGTTGGACAAGATTGAGAAGAGGAATACAGTTGTATGTTGTGTGAATTATATACCAACATAGTTGTATAATTATAATTCATTAATCGTTCTCGATTCCAATCTCTCCCGATCTGAGCTATTAAGATTTTCAATCGTGAGAATGGCTGGGAGCTAGACGACATTACAGTATATGTTAAAAAAATTACTTCAACTTGCATGGTGACAGATTATTCTTCTATTTATGTGGAAGGAGGTTTATTTTTTTATTTTTTTTTATTTTTTTGGAGATTTTTCTTTTTCTGATAGTTAAAAGGATTAAAATGGTGGGCATGCTAGAGAAGTGATAGTCTTGAATTACGCCCCTGTTTGAATCCCACTCGATAAAAATTCATTTTTTTTTCCAAGAAGCAAGTCATAGGTGGAAAGAAAGATATCTTTTATTACTCCGAGGACAAAATGGGTTGATCAGTCTTAATCAGACCGTCAAATTACAGGCACACTTCGGCTTGCGGGAACGATTTATCAGGCATTTCGGCCTAGACCAAGTCCAAATTGCGGGAGTCTCAACTGATAATTGCTATAAAAGTGAGCTAATTTAGTTTGGGCCATATCAATGTTATTACTTTTTGAATAAATAATAGGATCTGAAAGACATTGTTGATGGTAAAAATTAGATTAACAAATCATCTCACCTAACTATGATTTTCACCTCATAAGTTCTCTAGTTTCGACACTCAAACTTGGAATAAGAGGAGAAATAACTATATAAGAGTGAAATATTTGAAGTGTATGCATTTATCTTCAAAAGTGGAGGTATTTATAGATTTCCTTTCAAGCTTCGGATTATTTTGTCATTTAGGGAGTGTGATGATGGCTGCTATTTATTAGCTATATTGTACTGATTTTGTTAAGAGTATCACGTTTTATTCATTGATCCATAGTTATTTTATTGATGGGAGAAAGGTTCCCCTACTTTGGACGAACCTTCTATGCTCTTATTTTCTTTATGTCACTTTTATGCTTCACCACTGGATAGGTTCGCGGATGGCATTCTGTGGTTCAACAAACAGTCCCAAAAGTCCCAAGTTTACTATTCGTATTAAATCTAGGACTTTTTAAGCTTTTGGGATTATGCGAACTTATTTTTATTCAAATCTCTTTGTTATGGATGTATGCCATTTTGAAGATGCTATGATTGTCACAATTATTTGCGTGCGCTAATGAGCCTCTTTGCGTATTTCTAGGTTAGTGACCTATACGCATTTAATACATGCTAATCGTATTCGTCCCTTTAAAATTCTTAATTAAGCCCCCTTGATATTTGATGGTCATGATTTCCTGGATGATTTGGACGACCGTGATTTGTTTAAGTGCGAAATCCCATGGCTCTCATCCCTTTTGAGGATGTGTAAATACATTTTTCTTTGTTGGGGGGTTTGTTTCTTAGTTTTTCTTTTCGATTTCTTACCATGTGGTAGATATTTCCTTTTTAGTGCTCCTATCCTTCTATAGAAGTTTTTCTTCGTTTAGCTTTTGCGATTCTCTTTGTCACCATGTCTTTTCGGAGCGATTCCCAGAATATGTCATAGGACTCTAAAGTTGAAAGTTCTAGGCTTAGGAATTCTTCCCTTGGTGCATCTTCTTTTTCTGAAGGATCATAAAGCGTTGAGGAGCGACCTTTCTGGAGTGAATCCCTCTACTCTCGAGGAAAACCTGGAATTCCCTAATCTAGGGGATAGTTCTCAGTCTAGGGTAAATGAGGTTTGCGACTCTTTGAATGATTAAGACTGGAAAGTTAGGGACCGAGAGGTATTCATTGTGACAACTTGAATCCTCGACTATTCGAGTGTCACTAAATAAAATTCGATTTTTTTTTCATAGGGACTTAAATGGTAACAAGAAATGATTTTACTCATTAAGTAAATTTAAAAAAAAAAAGTGGTTTTAACTTCAATAATTAATTGCGAAATCTTATATTAAAGAAATTAGCATTGACATAAAATATAGTCTAAATAATGTCTTAAAAAAATGAAATTTAAAAATTGTGTTTCAAACACAATATAATTTATTAATCCTAGCCCGTTGTCATATTCACGTTGACAGACTTGAACAATCAATTGTCTGAAAGGGGAAATATCATAGAGTGAGATTTATAAAATTCTCACAAGTATGCCATGAATTATTATTGTGTATAACTTAAATGAGCATAATAGTCATAATCAACATAATTGAGATACAAGAATTTTACCGAACATGTGGTAAGAATTCTTATGTGTGGAGCTACTAAACTCTGGTCCCCTTAATATAATAATCATAATCATATTGTACCATATGTGACATGATAATTTTCTTGAAATATAATAATAATCCAAACATATGTAGTGTGCTTATCATGAAATTTAGAAGAAAGAGTAATAGAGACGGAATAAAATTGCTTGATCCATCTTACAATTTCCACCTTGGCTATGTGTGTGTATATGTGTATATTATTTGGACTAAAAAAATAGTGAGTACCGCATGTGAATGTAAATGATGGGCTTAAATAGGACAAGACTAGGCATGTGATTAAGGAAAAATTCATAATGGTGGAAGACTATTAGGCACCATTCGGTAGAGATTAAAATCTAATTAAAATTGAAAATATAGCTGTTATTGGGTTTCACTCGTCTAATAAAAGTCAACAATAACGGCTAGTTTTTCAATTTTAATCCGATTTTAATATCTATCGAACGAGCCCTTAATTCTAGCATTGAAAATTGTTCCTTGAAATTTGTGAAATGAGCAAGAATCCCCCCCTCATTTCTCACATAAATACTACATTTTATATACATATGCATTCACACTACAAATTACCCTATGTTTGATCAATCATGAATATGACAAAATAACATATATTAAGGATTTCTATATAAGGGTTTGACCAATCATTCAACCCTTCTTCAAAGAGCAAAATGTGTGGGAATTAACATTTATACTAAGTTTGCACTACAAGACCCTAAAAGATGAATTAACCCTCAAATGAGCCCCTAAATTTTCAATTCTCATAATTAGACCCAAAAGTTTGGGTGCAGGGTAATAGTCGTTGCCTTAGAGATTTTTACTAATACTACTGAGAAGGGCTTGGATGAAATTTGGGACCACTTCGGTGTCCCTGAGAACGAGTTTCAAACTGCGGATCATCATTTTCATGATTGCATAGCTATCCATAGACACTCAATGGATAGGGGGCATGGAATTCCTTTTCACCCATTTTCTGTATTATTTTCTCTTCGTTTATTATCGCTCCTACCCAACTTACCCTGAACGGATGGGCACACATGGTTTGATCATTTTTGTTGTGGAATATCGCGGGTTTAGGGAGAGTTTTCTCCACATGTTTTCTACTTTGTTTACCATCCCATAAAAGGGAGCAACACAATGCACCCACATAAGGAATATTATTATCTTGCCCCTTGTTCTTCCAAAATGTGTCAAAAGCTTATAACTACTCCCAACAATTCATAATTGGAAAGAGAGCTTTTTCTTTGCTCATGACAATTGGGGGGGGGGGGTACAACCTAATGACCTTCACCCTTGTGTGGTTATGCGCATATTTTATGGCGAATATAGTACGTGTTTTCCTTTTTCTTATTACTTAGTTTTATGGCGAATGTAGTAACACCTCTCCAATCCAAAATTTTATGATCTTGGTATTCATATCACTTCAGGTAATTTTTTGTTAACTTTATTATTTCAAATGGTTTTTCCTTATCTTTAGAATGATAACTGATTTTTTTGCATTTCTTTTTGCCGTGCGAGATGACTTGGGCTCCCCTTCTTCGATGGCCCTTAAGCTTCAAAAAACTTCTGCATCTTCCCTTCCTTAGAAATCAGTTTCTGGGGGTTCTAGGAAATCCGAAGTTATGCCTTCAAGTGCTGTTGAGGTTCTGTCCAAGCAACCTTCGCCCACGATTTTTATTGTTGGAGCTTCAGGATCTCTACCTATGGAATTCAAGCCTCCTCCTTCCCCGATCCTAGCTGGGGATCCTAGAGGAAAGAGAATTTTAGGTAGGTCCGAGGCCAATCAAGGATCCCGAGGTTTTTATTCCTCTAGGAGTTTTTCCCCTAACTATAAGTCTTTGTTCATCCCCCGCCCTCAATGACGAATTGGATGTGGGGGGTTTTGTCAATATTTCCTCCTTTTGTTTCTCAAGCTGTAAAGTCCATTTATGCTTATTTTAATCAGTTTTGGATAAAACTTTTAGAGGAGTTTACCCCTACAGAGAGGGGAAAAATGATTGATGCCCACCTTCAGCGAACTATTGTTATGTCTCAGAACCAATATTCGGATTACGGGGCTTGCCTTTTGCGAGCAATTAGGTGAGGTAGCCTTGGTAACAAAGCTAATTTTTTGGAGAAATAGTGGTATTCTTCGAAAGAAACTTACGAAAGTTGAGAACGAGGGGACCAAATTTAAGGAAACGAGAAAAAATGTTGAAGCGTTTCTTGTGAATGAAGCTTCTTTGGTGGCTATAGCTAAGATCTATTTGGACCTAGGTCAATCATGTTGCTTATGTCACAAGAACTAAATGCAATGTTTCATGCCTTAGGAGGGAGTTCCACTCCACTATGTATAAGCGGGATGCTGTTTTTAAGGAACTTGATTTTGTTAGGAATGAAATAGTTTTGCTTCAAGGTAATATAACATGATATTCCATAGGGATTGCTTTGGTTAACAAATCCCGCCTCGTCAAAGACGAGCCCTCATTAGGGGCCTCCGCAAAAGGGGATCGGATGGGCGATTTTTATGCTAGGTTCGTCCTGGTTCGTATAGAATCGGGTCGCCCACATTTCCATGTTATACGTGACTTCGTCCGTTTGCCACGTGATGTATTTTATTTTACGATTATTTATATGAGTAACATCAGCCCCCTAAGTTCAGGTATGATTATTTATATCGTGCGTGGGCTTTTGAAGTTCGAGAAGCGATGGGAGTGACGTCTTCACTTGTCTGCTGGAATCAATGTAGGGTTTCCCTATTTTTTACTTAAATCCTATAAAATTATTGGGCTTGCATCAATTAAGGCGGTTATCTGTAAATCCGCTGAGATATGAGGCGTGGCCTCCGCTTGTGGACGAACTGTATAAAGGCAGAGCTTTTTTTAGTGTGGACGAACCGTGTGGAGACGAGGTCTTTCTGTATATGGACGAGCCGCATAGAGGTGGCCTCTTAATGCGAGACGAGGCATTTCGGATGAATTACTGAACCTTTACTTGCAGTTAGAGCTCCCTAGTCGACGTGTTTTGATGATTTGGTAAGTGTTGATTCTCAACGAACGACAGCTGGATATTCTAGTCATTTCCAAAGCTCAAACGACGTGCACATTTAATATGCAATGATGATGATGTTGCACTTTCGCCCAGGTGCATGCGGATTCCGAACGCGTGTGTGGAACGGGTTCATCTGGGCCTTTTATTTGAATTTTGAGTAGGCATCTTTTGGTTTGAATGGGGGTGATGAAGTTACAGGTGGATGATCAAGATTAAATCATGAGAACACAACGATGGGGAGTTTATTCGTTAAGCCTATATAAGGAGTTGAAAACCCACTTTTTCATCTTTTTCCACTTTCTAAGATTTCGTGAAGCCAGGTATTGAAACTTCCTTTCGTCCGAACCCACAACCCTTGCAATTGCCGACGATTGATTGCTTTTCTTATACTTGGAGACCATCCGGGATTTAGGTTTTTAGAGTTTGTGTACATATTTTTCCATACCGAGTCATTTTTATCACTTCTTTTGACTTTAAATGGCTTCTTCATCTATAAAGAATGTTAGTGGGGAGCCTTCTACAGTAGACATGGCTCTAATCTGTGCGGAGGCTGGGATTCCTCCGGTTATTCCTACCGAGAGGATCATAGAAGCGATGGGGGTTCTCATAGTTCTAGGGTGACGCGTGAGGACCCCTATTGACTGTAGTACTAGGTGTGGGGGCCCTCTTTGTGGCCTACCAACATAAAGGAGAACAAATTGGAGAATTTTAGGGAGACGTATAGAATCCCTAACGATATAGAGATGCTCATGTCGACCCAGGAAGAGAGAGCCTACTTTCCCAGGGAGGGGTATGTGGCTGTGAGCGAGGCGATTCTGGTTGGGGGTTGAGACTGCCTCTGCACCCGTTTTTTAGGTTTATCCTTATGCAATAAAACCTGGCCCCCACCCAGTTAGTACCTAATGCATGGAGCCAACTGGCAGGGGGCTTTCTTCTCTGGAAGGAGGTCACGCTTGTTGAGGATATGCCTCTACGTGTCTTTCAGACCCTCTTTCAACCTCGAGTTTCTAGTGGGAGAGCGATTTGAAAGGGTGGTATTGTATAAACCCATGGGGCTCACATTCTCCATTCGTTTGGGGGACCCTTACCTCCATAAAAAAATTGAAAGTCTTCTTGGTTTTGGGTTAGGGGTCGCGGCAGACCGTTAAAGGGGATGTGGTCCCGGAGATAACTGTGCCGACCTAGTACCATGAGTATAGTGAGTCGAGCCCCATCTACTCATTATTTCTTATATGATGTCGCTTTACTTTATCTAGTACTAAACTTATGTGGCATTTTTTGCAGCTGTTGTCGATCGGTTTCGACTTGAACCGTCCGAATGGGCTGCGATAAGGGCGATTTATGCATTGCCTGTCGAAAAGAGGTATTTTAAGAATGTCATCGCTAAGCGGACCTTATTTGTCAATTACTTACTAATGGCTACAAAAGATAATTATCAGTTCGGCTCATTACTGTAATCTTTTCTCATTGTGGTCATCCCTAACTTATCTTTCACTTGTAGGCTAACATGATAACAAGGAACGGGTAAAGCCTGACTTGTTCCAATTACGAAGCCTCGAGGAGGCTCAGAGAAAGAAACCCTTTAGTAGCAGTTCATCTACCTATAAAAATCAGAGGGATGAGTTGGCTCGCCTCTCCATGACGAACCCTCCACCTCCTCCATCAAAACTAGGGGAAAAAGACAAGGAGAGTGAGAATGGAAAGGAAATGAGAATCAGATGGTAGGCCTTTAAAGAGAAAGCTTGTCCTATCCAAAAATGTTGGGCCTCCTCCCCTACCTAAATGCCAATCCACCTCAGATGAAATACTGAATCGTCCCATTCTCGTCAAGCCCATTTCTACCTTGAAGGTGGCCGAGGCGGAAGAGTCCATTGAAGAAGGGAGTAACCTACTGAGGAAGAAGAAGAAAAGCGCAGAATCGAGTATCCTCAGTGAGGATAAAGCTCAGAACTTCTTGTGTGGGAGATCAGACGAGATCACTCATGTAGTTATGGAAATGCTTCCGCTGAGGTATAAGGGGCAACAAGGCTTAGTTACAAGTATTGGACCGACAAGTACTCTACATACGCTGAAACTTGTGACATAGCTGACTTAATGGAGGCAGGGCTCGCCATGCAAGCCCGTTCCCAAAGTTTCTTGATCAATGCCCAGATGGAGGAGATACGAATGCAGGGGCTTGTCCAAGATTATTTCAATCGGGATCAGAATGCCGATTTTGCCTCAATTAAGGCCAAAGCCAAGGTTGACACTGCTACTAAAGTTGTGGAGGATTCCAAGTTGAAATGTACTTAGGCCTTGTCCAAGGTGGAGACCCTTTCCAAGGAAAACGAGGGGCTGAAGGAGGAGGCTTACCAGTGCAAGGCTAAGGTAAATGCGTTAATGAAGCGGATTGAGAACTCTGACAATGTCCGGAAAATCGCTCTGTCAGCCTTGGAGGTTGCCAATAAAGAAAATGGAGAATTGGAGGCTCGCGTTGCCGAGTTTACTGCTGAAGCCTCAACCTTTCATGAGCAATTGAAGAAAGCTGGGGAGGAGGCAGTGCATGATTATATAGCCCACTTTCACGAAATGGCAAAATATGAGGGGCTCGAGATCAATTGGAGGAGGGTTGCCTATAATGGGGGTTTTGATAAGCTTTCTGAGCTCCACCCCCAACTTGACTTAGCTACTGTGAATGGGGAATTCTTTCCTACTGAGTCTTCCACTCCTGCTCTTGAGGTTGAAGATTCGGTGGAGGAGGTCGACGCCCATGAAGGGAAAAATCTACAGGGCGAAGTCGCATCTTAGTATAGGCCTTATCAATGTACTCGTTTATTGGTTCATCTTCTTTTGTAATTGAATATTTGACTTATAAGAAAATCTTGTCGTTATTTGCTATGAGTTTGATTTTAGCGGGCTCTACAGTTTAACTTCATAATAAATTTATGACATACAATCATTGGTTCGCCATAACAAACTCTTAATAAATCGATGGACTCGTCACTTAGCAAACCTTAATATCCCATAGGGCTCGCCATGAGTTAACTTTTGAACAATAATGAGCTATGAGCTCGTCATAACCAGCTTTGGACCATGTTTCATGGGTTTTCCATGTAATGTTTCATCGTGAGCTTGCTACAATGGGCCGCATTGGGTTTAATCCGGACGATCAAATTATGTGAGCTCATTACACGCGCTTTGCTGGTTCGTTATAGTTTAATCATTAATTCGTTATATAATACCGGCATGCCTTAATAACCAACTCACTATGGGGGGGGGGCTTGCCCTATTTTACCCATTGCAGAGGCTTGTGAGATGTATGAGTTTGTCTTAATGTAACTTACGAGCTTGTCATAGTTATTCAATTTGATGGGGATATGGGCTTGCCATATATTAACCGTAGATGGAGATGCGTACGAGCTTGTTATACTTAACGATTTATGAATTTGTCATAATTAATAAGTCGATGGAGATGTGGGCTCGCCATATATTAACCGTTGATGGAGGTGCACATGAGCTTGTCTACTTAACAATAATTTATGAACTTGTCATAATTAATAAATTGATGGAGAAATGGGCTCACCATATATTAACCATTGATGGAGATGTGTATGAGCTTGTCATACTTAATAATATTTGAGAGCTCGTCATGATTAATTAACTACAATGGAGAACTTTTATTGATAATAAACAGTGCATATATAGAAGAGGTTCTTACTGATAATACATTCGAAGGTGCTCCACATTTCAGGGGTGGGGTTTTATCTTCCCATCAAGATTTTCAATTAAGAAGGTTCCTAGTTTGACCCCACCTGCAATACGATAAGGGCACTCCCAATTTGGGCCCAATGTACTGACCCCGAGCTCTTTGGATGAGAAAAATACCCTTCTGAGCACCAGATCGCCCCTTCTGAATGATTTGTGTTTAAGTTTGCAATTGTAGTACAGTATCATTTTTCTTTGATAGATGGTCAGCTTGATCTGTGAAGCCTATCTCCTTTCGTCAAGAAAGTCGAGTTCACAACCCCTTATTTCCTCGTTAGAAATCTCGTTAAACTGTAAGCGTCAAGGCGATGGCAAGCCCACTTCAACTAGGCTCATTACCTTTGCCTCGTAAGCCATGGAGAAAGGGGTCTCTCCAGTTGTCGTTCGGCTGGTGGTACGTATTGCCCACAGCACATAGAGGAGTTCATCTACCCACGCCCCCTTGGGTTTGTCCAGCTTTTTTTAAAAGAGGTGATTTATTGTCTTGTTGACCGCTTCAACTTGACCATTGCTTGGGGATGATGAGGAGAGGAGAAGTGTTTTTAATGCCCAGTTCGTCACAAATATCTCAGAGCTTCTTGTTGTCGAATAGTCGCCCATTATCCGTGACTATTGAGTGGGGAATTCCGAATCGGCATATGATGTTTTTCCATAGAAACTTGGAAGTATGAGCTTCAGTGATTTTAGCCTAAGGTTCAGCTTTGACCCACTCAGTAAAGTAGTCTATGGCGATGATCGCGTAATTCGCTCCTCCTTTTCCCTTTGGCATGGGCTCTATCAGATCGACTCCCCATTTTGCAAAGGGCCATGGGCTGGACACCACTGTTAACTCCTGTGATGGTTGCCTTTGGATGGAGGAGAAACACTGGCACTTGTCACATTTTTTTAACAAACTTAAAGGTGTCTTTCTTCAAAATTGGCCAATAGTAGCCTTGCCTCAGCACTTTATGGACCAGTGCTAGGCCTCTAGTGTGGTTGCCATATATTCCTTCATAGATTTTTCTTAGCACGTAGTCCGCCTCATCTCCCCTCGTGCACCTCAGGAGGGGCGATGAAAACCTTCTTTTGTATAGGGTTTCGTCCTCGAGCACATAATGGCAGCCTTGCGCCTGAGTTTACGGGGCTCTTCCTTATTTTTGGCAAGGTGTGATCATGTAGATATGCTATGATAGGTTGCATCCATTAGGGGGTTTCTCCAACCCACATCACTTCCTCCGTTTTAGTTGTGGAAGGCCTGGGGAGGTATTCCACATGCACAAATTTGAGCAACTCTGAGTTTTTGCTGCTTGCCAACTTTGATAGGGCGCCCGCTTGCAAGTTTTTGGCCACGAGGACTTGAATTAATTCGAACTTGTCGAAGCAAGGGATCAGTTCCATTACATTCTTCAGTTATATGGGCCATGTTCGTGTATTTGGCTACAAAATTGTCGTTGACTTGGCTCACGACAAGTTGCGAGTCGCTTCGGACTGCCAAACCTTTCACTTGCATCTCTTTGGACAACCAGAGGCCTGCTAAAAGGGCCTCGTATTCAGCAGCGTTGTTGGAAGTTTTGAAACCGAACCGCACTGCACAATTGAGCTTGTGGCCTTTTGGGTTTTCTAGCAGCACTCATGTCCCCGAACCAGTTTCTCCAGTGGCCATCTACAAATAGCGTCCATGCTGGAGGGTGTGTTGGTTCCATCGCGACATTGAGGTTCGTTGCCTTCATGAACTCGGCGACAAAATCTGCCACGTTTGTCCTTTTATTGCGGTCCTGGGTTGATATGTGATGTCGAACTCACTCAATTCTACAACCTATTTCATAAGTCTCCCAGATGCGTTTGGTTTTTGGAGCACTTATTTAAAGGGAAGGCTCATCAAAACTCGTATGCTGTGGACTTGGAAGTAAGGCCTTAGTTTTCTTGAAGCGATCGTGAGGGACAAAGCGAGTTTTTCCACATCCGTGTAACGAGTCTTCGCTGGTAGGAGGGCTTTGTTAACATAGTACACATGTAGTAGTGCGTTACCCTCCTCTCGCACAAGTATTGAGTTTACTGCGTTGGCACTCACGGCGAAGTATAATAACAAAGTTTTCCCTTCTCTAGGCTCGAAAGAAGGGGGGCTTGTCCTAGGTGTTTCTTCAGCCCTTAGAGTGCCTCTTCACATTCTTCACTCTAGTGAAATCAAGGCCTTGAAGAAAGAGAAGCATCTATCAGTTGCCTTAGAGATGAACCGGTTCAATGCCGTGAGACGTCCTGTTAAGCATTGCACTTCTTTTGGCTTACTCGGAGACTTCATGTTCAGCAATACCTTAATTTTCTCGGGGTTCGCCTCAATGCTTCGCTGGTTTATCACGTATCCAAGGATTTTTCCAGAAGCGACTCCAAATGCTCATTTTAATGGGTTCAGTTTCATTTGGTACTTCCTTAGGATGTCGAAAACGGCTCGTAAATGCTCCACATGGTCCGTTGATATGTAGCTTTTTACCAGCATATCGTCGACATACACTTCCGTTGTTTTGCCTAACAAATCAGAGAACATCCTATTGACTAGCCGTAGATAAGTCGCATCAGCATTCTTCAAACTAAAAGGCATAACTTTATAACAATATAATCATCGATCCGTAATAAAAGAGGTGCGATCCTCGTCTGCAGGGTGCATGGGGATTTGGTTATACCCTGAATAAGCATCCATGAAGCTTAGCAGTTCGTTGCCCGCGGTGGAGTCGACTAATTGGTTGATCCTTGGAAGCGGAAAACTATCCTTTGGACATGTCTGGTTGAGTTTGGAGAAGTCCATGCATGCCCTCCATTTACCAATGGACTTCTTTACCAGCATTGGGTTAGATATATACTTTGGGTATGCTGCTTCCCTGATGATCCCATTGGATATGAGCCTTTGCACTTTATCTTTCAGTGCAACATACCGCTTCGGGTTTAGGGCTCTCCTATTTTGGATCCGTATTGAGCTGATGGCAACTGATTTTGGGATCAATACCCACCATGTCTTCATGCTTCCACACGAACACATCCAGGTTATCAAGTAAGAAGCTTTTGAGCTTGGCTTTCACTTCTGGTTCAAGTCATTTTCCAACTTGTAGTGACTTTGTTGGGTTGTTCGGGTTTATAGAGAAAAACTCCAATTCTTCCACTGGGTCGCCTATGAGTTAGATTCTATGACTTGCAGATCCAAATTTACTTCGATGACCCCTTCTTCAGGGACATCTATCATGTTGACGTCTCCCCATTACTTAGGGGTTAGGCCTTCTTCAGGTGCATCAACCATTTCAGTATCTAATAGAATTATGTTTATGCTTCTGGGTTTTGATTTCCTCGGGAGCAAAGGTAGCATTCTTTTGAACCCATCTGATTGCCTCACACTATGGCGATTCCTTCTTTGGTAGGGAATTTCATGCAGAGGTGATGTATAGATGTTAGTGCTTCCAGTTCTTTTAGGACGGGTCGTCCCAAAACTCCGTGGTAAGCGAATTGGTGATCCACTATCAAGAATTCCATGAAATGTTAAACTCTGAATGGGAACTCTCCCATTTCTACTACTAATGTGATTTTTCCTATAGGGATGATGCTATCTCCAGTAAAGCCGTATAGAGGGGCAGTCATGGGAATGAGCTCATGGTCCACAGTCATTTTGTCAAAAGTGGTCCCAAAGAGAATGTTGACAAAGCTTCTATTATCAACCAGCATGCGCTTCAAACCATTTCTGGCCACAATAGCCCGCACCACCAGTGCATCGCAGTAGGGGTAATGAACTCCCGTGGCGTCCTCCTGGGAAAATGTGATTGGTGAGTGTTTTCAGCGCTCCTTCTGGTGCTGTTGATGAGGTAACTTGTCAATGGGGAATCTTTCGCTTCCTTTGCATAGTTTCTCAGAGCATTTTTGGAATTTTCTCCTATATCCAGATCTCCAATTATGGTGTTAATTTTCCTTATGGGCACGTTGTCAATATTGGCTAGGGGCTCTATTCTAGGCCTTTAACCTCTTGTCCTATTTATGTCCTTCTCGTGTTCTCTTCGAGGCCGTTCGTTTCGACGATTCTTCATCTCTTCGTTATATCGAGGCCCTTGCTTGAATGAAGGAGCATTTGTTTGCCTGCGATGGATATTTCTATCTTCAGCAGGGGCACTAGCGAGTCCTCCATGAAATGGCCTAGACATGCAGTTCTCAGTGCTGTGACCATTGGTTCGGTGGTACGTGTAATATTGCTTATCTCTAGGCTCTCTTCCTCTTCCTCTACCTCTTTCTATTTGTAGGTTAGGCTGCCTTTGGGTATTAGGTCCAACATCTTCATATGCCAAAGAAGGCATGACGTTTAATGTGGAAGTAGCCAACGCCTATCCTGAGGTGTGGGCTATGGTGTGTACCGCTTGGTCCATTGCTGGTCTACCAAATGGGATACATGAACCTCTGTTGCCTTTGGGGTAATGGGAGCCCCATTGAGGTCAGATTTCGATTATCAATCAACTCCTCATTGACAATTTCACTCATCATTTTCACTAAGGTATCGTAGGTGGTTGGATTCTTGTTCCGCACATCTCTCCAAAACAAAGTATTCATGTTGAGGCCTCCCCTTAATGCAGAAAGGGCGATCAGTGACCTGCTCACAGCAAGTCATTTCGTCTGTAAAGCTAGCCAGGTAACTTTTTAGAGTTTCTTGCTTGTTGCATCATATCCTGTAGCCTCTGGATAGAGGCTTTTCCCTCTTTGCTTGACAATTACTGGTTTAGAAAGGCCATCTTTAGATCTGTCCAACTCCTGATACTACCAGCTGGAATGCGACTATACCAGATTTTGGCAGCCCCTGTAAGCGTGAGGTGGAAAGCTCGACATTTCAGTGCTGGCGAGGCTCCTCGTAGAGACATTTGAGTCTTATAGTTGTTGAGGTCTTTTGCAGGATCACCGATTCCTTCGTACTTGGGTATCTTCGGAGGCACAAAGTGGCTGGGAACTGGGGCCCTCCTTAGGTCTTGGGAGAATGACAAACTTTTATGATCGTCGTTCGGTTCGAACGACCTGTAAAGACCGTTAGAATTATCCTCTTCTACTTGATAACGGGGCTGGAAGTTCCCACCTGATTTATTGCATTTACTGCGTCTTTTCTTTCCTGCCTATTTCTAGGCGGTGGTGACACTCCTTAAGGCTCATACCCCTGATGTTGTTCTCGTTCCCCTTGAGTTGGGAGATGTTATTGATGCCTATTTCTAGGTCTCGTGGGTCCAATCCTATCAAAGACACTAACAGACCTTTGAGGCTCATGTTCCTGAGGGTACCATGGGGAAAAATTCTCTTCCATAGGGACATCACTGTCATGGTGACTCGTGACATAGTTGGTAGAAGTGTCAACTTCTACTTCTCTTTCCACTGGGTCGTTCGTCCATACATTTGTGGATACGTCGCTGTATCATTTTCTTTACCCTCATGGTAAAAAGCTATGTGCTGAGGCACTTGGGACCCAGCTTGTTGCTGCATTTGTATTAGCAGTTGCTGCATGACAGCATTTTGTTAGGCCATATTTCTCACGTTAGTGGCCATTTCTCCAACCTCCCGAGCAAGGCGTGCAGTTGTACCGCCTCTTCTATGGTGATGGTGGGGGCGACGCATGTTTACATTCGTGCGAAGAACCTCTTCTTCAGAGGCATCCTGCTGCCCATTTCCACCTTGCATTCCTTGGTGACTTGAACTCATCGAGTTTCTTGGATCGCTTTTTCAAGACGGTCCTTTGTTCAAGAACCAAAACCTTTCTTCAATGCTCTTTACCAATAGCTTTTACCAGTAGGATGTACGTGGTTATGGTATCAAAGTTTCCCACATACGGCACCAATCTGTTGACCCCAAAAAATGGACCAATGATGCAATAAATAGAAAATTAGAAATTCGCGTCTATGTAGACCAAATCGCGATATAATCAAATCAAATTACTAATTATATTGATGAATTAATGAAGAAAGTGATTCGAAGTGTGTAACAAGTTGCAATGTGATTATTTGGCTAATAACGTGGAGTGTGGTAAAGAGAATCAAGGTTTACTTTGAATGTGTAAACTTGCATTAGTCTCCAATGGTGTCCAGTGTGGTCTTTTATACTTAACTAAAGGGGAAAGAGATCCGTTGGATGGCCAAGCACGCAGGTAAATGAGATCCAATGGTCCTTATTTACATCAATCAATCAATCAGAGCATTTAATACTGACATTCCCATATCTCCAATTACGGGCTAAGGATTTGACTGTGTAGGTGTGTAAAGGCGGCGCTGACAGTGTGTTGTCTTGTCAGCCATTCCATAGGGACTGCTTTGGTTGACAAACCCCGCCTCGTCAAGGACGAGCCCTCATTGGAGGCCTCCGCAAACAGGGATCGGATGGGCGATTTTTATGATGGGTTCGTCTCGGTTCGCATAGAACCGGGTCACCTACATTTCCATGTTACGTGTGACTTCGTCCGTTTGCCACGTGATGTATTTTATTTTACGATTATTTATATGAGTAACAGTTATGTCTCCAGTCGTGCATATTTGTTCTATTCACTAGTCAGTGGTGCTTGCAAGTTACCATTATCTTTGGGGAAATGTTTAGGACCATGTGTTTGTATTCCCTTGGTGCCCTCATATTTTCGCCTCGCCTCTGGAGCTTCATATTTTTCACATAGATATGTGTTTTCTGCTGCCAATGCTTTGAGGTTTTTTTGCAATTTCTTGTACATCTCTTACAATGCACGTCCCTTTCTGCAGGTGATGGCATTGGCCAAGAAAGACGTTGGTTTGGAACTTTGTGGGTACTCCTTCGTGCTTTCTTTTGGAATCATCATTGTTGGTTGAATGAATGCTAGATTTCTCCGTTTCAACTGTTTAACGCTTTTATCATTTCCAGATATGTTTCCGTTTGGTTTGAACATTTTAGATCTTCAAGGATTTCTTAACCACTATTGGGAATTTCGTGGTGTATTTCATTCAAGATTTCTCATAGACAGCGACAATTTATTGATAGAAAAAATGTGATCAATAAATTTTCTCACCTAACTATGATTTTTACCTCCTAAACTCTAGTGTCGATGCTGAAACTTGGAGCAAGAGGGGAACTAGTTATTTGAGAGAGAAATATTTCTCCTTTTAATTTGAAAAAAAGGAACTTGACACATTTGAAATCCTGTTCCAAACCCCCCCCCACCCCCCTAACGAATCCAACTTGGACCTTTAATTAATTAGCACCCTCCAACAATGGACTAATGACTTGATGATTATTTTACATAAATTAAACCATACAAAACAAAAGTATATAAAAAAAAGAAATTAAACTAGTATGACATTTCTGTATCAAACTTAGCCCCTAAATTGGTTAGACGGACAAGGTTTACAAAATAAATCAAGACCAACTTGGCTCAATTTATGCCAATTAATGGGTTGATAAACCATAATGAATGGGTCGTTCTGGGCTTGATTTTGCCCAATGATCCATGAAAATAATCGTAGCTAGACTGATTAATTAAAAAATAAAACATAAAATGAAATTAGAAGACCTGTTGTGGCTATAATGTAACTTTCTCTTGTATATTTTCTACACACTCTCTTGCTAACTTACTTAGAAACTTGGAATATATGTAAACAAGATGAATCTATTAGCACTAATTGTTGTTTATCTTTCACAAACAACATAAAGAGGTAATATGTAAAGTTTAAACACATTAATGAAATATTAATTCTTTTTAAGTTTAATTTTATACGGTATTAAATTTTCGAAAGACGAAAAAAATTAAAATATTGTAGGTTGGAATTGCCCAATTTGCAATATTGACGTGTGACACGGGTCTACTCTTTGAGTCTAACGATGATACTATTTTCATACACGTGCGGTAGTAAACTCACTTTGTTAAACTACCTTTCATCAATTTCTGACATTAGTGGTGGCCAAACCGTTGCACGCGACATGACCTGTCTGGGAAAATGACCCGCGAACCAACTAATTCAAGTGGGTCGGATGATTGGTTCACTAGGAATCTAGGATAAATGTAAAATTGGCAACTTACAAAAATACCTCTATGATTATAGGTATTTTGAAAAGTCATATGAAAAGTATTTTAAAAAGTAAAAAATATTATGTAAAATTAAGTGTTAACTTTTTTATAAAAAAAATGATTATAAAAAAGTGACACGATCTCACTTTTTTAGGTTAAGCGTCACTTTTTAACGATACAATGTCAAAAAAGTGACATTTGTCACTCAAAAAAGTGATAAATTTCAAGAAAAAGAAAAAAAAGAAGAAGAAGAAGTAGTAGTAGTAGTAAAAAGTATTGTGTAAAATTAAGTGACACGTCACTTTTTTTTTATATGAAAAGTGTCGCTATGTCATTTTTAAATTAAGTCACTTCTTATTTGATGTTTGTTACTTAAAAAAGTGTTAAAAATTTCAAGAAATTGATAAGTACTAAAAAAATTGACAAAGATTTAAAAAAAGTGACAAATTGAAGCACGACTTTTTTATTATTGAAAGCTTACATAAATAAGAGACGTACATGTCACTTTTCTGTATCGTAAAAACTTAAGGACCATGCTACACTACCAGAAGGATTTACCAGATACTCACAAGGATTTTTAATAATATAATATTGCTCTTTTAAAATACTATTTTGCCCTTAATGAAATAATTTGCAAACTTGGGAATCTTAATTCAGCATTTTCTTGTAATCAAATCAAGTATTGTTGTTGCTCGAATTGGTGATATTTTATAGTTGTTCTTATTTTGTCTCACCTTTTTTGATTTTCTTCTCTTTTGAGTTCTTCAAGGAGTATTCTAACTTCTCTATATCTTAATTAACTAGTATTATCTTGAATCCTCCTAAATCTTTTGAATTCTTCTCTTTCTTTGTGATTCATAAATCTAATCAGGATTATATAACATTTTCTTAAACTTTTCAATTTATCCTAGATATTCTCTATATTTTTTTAATTTTTTAAAGGTTTTTGGTTGATCTTTTTTAGCTATATATCCAATTACAATTCCTTCTGAAACTTCTTCTTCTATATCTTTATATTCAATTATGATATCTTCTACCTTCTTAATTTCTCTACAGATTTTTTAACTAATTTTAGTAAAAACGAAATATCTACATTATTTAAATATAATTTAAGGCTATCATTATTAGATGTGGATGCTTGTGAAGTGTTCATGTAAATTAATAAAATTCAAAGCATAGGCATGTAAAGATAAGCATATAAAAGCATGTAAATGACTTACAGTAATCAATGGAAATAATAGGCTTTCCCTCCAGTATGTCTTTATAGTTATTTTGCATGTACTTAATCAATCTTCTGAATCAGATGAATATTAAAAATGTTTTGAAATCATTTGGGTCCACAACTACTTCCGCAAAAGGCTTTTTCAATTAATGTTACATTTCTCACTCTCACTAGCTGTGTTTCCACAAACACTATCTCACAGTATCCAGAGTCTCTATTTTCACATTTATCCAAACTCTTTTCAGAAACAAGTTCTTACTTGGAACGAAATTTTAAAAAATAAACTCACACACAAGGTGCTACAATTTTGTTAGAAATCTGTCATTTTCCCCTACAACATTAATCAAAGACGGGTACTTTGGCATGGTCATCCATTCAAAAACAATGTTTTGAAAATTTTTTAAAATCTCTATCTGTACTGCCGAGGAATCTGAGAAACTTAACGAAATCCTTTTATGAAAACTTTGTTAAACATAACAAACTTCATCTTTATATTCATAAACCGAAATAGTACATGCTTACACACTATATTTGCATACCTTTGGTACTCACCTTATGAAGTTTAGAACTCCATAAGTGATTACTTTATTACAAGTTTTGCTATTTTCAAGATATCTAACAATATTTCTGAATACAAGTGGTGTATACAGATTACAAAGAAGAGAATTTTAGATATGCTTTAAGTTTTTCAGAGATGTCCCTCTGATTTCGATGCCTTCTTCAGGATACATCCTCTTCCTTTTATAGAAGTCTTGAGTCCTTCCTTAAGTGATAAAGAATCTTATCTTTACAGCTATCATCCCACTATCCTTTGTTAGGTAATGAAAAGAAATCTTATCTTCACGGGTGTCCTTCATTATTTCTTGTCTTCCACCTTCCTTTGTTGGATAGTGTTAGGTGGCCTTATCTTTTGAGTTGGATTGTGATATATCTCCATTATCTTCTGTCTCTTAGTGACCACAGTTTTTCTTTAATAAAGTGATTTATTAAAGTAGTGATAAAGGATCACTTTCTTGACTCCATTATTTTTCCATACTCGAATCAAAGAATTCCGCGGGGAATTCATCACCGTTGAGGGATGCTCCTTGACTCATATCTTCTACAACACAGTGTTCACAATTATGGTTACTGTGATCCCAAAGTATTTTGTATAGTTCTTTTGACATATCTTCTGATCCACTAACTTGGTTTGAGATTATGGTAGATAGTAAATTGTTAAGAAAATAGATATCTTCGTCCTTTGTAGGAATTCTTGCATTAAAATAAATTATATATTCTTCAGAAGGATAGATCCATATCTTTTCTTTCTCAAGAATTAATTGAGTTACATGCTCAAATATCTCTTTGTATCCTTTTGCTCTTCTGTAGGGCATCATATTAATGATATCTTGGTATCCATTTTTAACAACCTTTTGATTGGCTGGTAAAAAATGTTGATTTGTAAGTCCCAATTTTATAACATGGAACGATGGCTGCATATATTCAAGAACATGATCCCATTCCATTGGTGCTGAGTGGAACCTGATATATATATTTGTACTTTTGACAACCTCTGTATATCTCTTAATTGCTTTCCTAACGTTTGCCGAAAGTTGAGCTACCTCTCTGAGGTCCTTGCTAGGATATATACATAGTATATTTCCTATTTCAAAACAATTTCTTTCCCAGTTGGCTGGTGTTTCTGGATAAAAGTTTATCTTGTTGTAGTTTCCATAGTGGAGAGTTTTCATCCACTTTCCTATTTCAAGATACCAATCAGATAAAATATTAAAAATAACAAGGAAGAATATCACTTCTTCATAGTTATTCTTTTTGGGTATTTTCATTCCATGACATATCTTGACAACATCCTTTGGATCAATAGTTTCAATAGTTAACTTTGGTAATTTTTGGCTTGATGAAGAGCAACCATCGCTAATTTTGATATTTTGTAAATCTTTGATGGGAGTTTTTGTATCTTCTTTATCAACAATAGGTTTGAGTATTCCCTGTGAAGGGGTTCCTATTATTTTTTTGTCTTTCCCTTTATTCTCGGGAAGAGCACTAGTATTCACAAGTCCCTGTGAAGGGATACTAGACTTGGTACAAGTTACTTCTGCTTCAAGGGCTATATTTTTTCCTCGAAGGCTATCTTGGATATTTTGCATTTGTGCTTCCAAGTAGGAAACCTTTATTTCAAGAATTTAGACTTTCGTCCTTAGTGGATCAACATTATTTTTCAAAAATGTTTTAACTTGAGTATTATCAGTTCTAATCAAGAACTTCTTTGGCAATAAATAATCTTCATATTTTTGTACTCCTCGCTTGACAGCAATGAGTTCTTTTCTGTTTGTCTCATACCTTGTTTCGACTTCTTTGAACATTTCTGATGTATATCCTGCAAGTATATCAAGACAAGAACAATTCTTTTCACACTTATATTTTTTATGATTCTTTTTAATCTTTAATACTGCACCCCAGTAATTATCTGAAACATTAGTTTTAAGGATAAAAAAATCTTCTTCTTGTGGAATTGCAAGTTTAGGCAAAACTTTTAATTTTTCTTTTACCTTCCTTATATTATTACAATCTTGTTCTTCCCAAAACCTCATTACATTTTTTCTTAATTTTGGTAGAAAATAGTTTTTTAACTTGGCACAATTTTCAATGAATCTTTCAGCATAATTTAATATACCAAGGAAGCTTTGTAATTGTTTTTTATCTTTGATTTCTTTAGAAAATTCTTGAAGTTTTTCCCCAATATGAGATTGTAGTTGCAACTCTCCTTCTTTTATGAATAACTCAAGAAATTCTATTTCTGTTTTGGCTATCTCAGCTTTCTTTTGAGAAAGTGTAATACCATGTTTTTTTCATAATATAACAAAATTTCTCAAGATGTTCAATATGTTCATTTATATCGTTTGAATGAATAAGTAAATCATCAACATAAGCAATACAAAAATGAGTGATTGGTTTAATTACGTCATCCATTCTTCTTTGAAATATATGTGGTGCATTTTTCAACCCAAATGACATTACATTCCATTTATATTGTCCTAAAGAACTAGATGTACTAAATGCAGTTAGTGGTTTACTTTCCTCTATAAGTACGATTTGCCAAAAACCTGACTTACAATCAAGTTTTGAAAATATTTTCTTATTCTGTACTTGTTTAATAAAAGTATCCTTATTAGGCAAGTAATATACATCAAACTTAGTAACTTCATTAAGTTTCTTATAGTTAATCAATATTCTGGCTTTTCCTCTTTTTATTTCACTATGTTTTCTAACCATAAAGGTTGGGCCGCTATGTGGGCTTTTGCTAGACCTGATTAGTTTGGCTTCTAGTGATTCTTTTATCTGGACCTTAAATTCCTTTTGGTCTTCTACACTATATCTCATTGGTTTGACCCTTACTATAGTATCTGGATTAATTAATTCTATCTTTGTTTTTACCTTGTCTGTGTTCCATTTTTCTAATGGATTTTCAGAATAGGTTTCAGAAATTTCTTTTTTCAATTTTTCTAACTTATTTTCTGTTGTCATTTTCAAAATTGTAATTGGTTTGAATTTTTCTGTACTCCAACATCCACCACGCTGGGTTGAGGGGCTCTGATGTTTAATTTCTTTGTATGCTATGTTAATAGCTTTAGTGATTTTTGGTGTAAATATCTTATGTTCACAAGGAGTTGTGAACAAATATCTATCAATATATTGTCTAAATGGTGCATATTTTAGTAGGAAGTTTTGTCCTAATAAAATATCACATCCAATTGTGGTTGACATATATATTGTATCAACAAATACTTCTTTAAAGGATATTATAAAATGTACTTTTGTAGCATATTTGCTATATATTACCTTGTTTCCACCTGCTGTTGTAGGATGACAACCTTTTTTGAATCATATTTCCAATACTCAGATGGTAGTACATTTGGTATGCATAAGCTTATTGTACTTCCAGTATCTAGATAAGTATGAAATTTAATTCTATAATAATTTCTTATATTGAGTGTAACTTCAATATATGGACTCATGGAATTGGTATTTATTACTCTTTCCATGATAACAATGATTTCATATTTTCATCTATTCTTGATATGATGATTGTATTATCATCAACTGTTATTTTTAAATATCCTTGAAAAATTTTGTAAGGACTAAATTTTTCAAGGAAGTTCATTCCTAACATTATAAGCGAACGATCGACTCCATATAATTCATCTTTATATAGAATTATTTCTTTAGTAAATTCTTTTTGATCTTCTCCTATAAATATAAGGGGGAATTTTACATATTTTCTTATTTCAAGATTATTTCCCGAATAATCTTTAAACATATATGGTTCTGGTAATTCAAAGTCTATTAAATGGTTAATAAATTTAGCATTTACGTGACTTTTATCTGCTCCAGTATCTGGTATGGTTACTTCACGTTCTTGATATTTTCTAGGAGGTATATATTCAGCCAATTCTCTAAAATCTTTATGTATGATAATGTTGTCGGTTATTTTCTTTAGATTGTTATGATGGTTAGTACTAAAAGCAAAATTTGATTTTATGCTAATACTAATAGCTTTACTTTTTTGTGGCATTTTTAAGTTTCCAATTCTATAGTATAGATTGAAACTTTGATCTATATTCTCATCAATTATTGAAATAGCATAGTTTGGTTTTACTGTGAACATTATCTTTTGATAAACTAGATTTCCTACAATAGTTCCTAATAAAGCATCTACAGGATCTTGTAAGATTCTATTATCCATACAATATATTTCTATTAGTATATTCATACTTTTTCTAAAGTATCCTTTTACCATGACTTGTATTCCTCCTATCTCAATACATTTCAGTTTGCTCCTTACATTTTCTGGTATTTTGGATAACTTTTGTTTTACCCATTCTTTTGTGATTACAGGAATTCTTGTTTTTCCCATTATATCTTCTATATAAATAGGTATTTCTCTATAATTCATACTTATAATTGTTTTATTTACTTTGGTAGTATTCCTAAGAATCCTTGATGGAATACATCATTTTCTTGTAAATCTAGTATCTTTTTGGTTATTCCTTTATATTTTTTAATATCAAATGTAATTTCCTGGTATAAACCTTCTACCGAGTCTTCAACTTCCTCAGTTTTTTCTACTTCTATTTCTTGTATTTCTTGATTCATATATACAATCTCTTCAGAATCTTCTTCTGATGAGGATGTATCTAATTCATAAATGCTACTACATTCACTACTTAAATCTCCAAAATATTCAATTGGTTCTATATCACTATCATATTTGAATTCTTCATAAATTCTAAGAGTTTTTACATTCTGTTTATCTTTCTTTTTTGGACATTGAGGGACAATGTGTCCTTCTTCATTACAGATGAAACATCTACATTTTTTTAATATATTTTGGTTTGGGCTTTGCAGTCCAATTTCTTTTCTTAAAATGTTTCTTATTTGGTTTAAAACTTCTTTTTTTAAACCTTTTATAATTTTTGAATTTTCTTTTATATTTTTTATATGGCTTATATTTCTTTTTGTATATCCAAATTGTTCAATTTGACCTAAATCTTTGTAACAACACAAAGAATTTTTTCTTATCTTATATGCTTTCTTATTTTCTAAAGCTTCTTTACACCAAGTACTTATCATTCGCTTTGTAAATTCAATCCTAATTCCAAGACTATCTATTCTTATACCCTCTTCTTCTCCAGTTGGTAATATTTTTTCATATTCTTTTAGTAACTTAATTCCCCAAAGGAATGGTAACTTTGTAAAATAGGATCTTAACATTGGTTTATTTTCTTGGTAATCTCTTTGGTTTAGTACGTAATATATTTCTTCAAATCTACACGTATATCTGTCTAATTCACACATATCACATATTCTTAAATTTTCCATTGTTATTGTTCTTGCACTATATTCTTTTTTTTTCTAGATTCTTCATTAGAACTGAATCTATGTCCTAAGAATTATGTTCTTAAGGCTCTTTCAAGTCTTTTTAATATTTCTTGTGTATTTTGTTCATTTAAAGCATTCCAATTATCTAATACTTCAGTTATATCTATTCCATATTTTATTCTCCTTTTTACATCTTCAGGTAATTTTCTCCACCATTCAGATGCAATTCCTCTGAATGTATGTTCTACAAATCCAAAGGTTGTATATGTTTCCCGTTTATTAAATTTTATAGCTAAATCTGTACTTTTTATCCATATTTCAATAGCTTTATGTTTATCTACACAGTCAAGATCTAACCATATTCCTGTTGTGTGGATTGGTTCATTGTAAGATTTCATAGGGTTTATTTCCTTTACAGATTGTTTTCTTATATTTCCAGTATATCTTTTTTGTATTTTCCTATATTGATTAAGACCATCCTTATTAGGTATTGGGTAATGAGGAAGCCATTTTTCATATTCTTCATCACTACTAAAGTCTTCTGGTTTTATATTATAACTAGATGTTGGAATAGTATTCATTTTTATATTTTCCATTTTTTCAGTTAATTCTTCTAACTGTCTTTTATATTCATTATATTCTTCACCAGTAGATTCTAAGAATTTTTGTTCTATTTCTTCAACTTCTGTAATCCTATATTGATTTATCTCTTGATTTTTTCCTTTATTTTCATCCTTTTGTATTATCCTAAAATCTAAAGGTGGATTAATTATAATCTTATCTTTTCCTTTAAGATTTTTATTTAAAAGAGCATTTCCTATTTGTAGATTATATTCTAAATTTTCCAATCTTTTGTGTACATCTTCAAAACTTTCATTTGTACTATTTTTAGATAAATAAGGATAACTTGATTTTTTATGTTTTCCTACTTTTTTCAAAAATTCTTCAATTATATTTTCTTCATCCATTATGTTCATTAGTATTTTAGGTTCGTAACATGGCTCTGATACCATTCTTACCAAGGTGCGCAGAGGCGGCATAATTTAATTTTAGATAGTTGTATATTCTATGTAATTTCTTAACTCAAAATGTTTTAATCTGTTGTTAATTATGGATATATAAAATCTTAGAGTTAATTTATATCTTAATGCTTTATAAATTTTGCTAATTCTATGAGTTTTAGGACTTCTCATAAGATACAATATTTTTTAGGGTTAAATTTTATGTTTATAAATTTTTAGGGACTAAATTGAAGCTTTTATTCTTTTGCAATGGATTTTAGTTGTAATTTATGTATAAGGGGTATTTTTGAAAGTTTTTGTTTCTGTAAAACTTCTGTAACTTATTTTTCTGTACATTTAGCTTTTTTCAAAACTTAATTCACATTACCATAGACATTAACAACCGTCTATTTAATATCAATAAATTATACAGCTTCAAGTACATAATTGATTATGTGGACATTGTAAATTTCAACACCTATCAATTTCTCCAAGAATTTCCAACAGTAATTAGCATAACAAATCTACAATTGCTTGTTAGAACTTTATTTACGCCATATTTGATACCCATTCTTTTAAAAATATATTTTTCTCTCTTTTATTTTTAACCATACATTTTTCAATAAAATAATATTATACGCAAATCTAAAACTTTTCTTTATTTTTTGACAATATATTTTCCATCAAATCACTATTTAAAATGCGTTCTTGGGAGAATAATGTGCATCAAACATGGTGTTAATTAGTTTTTGGTCTGTTGTGAGGTTAATTTAGCTTTAGCACCTAGAAATACTTAGTGGTTAGATTCTGTGCTACTACTCACATAAGTGTTTCTATGCAGGGATGCTTGAGCTACCGAAAGCCAAATGATGGTGAAAGATACATTTATGTTGTCACTGGCAAGTCGGTGGAAGTTGTGTAATATGCATTTTTAGGTTATTGTTGAAAACTGGATATTATTTGGATTTGAAAGACATTAAAGTTGTGCCGTCTTTTAGATAGAACTTGGTTTCTGTTTCTTTGTTGGACAAATTTGGTTATTGTTGTTCATTTGGAAACAATCAGTTTAGTCTTTCATTAAATTCTAATATTATTGGTACGGATTTATTATCTGCATATGATAACCTATATTTGCTTGATACTGTTGCATCATATAATAAAAACCTACACGTGGAATCATGTGGTACAAAGCACAAATTAAATAATGAAAATTCCGCAAAATTATGGCACAAGCGCTTAGGTCACATCTCTAAAGTTAGAGTTGAATGACTTGTGTCAGATGGTATTTTGGACTCCATTGACTTCATATATTTTGATGTATGTATTGAATGTATCAAGGGAAAACAGGCCAAAACAAAAGGTTAGGTGCTAATTGAACTTCAGATGTTTTAGAATCGATACACACAGATATTTATGGACCATTCCCTACGGTTTCTTGGAATTGTCAACAATATTTTATATCATTCATAGACGATTACTCACGTTATGGGTACTTATATCTTATTCATGAAAAGTCTGAGTCACTGGATATGTTCAAGGTGTTTAAAACTGAGGTTGAGAATCAACTCAACAAAAGGATAAAAAAGCGTTAGGTCTGACCGTGACGGTGAGTACTACGACAGAAATGACGGTTCAGGTGAATAATGTCTAGGACCATTTGCTAAAGTACTTAGAGGAATGTGGAATCATCCCACAATACACCATGCCAGGTCGCCAACATGAATGGTGTAGTTGAAAGACGAAATAAAACTTTTAAGGATATGGTAAGAAGTATGATTAGTCATTCTACCTTACGAAAATCACTCTGGGGAAAAGTATTAAAGACTACAGCTTATATTTTGAACAGAGTACCAACTAAAGGTGCATCCAAAACACCTTATGAACTTTGGACAGGAAAAAAGCCTAGTCTAAAGCATTTTCATATTTGGGGATGTCCAGCTGAGACTAGACCTTATAGGCCATATGAAAAGAAATTGGACTTCAAAACAGTAAGCAACTACTTTATTGGTTATTCTGGGCGATCAAGGGGTTTTAAATTTTATGATCCCACAACTAAGTTAATTTTTGAAACGAGAACTGTAACATTTTTTGAGGATGTTGAGTTTGGGGGGAGAAATAAGGTTAGAGACATTATCTTTGAGGAAGAAGTTGAGGAATGATCGGTTTCGATTCCTACTATTGCTTTTGACAATGTACAAATTACTATACCGTCATTGATCAAGAAGTAAATCCCGAACCTCAACAAGACAACGTTGAAAAACCTCCTATCCAAAATGAGGTAATTATTCCAGATGTACAAACTCAACAACCTTAATAACCAATATCTTTAAGGAGATCCACGAGAGAAAAGAAAAATGCTATTTTGGATGATTTTATAGTATTTCTCCAAGAACATGAGGAAAATAATGGATTGATGGAAGATGATCCAATCAACTTCCATCAAGCCATGCAGGGTTCAAACCCTCAAAAGTGGATTGATGCCACGAATGAGGAGTATAAGTCTATGCAAGACAATAAAGTTTGGGATCTTGTCCCATTACTAGAAGGTGCGAAACCAATTTGGTTGCAAATGGATATTTAAAACCAGGAGGGATTCGAGTGGTAATGTGGAAAGATATAAGGCTCGTCTTGTAGCTAAAGGCTTCACCCAAAAGGAAGGTATTGACTTCAAAGAGACTTTCTCTCTAGTTTCAACAACAGACTCTTTCAGAACAAGTATGACACTTTTTGCGCACTTCGACATTGAGCTACATCAGATGGATGTTAAGACGGCGTTTCTCATTGGTGACATTGATGAAACGATCTATATGGTGCAACCAGAAAACTTTGTACAAATTAAAGAAATCCATTTACGGGCTCAAGCAAACTTCTCGTCTATGGTACCACAAATTTCATCAAGTAATTATCTCATTTGGTTTCGAGGTGAAGGTTGTTGATGATTGTGTGTATCATAAGTTCAATGTGAGTAATCATATTTTCCTGATTTTGTATGTTGATGACATACTACTTGTCACTAATGATATAAGCATGTTGCACAAAACTAAGAGATTTCTATCAAGGAGTTTTGAGATGAAAGATCTTGGTGATGCCTCTTTTGTATTAGGGATTTAGGTACATCGGGATCGCTCTCGAGATATTCTTTGATTGTCACAAAAGAGTTATATCGATAAAGTACTTAAGAGGTTTGGCATGCAGGACTGTAAATCAAGTGACACCCCTGTCGCTAAGGGAGACAAATTTAGTCTCAAACAATGCCTAGTAAAATGATCTTGAAGTTAAGGAAATGTAGAAGATTCCCTATGCATCAGCTATTGGGAGTCTTATGTATGCTCAAATTTGTACACGTCCAGACATAGCATTCATTATTCGAATGCTAGGCAGATATTTGAGCAACCTTAGAATGGATAATTGGAAAGTAGCCAAAATGGTTATGAGGTATTTGAAGAGAGCAAAGGATTACGTGCTCACCTATATTAGATCGGATCAGTTAGTCTTAGAGATCATAAGGTACTCCGACTCTGATTTTGCTGAATGCCAAGCCAGTAGGAGATCCACATCAGACTATATTTATTGTTAGCTATTGGAGCTATTTCCTGGAAGTGTGTCAAGCAGACACTCATAGCTTCTTCTACTATGACAACAGAGTTTGTAGCATGCTATGAGGTATCTAATTATGGAATATGGCTACGAAATGTTGTCACTAGGCTGCACATTCTGAATGGCGTAAAAAGACCACTAAAGTTATATTGTGACAATAACTCAGCAGTTTTATATTCCAATAACATGAGCTCATCTAAATCAAAACACATCGACATCAAGTTCCTGGTTGTGAAGGAAAGAGTATAGAGTGGACAGATTTCTATAGATCATATTGGAACAAACTCCATGATTGTGAATCCGCTTACTAAGGGATTGACACCCAATATCTTTCATGAGCACACTACTCGTATGGGTGTTGTATATCATGATGATATCATGTTTTAGTGGGAGTTTGTATTTTCATTACTTTATGTTTTGGACACATTTATTTATTTGGATATTATTCTGTACAAAAATAAAGTATTCAATTCATTTCACTCTGTTATTATATTCAGTATTGATCTCACTTAAGAAATAAGGTTGGACCATTTGGAAATAGACATGTTTGGATCACATAACATATAATTTCCATGCTACACTCTCATGATTGATCTATATCATTTGGTTGTATGGGTGTATGCGACCATTGATGGATTTAGTCCCGTTAAATGTGACAAAAATCGCTTTGATCCTATACTAGTATGACCGATGGACAATATTGTTTAAAATACCCATAATAATAATAGCAAAATTTTGAGCTCATAAAGTTGTGCATATTTGAAAGATTGTATGACCCAGTGGGAGATTGTTGAAAAATTCTAACATATATGGGGTCACACATAATATATTAAAATGTGTGGTGCTATTATTTAAAGAAAATTAGTCAATTAAAGTGATCCACTAAAGATGAATTTTGACTAATGGGTATTCTATTTCATGAAATTTAAGTGTAGAGATCAAAAATCTGTTTTAGATTGATGAGGGGCCAATTCGAAACAAATGAAAGATAATGACCATTCATTAGCTTATTGTTATATGGGGTCATGGTCCCCAATTGTTGGTGTTTTTGAGATTCTTTGCATTCCCATCAATTGAGATTCTCTGCATTCCCAAATTGAAGAGGAGACCACCAATCAATTGGAAGATCTACCCATTCAGGCAAAGAGTCAGATTACTATGGATATAGGTATGTTTTATTTTTATTGTTATTTCTTGGATTTCAACATGGAGTTTAAGATTAGTGTTTATATGAGAAAATGATTTGATTATAGAATATGGATTGAAGCTATAATCCCTTTTACATTTTCTATCAAAACAACACCAAAAATCTCTTTCACGTATCAGCAGATTCTTATCATTTTCAAGCTCCGCCTTCACCTTTTCCTTTCGTAGTTCCGACACGCCGACCTTGAAAACATGAACGTTGGGGTCTCTTTCGAGTCGGTCATAGCACAGACATGCAATTTCGAAATTTGAAGACGACAGGAAGTTGGACCGTAAATTACTCGAGAGTAGTCGAAAACCTATGCTTAGTGGTTAGCCTTCAAATGGTACCAAGCTTTTTCAGAGAAAATGGGTCATAAACATTTGGTCGGTGGCTGAAAAAGCTTGGAATCACCTACATTTTCCAATTTCTCTATGATTTTGGATGAATTTTGCAAGTTGACGGTTTTGAATGGATGAAATGGTGCTCACCGATTACAATGGGGGTCGTGGATAAGATATATTGAGGAGTTTTATAACGTATTAATTAAGATCCTTAAAAATTTAGTTAGTTATTAAGTATTTATCAAATCAGTTATTTTTTTACAATATTGGACCTAATTCGTCCATGTAAAATTCTATCCGGACCAGTTAAAATGATCTGGCCAATCCCCTAAATATTAAAAAAAATGTTATTTTAAATTTTCAAAGAAGGGAGATGTGCCTTTTTAAAGCTATCACAGAATGATTAAAAGAAAGCATATACATCTTCTTTGAAGAAGGCACATTTATGGGATTTGGGGATTTGCTTTTCGCAATTTTACTATTGTATTTTAAAAGTTTTAACCGTTTAATAACGTTCATATTTTTATTGTGTAAGGGCATTTTCAAGAGATTCTTTAAACATAAGATCCTTTATTTTAAAGAGTCGATCCTTAAAACTATACTCTAAGAGACCATTTAAATTAACATTTTAAAGGAGTTTGGAGAGCCAAACCAACTCTATATAATTAATTGTATTCAAAGTTTTTCAATTTTCAACGAGGAAAAATAATATAGTAATTTGGAGGGAAGGTAGTACTCAAAATAAAAGATAAGGAAAAATAATAAATATTTTTTTGGAGTAATAAAATTAAGTATTAAGTATAAAGAGTTTGTTGGAATACTTAAATTTTTTTACTCTCTAAATTACTAAATATAATCTTTAAAAATAGAGAATCTCTTGGATATGCTTTAAATAATCTATTTATCTACACAAGGAATTATACAAATATTTGCTCGTTTTAAAGATTCAATTCATAAATTCTTAGACGTTCAACATTCATTTTTCTTGTTCTAAATTTCAGTAACTTAATACTTAGTAGTTACTATCGTGTTATGAAATTCCTGGATTTTTCTACTTATGATATTAAATTATATGATAGTTGCTCTCCATTAAATCTCAATAATGTTACTCCACAAATTGGATCATCTAGCCAGCAACCAAAAAAAAAACAAATATTAGATGTGTGGCAAATTTTTAAAGTTGATTGAGGAAAGTTGACACACTAAAAGTGCAGCCCAATGTTAAAGGCCCAAGGTGTGAAGCCCAATTCAGAAGTCCATGATAAAAGCCTAGATAGAATTGTTGACGAATCTAATAGAAGCCCAAGAACCAAGAAGCATCATCGCCCAAACTTGCAAGACGCCCAGAGGCTGAGCGAACGAGGTGCCATATGATCGCTCAGAGCGATAGTCCTACTATCGCCCAAACCGTCAAATCACCCAGGAGTTAGACGAATCTAAGGCGTTCTGGTCATCTAATCTAGTAGTTATGGAAGCGGTTATTAGACAAATTCGACATACCCCACGATTCATAAGTGGGCAGTTAAAAGGCAAGAGTAATGACAACAGTTATGAGATAACCTCTCCCCAACAAGTCGATCACCATGAAGAAAATGGATAGTTACAGAGTAATTAAGCAGTTCCGAACAGTTTTACCACCCAAAAGTTACCAAAGAAATATAAAAAGGAAATGAAGATATAGAAGAAAAGAACCCGAATCAAAAACTCTCAACAGAAAATATGTAATTTCAATTTTTTAGTATAATTTTAAAATTCTTCTTTTAGTACTCGTGCGCTTGCGCCCCTTGGAGGCATTTTGTTTGTCTCCAATTGTAAATCTTCGCCAATGACGGAGTCAGAGTAGTCACAGTCATTACGAGCCAATGACGGAGTTGAGTCCTCGCATCATGTGTGCATTGCTTGGAGAACTCACGCAGGATGTCGTTGAACAGGTAAATTTACGAAATGTTCACAATATGGAAAGATTTACCCAAAATGGGAATGTACACTATGACAACATGGCTAAACAACTAAGTACATTAAACGAAATCATGAACAAGTTAGTAAGCCAAATATGTCAACCCGTTGTACCCATAGGGAGTCACAATCAAACCAGGACGTTAGTGGGACATACTTTACCACATAATTTCCCTGGTGTGAACTCAGGTCAAAGTATAGAACCACCTTTTAGTCCCTCTACCTCAAACCAAGGAGGGAATGGAACGCTACATTTAAATGGTGAAAACGTGACTACAAACCTGGGGGGTAATCCAAATATAAGAGATAATGTCCCTAACAATAGACAAAGTACTCTACGTGCTAATGATGGGTTAAATACTTAGTTCAATGGTCATAGTGGCCTAAATAATGGTACTTTTATGGCCAACCATCAGGCCTCACATAAATCAACCCGTGGGAATTCCGTATGATCCTAACGTCATCATGTTGAGGAATCAAATCATGGAGATAGTGCAGGATCAAATGGCTATTGGAGTACGTCCTGTCATTAGGCCGACATACACAAAACCATATCCTGATTGGGTAGATCAAGCATATCCATGGCCTAGAGGGTATAAAGTGCCAGAATTTTCATTGTTCACTGGGTTAAGAGAAGTGTCTACTCTAGAGCATATAGGGCGATTCACGCTGCAAAGTGGTGAAGAAAATGATTATTATAAATTGAGATTGTTCCCTAGTTCGTTAATAGGAGTAGCTTTTTCCTGGTTCATTAATGTGCCAACAAATTCTATTCAAACATGGCAACAAATGGAACAGTTATTTCATGCTCAATTTTATAAAACTAAGTCTGAAGTCACTCGGCCGATTTGGCGAATCTACATCAAATGCCCAATGAATGGGTAGAAGGTTTCCTTCAAATGTTCAAAACAGCCCAGAGTAAATATTTTGTACCTCTGCCTGAGAAGGAATTTGTCAAAATCGCTCAAAGTTGTTTAAGCTTTGATTTAAAGAAGAAATTCCAAGATAGGGAGTTCCCTGATTTATTCCAACTTAGCGCGAATGTAATCAGGTATGAGCGATTGATAAGAGAAAATGAACAAATGAAGAATTTTAGTAAAGTGACTTATTACAAAGACCCAAACTTTAATGTTCATACTGTCAGCGATGAATATTACGATCAAACTGAAATATGTTTGGCTGAATTAGTCAAAGGAGATGCATATGCTTGTCCCATAATGGCTAAACCTAGGGTGTCGGGCAAGGATAAGCCTGTAAGAGGTGAAAACAAAAAGGCTAGGACGTTTTCGTTCAATGTTACTAAAACTGACCTTATATTCGATAAATTACATAAGGATAAGCAAATAAAGTTGAGCGATAAACATAAATTGCCAGACCCTGAGCAAATTAAGGGTAAAAAATATTGTAAATGGCATAATGCATGGTCACATATGACTAATTATTGTTTGGTTTTTCGCCATGTGTTACAAGATACTATTGAATCAGGACGAATCACGTTCGAAGAAAAGAAGAAAATGGCAGTGGATGAAAACTCGTTCCCACAGCCACTTGGGGTGAATATGGTGACAACCGGTTTCAAAAACAAATTGCCAAAATTCAAATTGGTGATTAATGATGGAGAATAAGACCCCAGGCCACATTCCAGCGTTTTTGAGCGTATCAAAGGGAAGGAACCTAAGAGGGACGAAGACGTCTTGTGTGAAAGATGTAAAGAAGAAGTGAGAGTAAATACAAGACCACCAAAGATATGACAGCATCACCATCGCCCTGATTTTGTCCCAAACGCTCAGCCTTTTAGAGGGCAAGGTACGTCATTCTATAGACTGCCTTTGGAGAGGCAGTTCAGGCCAATCAATCAGGGGAGAACATTCAGGCCACAACCTCGCCAATCAAATGTATGGCATTCGTTCCAATATAATGCAGGAATGGTGATACCTTTCAACAAGATGACCAGAACTCAACAGAGGCATTTTTAGCGCAATTATGGATGAATCATGAGGCAACAACAGGGATTACCATGTCCTAAGGCGCCTAAACTTCTCAAAGTGGCCGATCAGAATGTCCTCGAAGACAGTGAAGAGACGACATGTGAGTCAATAGGAGAATTACCAGAAAGTTCGTCTGGGAGATCGAGGTTTGAGCGAGATAGAGTGGGATGAAGAAGATCCGGATCAGTCCCTTACTATCCAATTCGGTACGTTACCAAATAAGATGAAGAAAAAGAGGATAACGAATAAGAAACATGTGTGCTGGAATGTGACGAAGGCCAAACTTCTAAAAAGGTATACGATGGGGAAGAAAATGATGGTATGACCGACATTGAAGAAGAAATTGATATGGAAGTAGAGAGAAGAAAAAGAGGAGTGTCGCGCAATACCCTGTTGAAGTAATTACACCGAGAGAGAGTTCGTGAAGTAGACTTGTTGGGAGAACCATCTGGGTGTTCTTTCGATTTTTATGTGCTGTACGGGATGCCCAAGAAGAAAAAGTGAGTACCTCGCTCTGAAAAGTATGGGTCACCTCCAAGAATAATGCCTCATCCCATAGGTTGGGTAACTGGAGAAGAAGCATTAGAAAAGAGGAAAGAAAAAGCCCAAGAAGAAGGAGCTCCGTGCGACATGTTACATGTTGATTTATTCCAAGGAAATAATTCAACAGAGGACAAACAGGAGGTAGAAATAGACGCTGCTGAAAAAGTTATTTTCAAAAGGCCGGCAATGAAGTTAACCAAACACTTGAGGCCATTGTATGTGAAGGCTTTAGTCAATGGAATACTTGTGGCAAAAGTGCTCATTGATAATGGGGCAGCTATAAACACTATTCCTTCCAGAATGATGAGAAAGGTTGCCAAAACAGAGAGTGATATGATTCCAACAGAAGTTATTCTCACGAGTTTCAATGGGGAAGCAACTTCGGCTAAAGGAGTTATACCACTTGACATAACTGTAAGAACGACCACCAGGACTACAGTCTTCTTTGTAATAGACGGTCCTACTAGTTACAATGCGTTATTAGGAAGGGATTGGATCCATGAGAGTCGCTGCATACCTTCATCGCTCCACCAATGCTTGATTTTCTCGAATGACAAAGGCGAAGCAGAAGTGGTACATGCAGATCATAGACCCTTTGTGGCAAAAGCAAACTCAATAGAAAGGTTTATGTACGAAGGGAATTATAGGCTTGTCAGGGTGGTCCAAGATAGAGAAGAAACTCAAATTGTTGCACAAAGTGAGGAGCCATTTTCAGTTGATGCACTTATCGAAATGTTCAATCAAATGAGGCCAAACATAGTAGCCTTGGAAGAGCCAATGATTGGCAAAATAGGCTAATCAAAGAACTTTAGATGAGTTCTCAACAATAGAGACAAATGACCGACATCTATGCCTTTAAAGCCAAATTAATGGCTTTCGGTAAAGAATATAAGAACGTGATGAAAGAAGAAGCGACGCTAAAAGCACTGGGAAACAATTTAGCAGTGTTTAAGATGGAGCAGACTATTCGCCGAGAAATTTAATAAGGTGGATTGTTTAGAGGTGGAAACGCTTACAAGAAACGTAGACAATGAAACAATGAGGATCACCAAGCCTGGATATGCTCAAGCACAGGACCCTCTGATCAAGGTGAATATAGGTGATGAAGAGGAAGACCGCCCAACATTTGTTAGCCAAATGCTCACTCAAGAGGTTAGTGATAAATTAATCGTTTTATTAAAAGAATACAAAGATTGTTTTGCTTGGGAATATGTTCCCTGGTTTAGATAGAAATTTGGTGGAACATAGATTGCCAATTAAACCAAATTTTAAGCTTCATAAGCAACCCCCTAGGCGTTTTGCTCCCAATGTACTTCCTGAAATTAAGAAAGAGATAGAGCGATTATTAAAAGCAGGTTTTATTATAACGGTCAGGTATGTTGAATGGCTATCTAATATAGTGTCAGTATTAAAAAAAATGGTAAGTTAAGGGTGTGTATAGATTTCAGGAATTTGAATTTAACCACGCCTAATGATGAATATTCAATGCCTACAGTCGATTCTTTAGTAGACTCGACTGCTGGGCACGTAATATATTCCTTTATGGATGGGTATTAGGGATATAATCAAATTTACATAGCTGAGGAAGACGTACACAAAACTGCCTTTAGATGCTCTGGATCATTAGAATGTTTTGAGTGGGTAGTCATGCCTTTTGGCCTAAAGAATGCAGTGGCAACTTATCAAAGAGCGATGAACTTGATTTTTCATGTGATAGGTAAATTTGTAGAAGTCTATGTAGATGATATTGTGGTCAAGTCCGTTAAAGAAGAGGACCACTTTGAACAACTTAGATGTTCATTTGAGCAAATGAGGCAGCATAAACTAAAGTTAAATCCCTTTAAGTGTGCATTTGGTGTTAATGTAGGAAATTTTCTTGGTTTTCTAGTGCACAAAAGGAAGATTAAACTCGATAAAAATAAAGGGAAAGCCATTTTAGAGTTTAAACCTCCTATTAATAAAAAAGAGTTGTAAAGGTTCATGGGCCAAGTAAACTTGTTAAGACGCTTTATATCTAATTGTACAGGGCTAACGAAAGCTTTTTCGCCTCTTTTAAAGCTGAAAAGGCAGGATGAATTCGTCTGAAAAGAAGAACATCAAAAGGCTTTTGAAAGCTTGGAGGTATATTTAACAAATCCATCGGTATTGGTGTCCCCAATCCAAGGATGGCTAATGAAGTTGTACGTATTGGCTAAACAAGGATCGATAGCTGGGATGGTCGCACAAGAAGACCAATTTGGTGAAGAAATGGCGATTTACTATTTAAGTAGACGATTGACAAAATGCGAATGTAATTATTCTGCCATTAAGAAATTATGTCTCGCGTTATATTTCACATGTACAAAATTAAGGGCCTATTTACGGCCTGTAACAGTTTATTTGATTTCTAAAGTAAATTTGTTTAAGTACATGTTCTCTCGCCCTATTTTGCATCAGAGAGTAGGCCTTTGGACTTTAGCGTTGTTGGAATTCGAAATAAAGTACATACCCCAAGAGGCAGTTAAAATCAGGCTTTGGCTAATTTTCTGGCCGATCATCAATGCCTTGTCATGCCTGAAGAGATTGAATTGGAAATTGATTCATTTGAATTGAAACCATAGATCTTATACTTCGATGAATCAAAAACTTCCAAAGGAGTAGGGGTAGGAGTAGCTTTAAGAAATCCTTTAGGGATTTGTTCGCTTTGGATAGGATGTGTACTAACAATCAGGCCAGATACGAAGCCTTAATCGTGGGTTTAGAATTGATGATAGATATGGAAATAAAGAATGTGATTATTAGGGGCGATTCTCAACTGGTAATTTACCAATTGATTGGTGACTATAAATGCCAAGGTGGTTCCATTATAGGTCAATACGAAATTGTCCAAAAATTGTTGGAAGAATTTGATCAAGTAGAGCTTCAATGTGTTAATATAATATACAATGCCATAGTGAATGAGTTGGCCCAAATGGCATCAGGGTATTCGAAGGCGCTAAATTAGGAGTCTACTTGTGAATATGGAGTAATACTGCCCGTAGTCCAAAGAAGGGCGAGAAAGGTAGAGGTTCAGTGCATAGAGGATGAAGATGCCATGGATTGGAGAGCGGAGATTAAAGGGTTCCTTAAAGAACCTAATGAAGGAGGTAGTAGAAAGATGAAGTTACGTTTGCTAAATTATACGTTGATAGATGAAGAGTTGTTTAAGAAGCGCTCTGATGATGTATTGTTAAAATGTGTAAGTTTGCAAGAAGCTAGAACAATCATGGTTGAGGTGCATGAGGGAATATGTGGGGCACATCAAGCTGGCCAAAAGATGTGATGGCTAATTATAAGGAATGGATATTTCTGGCCCAAGATGGGAGAATCATGTGTTCAATATGGAAAGAGTTGTCTAGTATGCCAAAAACATGGTCCAATACAAAGGGCACCCGCAAGAAAGATGGCACCCATTATCATGCCTTAGTCGTTCAAGGGTTGGGTGATAGACTTGATAGGGAAAATTTATCCCCCATCGTCCAAATAACATACGTTTATTATAGTTGCAACATACTTTTTAACTAAGTGGGTGGAAGCAGTACTTTTAAAGGAGATCACCCAAAAGAGTGTCATAGAATTTATTCGTGATCATATTATTTATAGATTTGGGATTCCACAGACTTTGATGGTGGATCACGGAACTTCCTTGAATGGAGATCAAGTGAAGGAATTCTTGAATGAGTTTGGAGTTAAGTTAGTAAACTCTACACCTTATTATGCTCAATTCAACGGGCAGACAGAATCTTCTAATAAGATTCTAAAAACTATCATAAGGAAAATGATAGATGAAAATGCCAGAAATTGGCACGAATATTTGAACAAGGCCTTATGGGCTTATAGAACGTCACCCCGTTCAAGTACCAAAATTACTCATTTCCAACTTACTTATGGACAAGATGCTGTTTTGCCTATGGAAATCAATGTGCAGTCCATTAGAGTGCATTGGCAATATAAGTTAAGTGATGAGGAGTATACCAAATCACTAGTTCAAAACTTGTTGGAATTGGACGAGTTAAAATTGGACGTCCTAGATAAGTTGGAATTTCAAAAACAAAGAATGGCTAAGTCTTATAATAAGAAAGTCATAGCCAAATCTTTTAGTCTGGACAAATTGGTTTGGAGGACGATACTCCCCTTGAATAGCAAGGATCCAAAATATGGCAAGTGGTCGTCCAACTGGGAAGGACCATATAAAGTAAAAAGCGTGTTGTCTAATGGGGCTTACAACTTGGAGGATTTAGACGGTACTAGGCATGTCAGATTTATTGATGGTAAGTATTTGAAAAAATATGTTCCTTCTTTATGGAAAAGTGAACAAGTAAAAGCATAAGTAGTACGATTGCGCTGAGCGATTGTAAATGAATAAACTGGATGATTACGTTCAAATAAGCCAGAAAACAAAATGCATTCGAAATAAGATTTTTTATTACCACATATTTCTTACATAAGCCGCGAATTACAGCAGGCTGTTATTTATCTTCTACTGACTACAACAAGAAAATAGTAGTTGTCCTTCTCACACCCCTAAGTACATCGCTGCATTGTTTCTTATAAAATAAGAAAAATACAAGTAACCGTAATTTAGAGCAGGCTACAAATTGGATCTTGATCAATTGCAACAGAAAGAGTAAAACCGGCCGCCCTCGCCTTCCTAAATGCATTGCTGTAGATGGCAGGCAAAGAGGCTGAGAAGCACTCTCAACAAGCAATTAGTTTTCAGCACCCTTTCAAGCGCATCGCTGCAGCAGTAAGCAGGGAAGAACTTTGCCGCTGAGGAAAACGCTTTCTGCAAGAGAGCAGAGAAGACATCCATTGGTTAAAGACCATTTCCCATACCTCCCATACCAAGGTAATATCAAGAAAAGTGGCAAAAGGGGTGGATCAAATGATCCATTTTTATGGAAAACGAGAGTCTTGATCAGTGATGGAGATGGCAAATGATGGCAGGAATGTAGTCTTGAAGAAAATAATGGAAGTGAGAATGATAGGCACAAGATACACACGCATTTATAGAGGTTTGAAGGCAAAAAGACAGAATACGAATGGATTCATACTTAGCAACTGAAACTGAATGGCCCAAAGTCTTGGAAAAGGCTACGGAATACCAAGAGAAAATGTGCATGAATCTTCGCATAAAGTAATTGGGTATTTGAAGAGTTGACGATTAAGGATAAAACGTCATTAATGCACGAGATTGACGATTAAGGACAAAATGTCAATTAATGCACGAGAAGACAAAATAATCGTTCACTATTACATTCAAAATTGGCAATAACAGTTAGTGCGAAATTGCAAAAGGAAAGTTAAAACATTGAGTGTTTTAATTACAATTTGCCCCAAGTTGAGCGCATTTGCTCCCTAAGTTTCCCCCAGTCCTCGCTCTGTTGAAAAGAGGCGACATTTAACTCAACTACGAAATCCTCATCAACCTTCAGTCGTTTATACTGTTCAACCAAAGACTTAGCTCGTTCAAACCCCTGGGAAGCATTGCGCTTTTTAGCAGCCATTCTCGCTCTGCAGTCATCCATCGTTGCTTGAAGCTATTTCATCTCAGCGGCCAATCTTAACATCAAAGAGTCTTCAACCATAACTTCGGAATAGATGTCGATCAATTCAGCCTTGGTTTTGTCAATCTGTTAAAGCAAAGACTTTTTCTCAGATACAGCATGAAGGTATTGAGTACTCTTGGCCTTCGGTTCCACGTTCTTAGCTAGCAAAGAGAGGATGTCGGAATGAACAATTTTCAACTTCGCTTTAAAGCCAGCAGAAACATTAAGTGACGGAAGTGAAAATACATGCGCCAATTTTGCACTCAACACCTCAAAATTATCCTTCTGTTTAGCAGCACTGGCTCCATGAAGGAAACGTACTCAAGCAATGACTGTTTAAGAGACTTCATGTGTTCATCCGAAAGGGCGAAAGATGGCATAGAAGGGTGACTAGGTGAAGTAGGGGGACGTACTTTTATTTGTTCCCAAGAGGTGAACAAGTCCTGGATTGAACGTATAATGTCATCAGCTTATTGCAAAGAAAGACGCCAAAATTAAGGATTTTCACTATAATAAACGAAGGATGAGAGTAAAGTACAAAGTTACCTCATCAGCAACATTGGAGAGTCCAGGCACGCCACCAGTCGTCTCCACAACTTGTGGAGATTTCCCTTTATCTGGGCGAGAAGATTCTGCCACATTGGGTAGATCCGTAATAACATCTACATAATTCAAAAAGCAATGAACCAACAACCAGTAGCACAAGAAGAGGCAAAACATCAAAGTGTACATTACCTTCTGGTTCGACAATTGGGGGGTTGACGCCCTGAGGAGAAGATGGCCTTTCTATGGTTAGTGATGAAGATGCCCGAACTAAGGATTTCTCTGTCAGCATAGCCTTCATCATCTGATTTGGTAGAGCATCCTCGATAGAGGGTGATGAAACAGAAGCTGCCAAAGCTCTAGCCTTTGGGGGAGAAGTTAAACTCTTCTGAAAAATGCAGGTAAGTCATTAATACACAGAGGAAAATAATTCATGAAGTAAATAGACTCAATTACCTTTCTCCTAAGGATGAGAGGAGCATCATCATCATCATCATCCTGCAAAATTGGAGAGGCTGAAGCTGGCCGTTTGCGGCTGGAGGCACCTTTAGCTGTAATAGCCTTGGGAGGTGGAGAAACATGTGGCAGAGCGGGGCATTTGGTGCGAACAGGTGATGAAGGAGTCCTACTAGACAAGGGGATATCCGGGAGGAGATAAATAGAAGGAGTATCCGGTTTATCCAGCAGGTGGAGGCACGGTTAGCATCAGTTGTGAACAATATGCGCTTCACAGATGGCCACAGCTGGTCAAAAAGGGGTGTGAAATAACGGTAGGATTGAAAGGAGCGTAAGCAAAATCTTTAGTCAAGAGGTTATTATGGGCATCAATGGCTTGTGCCTCAGATTTACTAATGGTATGAAAACGATCTATTAAATTCCTAGAGTAACAAGGGGGAACAGGCCACATCTGGCTAAAACCAAGCTGGCAAGCAGAAAACTGGGGTGCATATATCTCAACCCCTACCTTGGCATTTGTTTCGGTAAAAATGTCATGAAACAATTCTCTTCCTATCAAGAATTGAACCCAAACAGGCATGAAAGCGTCTGCTTCGGCTAGAGTATAAAGAGGCCGTACGTAAGGGGGAATTTGATGAGGAAAAAAGAAAGGTGTTGAATCTAAAGTATAAAATAATGTAACCATATCCCTACTGGACATCTTTACATTGCCTAATTGGTGAATAAACAACCCGTAACAGCTAATTTCGCGAAGAGGGGGGATGACAGAGCACCAAGTTGAGGAAAATAGGCTCTCAACCACAATTGAGCGAGCCAGAGAGGCCCACTGCCAGTAGGAGATGCACCACTTCTCAATTGAAATTGAAGGGAGGCCATACCTATATAAAAGGCAGCCAAAAAGAAAGAACATAAATTCAAAGACCTGCCCCGAGCTAATTCATACGATAAAGGCAGATAGCTCATAGAGGGTTTCAGGCTAGGGACACAAAGAACATATTTACAGAGTCAGACCTGAAGAAAGGCAACACGCTCAGCATGGTTAGGCTCAGAAGTGGAAGCAGTATAAAGGCCTTGCATGTTTGAGTAAGATTCAGTGATTTTCTTGTCAAATTTTGGGGCCACGCCAGAAATCAAAATGCTAGGAAAAATGGTGTCGCCCAAAGGCAGAAGATTCACTAAGGCTCTAACATCCCTTAGAGTAACGGACATTGGGCCAAGAGGGAAAACAAAAACATTGTGTTCAGAAGACCAAAAAACTCAGGGCAATTGGGAAAAGTACTGAGTCATAGGTCGGGGGAAAAGAGTAATTTCTAATAGGTCCAAGATCTTAGCACGTTCAAAAATTGCTTTGGTGGGACCATGATTCACCATACATGCATGCCATCTACGAAAACTAGGATCAGTTTTTGGCCAAGTACGAATACCTTTATCGCGGATTGGCTTCAAGGGCAAGGAGTTCAGGAAGGGAGGGTCTTGAGAACAAGGAAACAATTGGCCCACCGCCGTTTGTCCAATAGCTTCGACATCATTGAATGATGGACCCAAGTAGAACTCATTAAGATCAGCGTTGGCCTGTGAAAGAAGAGTCGGATTTACATACGGCCTTGTAAGAAGATTTTGGAAATCTTCGAAGCTGAAAGAGTCATCAGAGCGAGTTTGTGAGGTCGTCATTGAATGCAGAATGCAAGCTTGTTGAGGTTCGATTGAGAAATGTAGTAAGGAAGCAATAAGATGAACTGCAAAATGACGAAGAAGAAACGCAAAATATAGCAACGTGATTCAGGAGCAGTGAAATGACGAGTTTGTTGGGATTATAGAGGTTTATAACGTTGCACCCCTTCAGGCAATAGAAATATGTGATGATTAGAATTCTTGAGAATTTCAAGTGTTGTTGGAGAAATACAAAGTGAATGTGGCAAAGATTAATAATTAATATTAATTTTGCCATATTGGGGGGTAATTGTTGACACACTAAAAGTGCAGCCCAAGGTTAAAGGCCCAAGGTGTGAAGCCCAATTCAGAAGTCCAGGATAAAGACTTAGATAGAATTGTTGACGAATCTAATAGAAGCCCAAGAGCCAAGAAGCATCATCGCTCAAACTTGCAAGACGCCCAGAGGCTGAGCGAACGAGGTACCATATGATCGCTCATAGCGATAGTCCTACTATCGCCCAAACCGTCAAATCACCTAGGAGTTAGACGAATCTAAGACGTTCTGGTCATCTAATCCAGCCGTTATGAAAGCGGTTATTAGACAAATTCAAAAATGGGCAGTTAAAAGGCAAGAGTATGACAACAGTTATGAGATAACCTCTCCCCAACAAGTCCGTCACCATGAAGAAAATGGATAGTTACGGAGTAATTGAGCAGTTCCGAGCGGTTTTACCACTCAGAAGTTACTAAGGAAATATAAAAAGGAAATGAAGACATAGAAGAAAAGACCCCAAATAAAAAACTTTCAACAGAGAATATGCAATTTCAATTTCTTAGTATAATTTTAAAATTCTTCTTTTAGTACTCGTGTACTTGCACCTCTTAGAGGCATTTTGTTTGTCCCCGATTGTAAATCTTTGCCAATAAGATACCCCTTTTTGGGACTTCGTCTCAAGAGGTTTGTTCCTTATACAATCGTCTGATCCCTTTTTTAATTGTTAGCGATTAAACCCGCGATACAGAATGAAAACTTGAATGTTGGGATTTTTGACAATAAACGGGTTTCCCATCACTTTTGTAGAAGATAAATACTTTGAGAAGTTTATGCAAAACAGCAGTGTTCTAAAAAGCATTAAGCGTGGCTAAGCGTGGAGACCAAGCTTCAAGCTTTACGAGCTTAGGCGAACCTAGGCGAAGCTTAGGCGTAAAAAAGCGTTTTTGTATTTTAAATTTTTAACCATTGAAAAAAAATTCAACAATTAAAAATTTAAAACAATACATACCAAACATCTAAAAAAGTTCAAAATTATAATTACATAACGTAGAAAACTTGTTGCTTAAAAGTTAAATCTTATCTAATATAACTCTTTATCGGACTCCAATTCAATATTTTCTTCTTCATCTAATTCGTCATCCGTATCGTCCGATACAAAATCATCATTCTCGGGTTCCCTTATCTCATTTTGATCATTTCTTGTACCTCTTGTATGATGTAAGATATCATTGACCACCCTATCATCCTCCTCCTCACCCTCATCATCACAACCCTCTACAATCCAAGATTGTGCATTTGTAGCATCACTTGCTAGTAAAGTCTCTATTTTGGCATTCTTCTTCTTGTTGTTCATCAACCTTGCATTAAATTGGACATAAACAAGATTGTTCATCCTTGTAGTGTCAAGTCTATTCCTTTTCTTGATGTGTATCTACAAAAAAAAAAAAGATAAAGATAAAGAAACAAAAAGAAATGTACATTTAATGGATCATAGCATATTCAAGAAATTATTCATTGGCCAAAAGAGATGAGTTGTGTACACTACATCATAATTACTTAATTAATACTTACCCCTTCAAAAGCACTCCAATTTCTTTCACAACTTGATGAACGAGTAGTCAAACCAACGATCCTTTTAGCCATTGTCTTTAAATATGGTGTTTCATTGCCATAGAAATCCCACCAACTCACTAATAAATAATAAATATAAATGAGAGAGAAACATGTTACATGTTATAATTCAAATTGAACAAGTTATACTCCCAGATGCAGAAAAGCAATGAAGAGATAACGTTAGATATAGAATTTACCAGGATTGTAGTTTGCATCATTGTTCTCACATCCACTTATTGCAAGCTTTTTTCCAAATGAACCTTCTTTTTGAACATATCTTTGCAACTCAATATTTATGACATGATGTTGCATTTGATCATCGGGAAAGAATTTCTCAACACAAGCAATCAAATTATTTATAATCAATTGATCATCTTTGATATGTGGATTCTTGAAAAAATAGAACGGATTCAAAAAATAACCTGTTGTATGAAGTGGACTAATAATGTCTAAGATTGACTTGTAATCACTTTCCCTCTTCAATGTCCTTTTAATGTCATCCTTTGCCTTTAGTAGCTCTCCATAAACAAATCCCATTGAAGGCTTTTCTTCCCCGTCAACAAGTCTAAGCACTTTCACTAGTGGAGTGAACACTCTCAAACACAACTCTATCATGTTCCAAAAATCATTTGGAACAACAATATCAAATGCCTCTTTTCCTTTTTTACTCCGAGACCATTTCGTGTTATCCCATTCATTGCTAGTCATCATACTTCTCAACTTTTGCTTTTTATCAAGCAAATTTTGCAATGTCAAGAAAGAGGTTGCAAATCTAGTAACCCCCGGCCTACCTATCTCTTTTTTTGTGAACGTTCTCATTAATGCCAAAGTCTTGTGATGTGCATAAATGAAAATTGTGAAGGATTTTGCCTTGTCAATCACCCCCTTGAAGCTAGGAAGTTTAGAAATTCCTTCAAGCATAAGGTTTAAAGTGTGAGTGGCACACGATGTCCAAAACATGTTAGGCCTTTCTAATTCCAACAATTTTGCGCGGCCATATTATTGGAAGCATTGTCGGTTACAATTTGAATCACATTTTCAACCCCAATATCTTTAATGCATTCATTGACATAGTCAAATATGTATTGACCGATATGAGCATCATGTGAAGCTTCCTTTGATGAGATAAATGTGGTCCCCAATTTACAATTCACACACAAATTCATGATGCTTCTTCTTTTTCTATCACTCCAAGCATCGGTCATGATTGAACACCCATTATTTTTCCATTCTTCTTCTTGCTTCTTTAAAGTTTCCTTTGTCCTCTCCACCTTTCCTCTTCAAAAGTGGCTCCCTTAGTTGGTATTGGGAAGGGGGATTGTAACCAGGGCCATATTGACCAAGAGCTTCAACAAATAATTTAAAACTATCATTGTTAATGGAATTGAAAGGAATGCCGGCTCCATAAACCCATCTTGCCAAATATCGATGAACCTCTAATAACCTTTTCTTAGAAATTGCATCATTCATATTTTGTTGTCTCCATTTCTTACTTGCACTCATAGAGGTATCATTAACATTAGTAGACCTTGCAAATTGATCTATAGGTCCCACATTAATAGGCATTTTCCTATTCCTTCTTTCAATAATCGAAATTTCATTATCTTCTTCCCCCTCTAGCTCCTCATCCATTGTAGGCAAAGATATACCCACATCTTCCCTTAACCTAGCATCATTCACTAGCTTCTCTATTTTTTTAGACTTGTTCCCTTGAATAGCCTCTGCACACTTGACTTTATGTTCTTCACTTTCTCTAGGACATGATGCTACACCTTTTCCCTTGATTCCCGCTATGTGAAGTTTATGTCTATAAATTCCTCCCTTAGTAACCTTATCACATAAGGTGCATTTCACATTATTAAGATTTTTAGGATCTACCAAATCGCGGTTTCCCAACTAACATCTCCAGAATCTCTTTTTAGTTGACTAGCATGGAATTTAGATGTTGTTGAGGAATCATCTTCTTCCATTGGTTCCTACAAAAAAAAAATACTCATCCATGAGAAGAAATAACCAAATTGCAACCAATTTCATTTTTTTTTTGGAAGAAATAAATTTTCAATGTAATTATAACTTCCATTCAAACCTTTTTAAAACCAATAGTTAAAAAGGAACAGCAACCCAAATCAATTGAAGTTTGGTCAGCAATTACTTATGCACTCTACAGGAGCAACCCAAATCAATTGAACAACCATATTGATTATTGAAAACTTATTTCCACAATACAGAGTTGCATTGTATAAGCCATAATGCATATAGAAATGATGAGTCTCAACTCTCAAACCGAATAATCATTCCACAAAATCACATACATACAGGGTTGGAGAAGCTAAGTAAAAATTATTCAATAGTCAATACATACCCAAACAACCGAAAGCTAAGCCCAGCAAAAATATGATCAATAACAAAGTCCAAAGAAGAGAGAAGCAGTGTTTGCTGTAAGAATTTGATCAAATAACAAAGCTCAGCAAAAATATGATCAAATACGTGAAGAATAGCTATAAGCAGTGTTCATTGTGTTCTAAAACATACGGGTTTTCCCTTTTTCGTTTTGGAGAAATGCAACGCTTTTCTTCGAACTCTTTCACAAAAATCTTAATTGCAGCCTCTAGGAACCAGTTCAAATAAGATTTAAACTCAGTAAAAAAAAAAAAAACAATGCAGCTTGTCCATGCGGTGTGTGACCGAGCTGTTGATTCGAATATAGTTAATTCATTATATAAGTTATACAAACCTGGTGGCTGAAACCCAAATCCGTTCGGTGTTTGTGGAGAAACTGTGCCGTTGATGGGAATTTTTTGCTCTCTGCCCGTCTTCTCAGCTCTTCTTCCAAAGGAGTTTTTCATCTTTGAGCCTTTGACCTTGAAGAAACCGAAGTGTTAAAAGGTTGAAACTATTGGGCTCGTGGGCTGTGGGTTATTAACTTATAAGGCTTTCTTCATTTTGGGCTGTGGCAAGTGGGTCTGGGCGCCATGTTTGGGCTGGGAATTAAATTTTTTTTAAAAAAAAGGGGAGGGGGAAGGTTGGGCCTCCTGAAATGGGCCGAAGCGAAGGCGCGCCTAGGCGTCCCTAGTAGTTAGGCGCGCCTAGGGACGCCTAGTTGCGCCTAGGCTCGCCTAAAGCGGTCAACATTGGCGTTGCCTGCTTAATTCTCGCTTTGAGCCTAAGCGAAGCTTTTTTATCACGCTTCGCGCCTAGGCGACGTCTATGCGCGCTTTTTAGAACACTGTGCAAAAGTATGTCATATCGAAACGTAAGTAGAAATATTATTTGTTCTGATGTTATAAAAGTACTCCATACAATGACATAAAATTTAAAAACATAATTTAATTATTTTAATACTTTAATAATTTGAAGTTTTACGTAAATGCCGGACAAAACTCCCAAACCGAACCCGACCGGACCCGACCTGAACCGAACTGAACCGAATCGAGAGGTTCTTCTTAAATTAAATACCCGAATGGGTACCTGAATCGAGAACCGAAAAGTTTGGCTCGATTCTCGATTCCAGACCCATAACCAAAGAATCGAATCTCCCTAATTTATTTAATTTTAAATAAACCAAATTATTTTATTTTTTCTAAATAAATTTGTTAACTAATTGTTTTAGCCCAAACTTAAAATATGATTTCCATATTTCTAATTTAAAGCTCAAACCCAACTCAATCAAATTGACCTAAATTTATCAAAATCTCTTATTCTACCTAGTATTGTTATGGAAAAATCGAATTGGATGCTTGGCTGTGCCTTTTTTTTTATTATTGTGAGCTCGCTATCTTTCTCTTCCTGTGATTTTAACAGCCAAATTTTTGATAAACTCAACAAAGAGAGGTGAAAAGGATATCACAAGATTGAAATATATTATTTTGTAAGAGTTAAAATTGAACATATCATTAGTTAAATTAATGTAGCATTGTAAATATTAAAAAATTAATTATCGTATGGAACTAGGGAACCGAACCCGAACGGGTCCATTATTAAATTTGGACCCGAAGGTTCCACTTATTAAATACCCGAAAATTTCGGTCGGTGTAGAACCGAACCGAATCGACCATGTCCAACCCTACAAATTTCCAGAATAATAGAGACTATTAACTTTATTACTTCTTTGAATCCTCAACAACAAGAATTTGGAAGAATTTGCAAAAAAAATAGACTGAGAAAAAGAAAATTCTTGCCGATATTTCAAATAGATAGAATTCAACATTTTTTTTAAAATCTAAAGCCGTATGTTGACTATGCAAATGTTATTAATGTTTATGTTAATTCGAAGCAAATCCAATTTCATGGTGAAGATTCAGGTTGAGAAATTGCTTTAAAGTTATGAAAATTTTAAAATCTCTCTATTAAGACAACAAAAGTTTGTTCGAGTATTTATTACTCAACAAGTTGTTTTTTGCTTTTATTATTAGTAGACATTATTAACTAGCTACATGTATGATAATTTTTTTTAATTGAAATTATTTATGCAATGGAAGAAAAATTTCGAAAATATTACGAAACCATGCCACTAATTTTCCCGATTGAAGATGTGATGGATTCTTATGTTCAATACTTGTTGTTCAATATTCTATGAAGTCTTTCAGAAAATTTCAGTTTTCATATAAAAATTACAAATCAAGAATTGGAACGTTTTATTAATGAATTGTATAATTTCTATTAAAGTAAATATGGAAATGATGAAACTGTTATCACTCTACGAGATCTGAAGCAATTCTAAAGGTAAAAGCTTCTTTTATCCTTAGCTAAGAAACATCACAATGCGTTTAATTCTAATACTGCCACGAATAATGCACCTACAAAACTAGAAAGGTATTATCAATTTGGTCACCAGAGTTTAATTTTTGAGGGTGAAGTATTGAATTTAGATATATGAAGAGAGTGGAAAACAAATGAAAAAATGTATCCAATAATTTCAAAATGGCTTGAGATTTACTAACAATTTTGGTATCAACAATGACATCCGAGTTTGCTTGAAGTGCATGTAGCCAGAGGCGAAGCCATGAAAGTAACTCAGCATGGGCACAATGTATCTATATTGAACGTCGAGTTTTTTTGTTATGGATTTAATGATGATAAAAATATAAAACAATATTACGACAATACTAAAAATGATATATTTTATAAATTACACTTGTTCCTTTCGAGTTTTCATACCTTGATATCGTTGTACAATAACTTCATACTTTGATATCGTTTATAAATGGGTATCCTTAGACCATGATCAGTTGAAAATTTATTGACGTCAAATTCCACATTATTCGACGTCCCAAATTTCAGCGATATCTACTCAACAGTCAGCAATACGTCATTTTAACAATACCCAATTTTAGTTCCATAACAGATTAACAGTGAATCTATCTCTACAGACTACACACAGCTAAAGAAAATACCTGATAGTCGACAGAGGTGTGTGCTGTGTGCACTTTCTAATTCGGGCGGAGAGCAGTTAGTAGAGTCGGAGGCTGGAGGTGGAGGAGAGCAGAGGAGGAGGCGCGAGAATAGCTTCTAAACCTGAGGGGACGGCTAATAATTGTAAGCGGCGACAACAAGGCGGAGGCTACGAAGATGAGATCGAAGTTCTGAACGACTTAACTGAACCGACTTACGAATGTACCCACTACCCACTAAAAGAGAATTTTATGGGTGATTGGTGAAGATGAGATCGTATGGCCGGAGACGGAGGTTGCGAAGTGCCGAAGGCGGAGGGCCAGAGCGGAGGCGGAGAAATGGAGGATGGCGTTGTTGACACGGGAATGACCAAACGTTGTTTAAATTTTGGGATTGGGCTGGACGGTGGGGTTTTGGTGCTTCTCTCTTGGGTTGGGACTGGAAAAAAATAAATAAATAAATAAATAAAATTGGAGCCAAAAAGTTAAGTGGCCCACACTGGACATTATTGGGCTCTGCCCCTGCATGTAGCAGTGTATTGGATGAAAGAAGGTCAAGCCTTAAGGAAGACATTTTAGAAACTCTTATATGCATGAAGCTAGGAGGATGCAATATAAAATAATTGACAACATCACCGAAAACCTCAAAAATCTTGTTTAAGAGGATTAATTTGCAACCATAGAATAATTTAAACAACTAAATTACAATTAAGTAGGTGTCAATCTAGTTGGGATATATTTAAGTTGTGGTTACTTAGTTGTAGTATATTTTAGAATTTCAATAAATTGATGTAAATTAACGTAATTTTTTTACATCTGTTGATGTCAATTTTATCTTTATTATTATTCTTCCTTTGTTAGTTAAAAATTTATACTAAGCAAATGATGATTTTCCTTCCCTAGGCATTATTGGGGCAGCTGTAAGTTCAGTTTAAATTTTAAAACTCCAAACATGTTTAGTGGACAAAAGTATTGAAGTCTTATGCCGCTTTTGCTTTGCTCAATGCCTTGACTGATGCTCAGCTTTCTCATATTATAATGAGTTACACTTTGATTATTATACAATTTATTTTTGGCACTATGCAAATTCATATTTTTCTAAACTAGAAAAAAAATAAGCGTGTCATAGTATTATTACTTCATTTGTAAGCTTGGGGTTACGTTAATTCCTTACAACCACACAAACTTTAATGATATTACTTTAATCATGTAATGTTTAAGATTGAAGATCGAAACTCGTATATCTGAAAATGCTTAACTTTAGCTTTCATTGTCTCTAACTCAAAATTTGATTGTTGATTTATCTTGAATACTCAATGAGATCTTAGATGATGATTTTGAGGTTTCTTAATGACAAATGTTTTTTAAATAAAACACCGAAAAAAACATGTTTTATTGATGGCAAGTAGAACATTACTAGAATATAAATTTCAAATATTAGAATTTTTAGGAGTACTATCTAAACTAAGTAAAAAAGTAATATTTATGAAATTCTTGCCCTTTTGAAGTAAATAATTAAATAGATAATGGGTGGTTGTCATAATTAATAAAAAAAAAAAAATTATTCATTTGTTTGTAGTTTAATTGGTATACTTTTCTTCTCTGATTATTATAAAGTCCTTCTAAAATTACATTTATAAATAACGAAATATTTAATGTGGAAGGCTAGAGGTCGAAATTCATACTATGTTAAATTTTGCTATAAAACTTGATATTGATCAATTTCAATAGTTTGTAAAACCATATCGATTCAGACGGTTTTTTGCAGTGTCACTTGTCAAAGGTCCATTTGACCAATAAATTTGATTAACCTCTTTGCAGTAACTAATTCAAAAAATTCCTATGATAATTAGTTAGTCGAAATTACATATCAATATTCTAAAAATAGGGAGGAAGTTTTGTTAAAGTAGGATGGCTTTGTCTAGCGGAAGCAATAAACTAATTACTTGATTCAATGACAACTTCTGCATGACACTTAGCCAACTTGAATAATGCCCAACTCGATGTGGGTAAGAATGCAATCATTTTAATCCAATCGCGGCCCTGATAAGAGCAAAAAATAAAATCCTTAATTCAAGCCCATCACGGACAAGAACAAGTAAAAAAATTCCTTGCTTAAAGCTCCATCCTGACATTGGTGAGAGCAGAACTCGCTCAACACTGGATCTACCTCCATGCACACATTCTTTCACCATCCTAATTGAAGCACATTCTCCCACTACCTGAAAGGTCTCTGTAACAGGGTGGTAACCTGCCACTATGTGACAATCACTCATCTTTCCATCTCTAAAGGCCAACTTTCCACCGGTTTAAAGGTTCGCACAAAATAGTATTTGATCACCATACAATAACATTGACTTTGATTCACTTCCTAACTCGTGGTATCTCTAAAAAATGGATAAAATAACTTACAATCGATCACCAAGTGTTCCGGGCTCAGTTACCATCAATATACCAAATCAAACACAACAACCCTCAAAACCAAACCCAAACCATAAACCACTCTCAAACCCGGTTACTTTTTTGTCTTGCCCACAAAGGACAAAGGTAAGTGATGTTGCAGCCACAAATAACCACAAAAGGCTAAGGGGAAAAGAAGAAACAATAACACGCCGCAAAGGAAGCACTAAGCACGGACACAACAATATTGCTCAAAAGGAGAAGACAACAGTCATAACGGGGTCATCATATATGGGCATTAGGGGGGCTTTAGGTCAATCAATAGTTAGGCCAAAGTAGTAACTAGCAATGGGTAAATGGGCTATCAACCTAAAAATCCATCAAAGAGTTATGTGTCGGGCTATGAGTAGCACTAATTAGATTAGGCTACTTCAAATGACCCAAATAGATTATATGAATGATTTGAACAATTGTGGTGTCGATATTTTACTTTAGTCATTTTATCGATATCGACTGAATAAACAATGATTTTACATCATCGCCTGGAGGTCGTTTGACAATAATTTGCCTAACAAACCTCCACCTTGATATCAAAGAAACTGCAAAGAAAATTATTACACGTTAGTAATAATTCAGAAAAGGAGAACCGATAAAATTGGAAATTATTTACCTCCACCGATGTTTAGAAGATCTTTGTAACTTCTAAGCTTCACCAACGGTAGTACCTTTGTGCCAATGTTTGAGGGATTATATCGTGTGTGTATTTTTTCAAGTATTACAACTTCTTGTAACACAATATCTCTAATGAAATGTAGTCTAACATCAATATGTTTGGTGCGTTCGTGAAAAACGGGAATCTTGCATACATGTATAGAAGACTGGCTATCAGAATATACTACCACATAATCATTTAAAACACAAAGTTCATGAAGAAGGCCTCTAAGCCATAAAGCTCTTTAATAGTTTCAGTGGTAGCAATGTATTCATATTCTGTCGTGGATAGTGCAACTATGTGTTGTAACTGTGATTTTCAACTGATACAAGAGTTAGATAAAGTAAACACAGATTTCCTATTATCTCTATCCCCAACATAGTCAGCATCTACAAAACCCTTCATTTTCACATCCTCATTATCAACACCAAATCTTAGACCTATGTTACTAGTTCCCTTTAAGTACCTTAACATCCATTTCAAGGATTCCCAATGCGCAGGACCAGGATTAGACATGAATATACTAAGAGTGCTAACAGCAAAAGCTAAATCTTGTCTAGTGCAAACCATCGAATACATAACAGAACCAATCACATTGGAGCATAGATTTAACTCATGTATTCTATCTCTTTTTGATTAGAAGGGGCCTCTTCTTTAGATAATACAAAATGATTAGCTAAAAACAATGTAACAGGTTTGTAATCATTCATGCTAAATTTCTTTAACACCTTTGAAACATATGAGGATTGATGTAAAAACGAAAACAGAATTTGACATATCTCTTTCAATTTCATAGCTATGATTCTTTTAGCATTTCCTAAATCTTTCATGTCAAATTCACCATTCAAACTTTTTTTTTACGTTACTTATCCACTTAGGTGATAAACCAATTAAGAACACATCATCCACATATAGCAATAAGAACATATAGTCATTATTATCATCATTATGTTGGAAGTAAAGGTAATGATCAAACTTACTTCGTTGAAAACCTATGGATGGTACAAAAGAGTCAAATCTTTTATACCACTATCTAGGTGATTGTTTTAAGCCATATAAAAATCTTTTCAAGAAGCACACATGATCAGGTTTTAGTTTGTCTTAAAAACCTTTTGGTTGATTCATAAAGATTTGCTTATCAAGTTCACCGTGTAAAAAACAGTTTTTACATCAAGTTGTTACAATTAATGCAAGTATGACTCTAATAGTAGTGTACCCATTGACCACCAACTTAACCTTAAATCTTAAGGGTTCAAATGCGCTAGTACCCTCCTTAAACTTAAATACCCACTTGCAGTTAACAGTAGATTTATTCTTAGGTTTGGGCACTAGCTCCCAAGTTTGATTCTTTTCTAAAGAACTCATCTAAGTCCTTCATTGCCTTAAACCAATTTTCAGATTGTTCACTATTCATCGCCTCCTCAAAGGTCTTTGGCTCTCTATCAACTAGCTCCTCATAGCTCACATGAGCAAAAGCTAGCTCAGATTCATAAACAAATCTTATAGGTGCTTTAGACTGTCTCCCATCTCTATCCCTAGCTAAGTTATAATCTGTTAAATGATTATCTTCTTCATGGTGTTCTTCTATTACTACTTCATCTTTGTTCTCCATGTCAGGTTGTTGTTCTTGAGTCTCCACCTCACTCTATGTAACAAAGATGTATGTGCTAGGTTTCTCTAACTCCACCTTCAACTAATTTCTCTCTTCACCTTGTTTTTCTTTACTCACAGGTTCAGATTCAATTTTAAGGCATGACATTTCGCTCTATTGAATGAACATCTCTACTCACAATGAGAGTATCACCACTCAATGCAATATATAGAGTCAAACTAATCATATAACAAGCAGTCATAACAACTTATCCCCAAAAGGACTTTGGGACTCCAGGACTTGACATCATACAACGTACTTTATTAAGTTTGACTCTATTCATCCTTTTCGCTACCACATTTTGTTGAGGAGTGTAAAGAACAATTTTATGCCTTGTTATCCCATTTTCTTTGCACATATTGTCAAATTCAGTGTTACAAAACTCTAGACTATTATTAGTTCTCAAAAACTTGATCTTCTTACAAGTTTGGTCTTCAATTTGTTTTTTCCAATTATTAAAACTATGAAAAGTATCAGATTTATCCTTTAAAAGATAAACTCATACTTTTCTAATGTAATCATCAATGATAGACAAGAAATACTTATGTTTACCTGAGGTGGGATTGCTGAGGGACCCATATGTCCGAATGCACATATTTAAGAATGCCTTTAGTTTTATGAACACTCGTGGAGAAAGTAGTTATGTGGTGTTTACCAAGCACACAATTGTCATAGAATGATAAATCAGATACACAGTCATTTCCAAATGCACCTTTTTCATTAAGAAGTGTAATCTCCTCAATACCTACATGTGCAATCTATTGTGCCATTTTTGTAGGTGATCAGCCTAGCAGAAGAGATAGATGAATTTAAACCTCTCATCACTTCTCCAATAGTGATATAAATATCATTCTTCTTGATTCCCTTAATAGAGACAAGTGCACCCTTAACCAATTTCAAAATTCCATTTTCAATTTTACCAATGAAATCAGCTTTCTCGAGTCTTCCTACTAAAATTAAATTTCTATACAATTCAGGGATATATATAACATCTTTTAAAGTTTGCACAAAGTTAGTGTCAAACTTTAAAGTAATATTACCAATGCCAACAAAATTATAAGCAGAATTGTCAACAATACAACATGCTCATCATTTGATTTATACAAATGTTCAAACTAATCTTTTTGTGATGTCACATGAAAAGATGCACCTGAATCAAGTATCCATTTATGCAAACGAGAATTGGCAGTTAAATTCAATTCAACATGATAAACAATATGACTTGTAATCATATAGACCCCACCATAACCACTATCGGAAATAGAAGACAATAAATTTACCTAATCTATCTCTTTACCCTTTTGCTTATTTTTCTCTTTATAGAATCCTTTATAAAATGCCTTGTGTTCCCACAACCAGAGCATTTCTTAACATTGGTCCTAGTTTTGGATCTAGGCCTACCTTGCTCTTATTTTTACCTCCATTACTACTTGACTCACCACTGCTTTGGTACCCATCATGATTGTTTTGCCTAAATTGAGTTCTACCCCTCATTATGTGATTCTCACCACTTTTCTTATCATGCTTTTCAGCTTTAATTTCCATCTCCTTACTTCTAAGGGAGTCAATGACAATTTCGGGAGTCAAAAGTATCTTTACCATACTTAATAACATTTTTTACGTCCTTATAAGTATCAAGTATGGAATTCAGAGAGATAATAGCCTTGTATGTATCAAACTCTAACTCTTCATAATTTGTTATATTTTGAACGAGTTTGTTAAACACGTCTAAATTCTCATCAAGATCCTTTGAATGGTCCATTTTGAAATTGAAAAAACGCTCAAATAAATAAAATTTTTGGAGTATTCCAACTTTTTCCAAAGTTCTTTAGTGGTTTTCAGTTTATCCACTTTTCTCAAAACTGCGTCAACCAAGTGTAAAATAATTGAGCTATAAGTAAGCTCATGAGCTTCTACTTTTTGTTCTTTTGAAAAATTAGCGACAAAATTGCCATCAATGATTTTTGAAACTTTTTGTTGAACCAAAATACCTATCATTTTTTTGTTACCAGATTGAAAAGTCATTTTCCGTTAAAAGTTCCGAAATCAAAATTGTGTGTTGTCATTTTTAATAATCAATTAAGAATACAAGATCACAATTAAGCCACACAAAGTAGACCTAGCCGCAAATATACACTGTTTTAGGTTTTTAGGGTTTTGTAAGATTCTCGATCTTAGATCAATAGAATGTTCAAACGAGTAATGTCTAGGTATTCTAATAACTTAACAGTGCAACAAGATATATGTCAATCAAAATAGTTTCACACACAAAATATCACAAAGATAATATGTTGGAATTATCAAATAAACAATTTACTCACGTAGCAACTAAAAGCAAGTAGTTCCTAATTTCTAGTACATGCAATTGTTACCCCACACGGTAACTCCAATCTTATTGTCACCCCACACGATGATGCGCTACTGCTAGAAATTAAACATGATTAGCCAATTTTCCAAAGCAGACCTATCTGAGTCCGTAAATTACGATGAATATGATTTTCACACTTTAGGGCCACCAATATTCGCCCTAAAGTCTGCCGCAACCGATCGAATGCAAAACGAAATCACGAATACACAGGTGCAAAATCATCCAAATTTCATCGTATCACCTGAAACAGAAAGCTAACACCACAAACACGTTAGAAATCTTGTTAGGATAAAATTGTCAGAAGAAAGTTTCCCCACACCACGACGGACGCGCCGTCACCGCCGCCAACTATCACCACCACACGTGGTGGACCCAGGTGCACATCCACCTGCAAAAACTCTCTGTGGTACTGGATTCTTCAACCGACCACTGATTTGGTCGAAAAATGGAATTACATGTTCGAGTTTTATGGAAGAAAATCGGACAGTTTTCGATTTGTAATTTCTGCCGATTTTTGATCTATTTATCACCGGAATCCACACAAACCAGCGCTCTGATATCATATGTTGAATGAAAATTATCGATCACCAAGTGTTCCGAGTTTTGTATACCGTCAATATATCGAATCAAACACCACAATCCTCAAACCCAAACCATAAACCACTCCCAAACTCGATGCTTTCTTGGCTTGCCCACAAAGGACAAAGGTATGTGATGTTGTAGCCATAAATAACCACAAAAGGCTAAGGGAAAAAGAAGAAACAATAACACGTTGCAAAGGAAGCACTAACATGGATGCAATAATACTGCTCAAAGGGAGAAGGCAACAATCATATACTAACTCACACAAGTAACAGGAAATGGGAGCAGCATATATGGGCATTAGGTGGGCTTTAGGTCAATCATTAGTTAGGCCCAAGTAGTAATTGGTAATTGGTAATGGGTAAATGGACTATCAACCTAAAATACCACGCAAGAGTTATGGGTCGGGCCACGAGTAGCACTAGTTAAATTAAGCTACTTCAAATGACCCAAATAGATTATAGGATTGATTTGAACAACTGTGGTGTCGATGTTTTACTTCAGTCATCTGGTCGATACCGAGTGAATAAACAATGACTTTACATTATTGCTTGGGAGGTTGTTTGACAACAATTTGCTTTGCCTAACAAAAGCGCATTCTCCCTCTACGTGAAAGGTTCATCTAACAGGGTGGTAACCTGCCACTATGTGACAATCACTCATCTTTCCATCTCTAAAGGTCAACTTTCCATCGTTTTAAAGGTTCTCACAAAATAGTAGTATCTAATCACCATACAATAACGTTGACTTTGATTCACTTCCTGACTCATGGTATCTCCACAAAACGGTAAAAATAACTTGCAATCGTGGTATCATTGTACTCCGACCATTTGGCATATCCCTATTTTGGAGAGTGAATCTTGGCATTACTTAAAGCCGTCATCAACTTGAGCTATTTTAGATATTTAAGCTTTTTGCCCGGATCTAACTACTAACCAAAAAGCTAACAAATTATTAGGTCTCAATAATACAATCATTATTTATCTAAAACTTCTAATATGAATGGTATAAATCCCAAACAAACGTCAAGTAAAGCTGCTCATGTATACCTTTTGATGTTATCAATAAGCTCACCACAAGTCTAGCTAATACACTTCACCCAACTAATTATGGACAATAAGGTAAATGAGGCTAATAGTTTTCACCCGATCAGTAGCCATTAACAACATGGTGCACCAGTGCTCTTGGAGCCAAACTGATACACAATAAGTTCAATCCCTGAAGCTAACATTCATTACTTTTATAAGAATGGCAACTGATGCTCAATAAATGCTTCGCATTCCCAAAACCACGCATGACGATTAAAGCAGTTTAAAGCTCACGATGATAATCTCTCACTATTATTTTTTATTTTCTAGAGTCTATGTCTCAACCAAAAAATTGTGTTGAGTTCTTGGTCAATTCCATATTATAGTAGTATCTGGGTTCCCATGGAATACTTTGATAATGCACAAATTTGTGTTCTGATACCAACTGATACGAGTCGACCCTTGAGTCTCTTAGTGAGACTATTAATCGCATTCATACAATGGTAGTCTCACTCGAGTCATTCAACTACCTTCAACCAACTTACATCATGAGTCTAGACATGACCTATTGCATATTTTGTCAACCAGGCTTAGTGGCATGTAATCATCCAGATACATCCCTACAGTGTAATTGGGGCCAAGGTGCTCACCTATTTGTAATTCACATCTTCTAACTTACCCACATGCTCATGCATAACATACAGTCCTCTCTAAACACACTCGTTGAGAATGATCTCTCGTAGACCCATCCAAGCCTTGATGATCATTTGTATGCCCATAATGCATCCTTGTGAGCATCACTTTCTACATGCATTTTAATTTAGTGCTTGCCTCCATTCTCTAAGTCAGTGTTTAATCCAAGTAGGGCAATTCATTAATTCATGGCTAGAAGAGCCTTCATAACATACTCGTTTCTGCAATATTCATACTTTCCATATTCGTCTAGCTATTTGGCATCGCTCCACGATGGCTTAACATCAAGTGATGGTTCCCAACTCAAAACAAGTAATCTGCCCTAGAGATGCCTAAAGTAGGCCATTGACGCCCTTTGATCCCTTGCATAAGGATAGCTCGTAGGCTGCTCTTTCGTGGGAACAAAAGCACGAGAGATGTTGATTAACTTCTCATTAAGTATGTCCTCTTATAATATAGTCTTAGTACAAAAAAATACAAGTGATACCAATAGGCTTCTTTTAGCAGAGGAATCATAATTTTCATAATTGATGTTCTCGACCTCCAAAAGAGGCTTCATGTGATCCACAACAAAGATAACATCTTCAATATCAAGTTCACAAAGTTACAACCCCAATGGATACACAATCCTTGAGGTTTATAGCTTTTTATAATATATTGAAACTACGACAATGTCACTGCTAATATTGTTGCATTTGGCCCTCTACATTTCCTTACCAAACGAACTCCTATTATAATTGAAATTGGTAGGAAACTTCATAATTCATTAGGCAAGCTCTCTGTAGAACGACTTCATAAACTTGGTTTCTCCCTTTGCTCAGCACGAACTTGCTATCATTACAACCAACTATTGAACTTATGTAAAGTCAAACTCTTAGCCCCCTCAGGGCAAAGCTCAGTGTTACAAAGGACATGAGTGAGGTAGTCTCAACTGAGTTGGCAGCCTCAATGTGAGAGTTCGATTCTTGTCTCTAACAAGGTTTGGAATTGGACTCTTTGTGGGCACCAGTACGACAGCTTTTGTACACTGACCTACTGAGGCACATCTCGCGATTTACCTCCTCCATGATACTCTAGGGACGGGGTGGTGGGGGCCCTCAAGGTTGGGGTTCAACCATTTATGTCGAGTCAAGCTCTCCTGTCATTCACAATTGGTCATAACGAACATTAGCATCATGCTAAAGTTGTTATAAATGACATCGTAGGTCAATTTAGCCCTCTAATGTGGGGAAGATAGTCCGATCTAGGCTTCCATCAATTTTAAATAGGAATCTTTTTTGAATATCGTACTATAAAACTAGAATTTGAAAATACTTGTTGTTGGGCTATGATGTCGGTCCAGTCCAATTGGTAGGCAATGATGATGGGACCTAATAACTTCAACCGAAGAAGCCCATTAACTTGGACCTAATAACCAAATCAGGTGAAATAGCGTATAAGGAATGCGACTAGATGACATATAAGGAAATGGCCGGTTGACTCGGCCATATTTCCATAATGACCTTTGACCATTAAAAAAAAAGCTAAAAGCTAAAATGATAACGTTAAACACCAAAACCTAAAAATACATTAATTTTCAACCAAGTGTTTGAGAAAAGAGGAAAAAAGAAATTTCAAAACAACTCACACAGTCTAACAGTCGGGATCCAGACGAAGAAGTTATACTCACAATTAACCCAAGATTGACCACCACACAAACCGGCCATCATCTTTAACAAGATTAGTTTTTTTGGGAGTATGAGATTAATTCTTCATTTATTATGTTTCAAAAATTTGTGAATTAAATTGTTATGTATAATATTTATTATTTAGATGAATTATTGGGTGTAATAGTTATTTATGTGTGTATATTGTAATTTAATACCTTATTCTCGTCGAAAATGGTGATTACTCGCCATTTTCGCTGAGAAACTGTTTACAGTCGGATTGCAGTCGGCTCATTCCGACTTTCATTTTCCTTACTTTTTTCTTTATTTTCTTTTCAATTTAAAATTATTTTTAATTCTTTTCTTATTATGATAAAATATTTTTTTTTCAATTTTAATTAAATAATATTTTTATTCTTTCTTTAGATTTTATAATTTTCTTTTGTTTTTATTATAATAATTTTTGTAAATAGTTTTAAAATTTCTTAATTTTTTTGTTCACATTATAAATAATATTTTTTCGATTTAAAATTCTTTTCTTTTTATGATAAAATTTACTTTTTTCAATTTTAATAAAATATTATTTTATTTAGTTATCATAATTTCTATAAACAATCAGCCAGTCCGACTTTTTTTTTCTCTCACTTGTTTTTCTCCATTTTCTTTTCAATTTAAAATTATTTTTAATTATTTACCTATTATGATAAAATTTAATTTTTCCAATCTTAATTAAATAAAATTAATATTCTTTATTTAACTTTTTTAATTTCCTTTTGTTTAATTTGTTTTGTTTTTTTATTATGATTTTTTGTGGAAATAGTTCTCAAATTTCTTAATTTTTTGTTCATATTATAAATAATATTTTTTCGATTTAAAATTATTTTTATGATAAAATTTATTTTTCCAATTTAAATTAAATAATATTTATATTCTTTATTTAATTTTCATAATTTCCTTTTGTTTAATTAGTTTTTTTCTTTTTCTTTTATTTTTTTTAGAAATAGATTTAAAATTTCTTAATTGTTTTCTTCATATTATAAATAATTTTTTCAATTTAAAATTATTTTTAATTCTTTTCTTTTTTTGATAAAACTTAAACTTTTGCAATTTTAATTAAGTAATGTTTATATTTTTTATTTAAATTTTTTTAATTTCTTTTTTTTTTTATAATTTTTTTTGGAAATATTTTTACTTTCAATGTTGTCGCTCATCATCTTATTTTTATATTTTTAAAATTAAATCATACATAATAATAATATTAATATTACTAAATAAATAAATAAATGAGGTAGTAAATGAAAAAAAATTAATCCTCAACTTGTTTCGCCTCCCAAAAATCTTTGGCTCCGAGGCCATCCTTTCTTAGTCGCTGTTTCTATGTAAATACTTCACCTTATCATGTCGTGGCTTAAAAATCTTAAATATTGAGAATAGAGCTTTGGGTATGATGAATTGCAATCAAATTTTAAAAGTGGTTTGGTTTAAATTTTACATCCACAAGTTGAATATGTGGCATATTTACTTGGGAACGTAATTGCTTTCAATTTTAACGTTCATATAGGATTGTGACATTTAGTAATTGGATAACAAAATGATTAGCATTGAAAATAATTAAAGTCTATTATAAGATTAAGACAAATTAAAGTTTGGTGACCCAAATGAAATTCCACTAAAAGTTCAATGGCCAAAAATGAAATCAACTCAATATTTCTTTCTTAACTGAAATTCATATATATATATATAAAGAAGAATATGAAGAAATAGAAAGAAATTTAGAATATATTGATAATGAAAAAATTTATGATATGTTAGTAACAGAACAAGACATAGAAAATTTAATATCTAGATTAGAAAAATGGAAAATTTAGGATAAAATGTTTTAAAATATTGGGAAAAAGATAGAGTTTTATGTGAGTTAAAAATTAAAAATCTAGAATACATAATAAAAACTAAAAATATTATAGCCACAAATTTGGACTTAGAAGATTTTAAAATGCATATAGAAGAATTATTAAAGTTAGGAGAAAATCAGAAAGCCCTCATAGGTCAGCAGCTTTTATAGTTGGAAAACATTCAGAAATCATTAGAGTAAAAAGTAGAATGGTTATTAATTATAAAAGATTAAATGATAATACTATAGATGATGCTTATAATATACCAGATAAGACAATATTAATAAATAAAATACAAGATTGTAAGATATTTAGTAAATTTGATTTAAAATCATGATTTTGACAAGTTAAAATGCATCCAGATAGTATAAAATGGACAGCTTTTACTTGCTCAGAAGGACATTTTAATTGGCTAGTAATGCCATTTGGAATTAAAAATGCACCAAGTATTTTCCAAAAGAAAATGGAAAATATTTTCAATAAGCATAATAAATTTGTTATAGTTTATAGAGATGATATTTTAGTATTTAGTAAAAATAGAAGAGAACATAGGGGACATTTACAAATAGTATTTTCAGAATTCATTAAACATGGTTTAATTATTAGTAAAAAGAAAATGGTTTTATTCAAAGAATTCATAGATTTTTTAGGAGTTAATATAAGAGAAGGGAAAATTAAACTTCAACCTCATATTTCTCAAAAAGCTTTAGAGTTTCCAGATAAAATAGAAGAATTAAAGCAAATTCAGAAATTTTTAGGATTAGTAAATTATGCAAAGACCATTTATAAAAGATTTGGGAAAAATTGCAGGACCATTATATGCAAAAACTTCACCAACAGGACAAAAATTTTTTAATCAAGAAGATATAAAATTAGTACAAGAAATAAAAAATAAGATAAGAAATCTGCCAGAATTATCTATGTCATTAGACACAGATTATTTGATAATAGAAACAGATGGAAGTATATTAGGATGATGAGCTATTTTAATTTGCAAACCTAATAAATATACTGATAAAAGAACAGAAAAAATGTGTAGATATAATAGTGGAAATTATAAAGAAAAAGGAAATTTAAGTAGTATGCATAATTATTAGCTGTAAATTATGCATTAGACAGTTTTGAATTATTTATTATTTCTAAAAAAGAAATAACTATAAGAACAGATTGTATAGCAATAGTTTCTTTTATTAATAAAATGAAAATAGATTCAAAAAGAAGTAATAGACGTAGATGGTTAAATTTTATAGATAGAATTACAAATACAGGGATTAATATAGAATTTGAGCATATTAAGAGTAGTGATAATAAAGCAGTAGATATATTAAGTAGAATGATAGTAGATAAAAATTATTTTGCTTAACATAAAACTGTTTTACAGATGTCAAGGTCCAGGCCTTTAAGACCTGGGATTCCTCCAGAAAACTCATTTGCATCAAGAATTTTACCTCAAACTTTTTCTAGTCAGAACAGACCATTCTTACAAGACCGTTTAAGGTTTGGAAATCAAGAACTCCTTGTATTTCCTAACAGTAATATTTCATTCAAAGATTTATCTCATATTTCATTATCTAAAGAAGAAAAGTGTATTTTAGATAATTTATGGATTTCTTATAATAAGAATCCAAAAGATCAAAAGTATTTTCTTACATGTATGAATGCATTGTCAGAACATTTTAATCAGAACAGAATTAAGTTTAAATTTTATGTTGTTGTACAAGGTAAAAATCCAGGAATTTTTCATTCATGGTTAGAAGTTTTAGACTGTATTAAAAATTTTCGAGATCCTTTATATAAGGGTTTTACTAATTTCAAAGAAGCAATTGAAGCAGCTAGACAAAATATTGGAATAAATTTTTATATTTCTCCGTCTTTAAAAAATTATTCAGATTCTCCTTTAGATTTTTCACCTAGCAAAGACCAGAATATTTTCTGCCAACATTGTGAGTGTATGCCTCTATTTTAAAGTTGTTAATGAAGCCAATCAGAATCTTATTTTAGAAAGAACTCAACTTCAGAAGAAGATTACTCAACTGGAGAAAGAAATTATTGAATTGAAAGTTCCATATCCTAAAGGTACTATGGAACCTAAGAAGTCCATAGCTAGTCCAGCTTAAATGGTAGCTGGTAAAGACTTTTCAAACCCGTTGATGGTTGTGAGTGTATGCAGAGAAATTTTAAAGTTGTTAATGAAGCCAATCAGAATCTTATTTTAGAAAGAACTCAACTTCAGAAGAAGATTACTCAACTGGAGAAAGAAATTATTGAATTGAAAGTTCCATATCCTAAAGGTACTATGGAACCTAAGAAGTCCATAGCTAGTCCAGCTTAAATGGTAGCTGGTAAAGACTTTTCAAACCCGTTGATGGTTGTGAACTTACCAAAAATTCAACAGGCACAGGAGGCTGTTGATTCTCCTACTAATCAGACTCAGCAAACTGAAAATTTTGCTACAGATCAAGGCAAACAGATTTGGGATACTTTAGGCCAGCCTAGTGGAAAGTTTGATTATTTAGTTAAATATAATCCATCATGTTCAGAGTCTGCAAAACAACAAGTCAAGACTTGCTTAGATAAAGGAAAGGCTATAGCTCAAGAGAATTTTACACAAGACAATTTAGATCCAGTAATGTTTCAAGACAGTCAAGATCCAAATGAAGAAGTTATCTCTATCAATAAAATTTTAGCTCAAATTCAAGAATTCCAAGATCAATCAAAGAATGAAGAAGGAAATTCTTCCAGAAGAAAAAAGAAAATTATTATCAAGAAAAAGAAAAAAGATAATCTCAAAGAAAGAATTAATGAAGCAGTTAAAAAAACTTTTGAAATAGTTTTAGAAAAACAAGAAGCAAGGGAAAAAGAAATCTCAAAATGCCCAAAAAGTGAGAAAGATCTGGAACTAATATTAATTATTAGCACCATATGTTAGAACTATAAAACATACCTACCGGAATGATCCATCGGTAGTTTAAAAATTTAAAACAACATATTTTTGTGGGATATCATAAATTAATCTAAGAATAAGAAAGATTAAGAATTTCCCTTTCGGGAGAGAAAGAAAATTAGAGCATTTCTGTAAAATGATGAATTTATCACTCTCTTTAAATAAACAAAAAGAAAAGATAAATACATTATTACGATCAAATTTTTAAATCTTTAAAAAAAATATAAACAAGTCCAACTTAAAACAATTAAAAACAGGGGCTATTCCAAAATCTTCTTTTTTTTCAAACTCATGTATTTGCACAATAAAATATTTTATATGTAAACACAAATTTTTTTTTTCTATATTTTAACCACACATTTAAAAAAAAAAAATCACTATTCAAAACCTCATTTTCCCATAGAAAAAAAAACACTCATCTTAATGATAGCCCAAGAATAACTAACCAAGAGGGGAGTGAATTAGTTTTTAAAACTTTTTCGAAGAAATAATCTAAATTCAAGCAAATAAAGACTAAATAGATTAATTCAAATAATAAGCACAAATATAAAAGCGATAAGTAAAAGTGATAGATGATGCAAACGATATACTTGTGGAGGTTTGATCCAAAGTAATGATCTACATCCTCTGTTACCAAACTCTTCGGCACGAGCAATGTCTTTTCACTATGTTGATTAACTTATGGTGCAATTCAACCCCGATGACTTATAAACAAAGATATCCTTATACAATGTTGATGTGGAGTTTGTGGCGTAATGATGTTGGGCTTTGGCTGAAAAATGAGGTGAATCTATTTCCTTATGTGGGTTGTTGGGCTAGACTTTTAATTGTATTCTTGGTGGCCCATGTTCCATTCTGGTAGAAATAGTGTTTTTGATTTTGCACTTTAGCTGAATTCGTTTTACTTATAATTGGACGGTCGAGATGTCGCCAAGTGTCGGCCAATATCCATTAGATGGTGACTCTTCTGGAGACTTCTCTAAAAGGCTAGGGCAGGAGCCTTTAGACGATTCATTCTCTCATTTTCTTGGACTCTGTTATTTCGAACTCTCTGTTCTCCTATGCACCGTTTCTGATTTGCACTCTGATATTGAACTCTCTTGTGAATCAAGTGTTGTATAGCTTTAGTACATTTCTTGAGTGATTTGTAGTGAGCTGATTTTGTATCCTTGTGGATTTCTTCTGTTGTTCAATAGAGAGAGTTTCATAAACTATGAAGAAATCTTGAGTGATTCTTACCGAGTGCCTTGGTGTATTGATGAACGGACTTTGATCCTTGGTTAATATAGTGATCTCTTCCGGTTGGCGGAAGCTCAAAAGGGGATTAGGAATTTATTTCAAACCTCTTGCCTTAGGGCGAAAACTCTTCGGTTCTTTACTATTTTTCGATTTCTGCACATTCAAATTTTTGTTGTTTGGTAGTTTGAAGTTGCTAATTAGTGTAACTCGATCTTTACAGTTGAGTTTTACGAGACCTCAATATGACCTACACGGTGACTTATGTAACAAGGGGCACCAATCTTATACAATGTTGATCTTTAAGAGATTTTAACACGACGCACATTTCATCAAAGTGATTTTACAATGCAATTCATCTCTTGATAAATAATACAAACAAATTAAGTATTAAAAGAGACTAACACTTCAATGAATAGCAGTAAATGATAGCTTAAGTGTTGGGTGAAAAATAGATGAATATGATAGTGAAAAGTTATATTCAATCAATTAAAGTGTTTCAATGAGAAGATGAAGAAATAATTACAATATACTTTCAAAAAACTTCCCGATAAATATCTCTCTTTTAATGGATGGTTGTAATAAATTAAGTAATAAGAGAGAAACGAAAAACTTTGATGAATATTATGATTTTATAAGTTTAGTTCAATCAATCAAAATTTCAATAAGAAGAAGAATAAAAGTTTATGCAATGTAAGTGCAAAAACCTTCTTAAAAAATATATCTCTATTTCAATGGATAATTTGTGATAAGTTAAGTAAGAGAGAAATTAAAAATTTCAATGAATATGATGATTTTTCAAATTTGATTAAATCAATCAAAGTTTTAAATATGAAGATATAGAAATGTTTATGCAAAATAAGTGTAAAGATCTTCTTAAAAAATATATCTCTCTTTTAAAATTGATATAAGTAAATTAAGCACAAAAGAGGGATGAAAAACTTTGATGAGAGAAATGTTTCAAGAAGTTTTTAATTCAACAATCAAAGTTTTTGTTATGAAAAAATAAATGAAATGAATATAAAAATGTAAGCTCAAAGAGGATTTTTCAAATATATTTATCAAGAAAGTATTCTTATAATTGTTATAATAAATGCAAAGTGAAGTGGTATTTATTGTAATCAAAATGTAATAAATTATGTCCAACCAAACGACCATCCAGACGTCCGCCACTCATCCGGATGACCAACTAGCCGTTACGGTCAGAACAGTCAAAAATAATCACTTGACTTCCTTGATCTTCTTTGCTCAAGATCTCGTTATTGGTAATCTTCAATAGATCCTTGCTTGCCTTCGTTCCATGATTCTCATCAGATCGACTCAAAATAAATCCTTGTCAAAATGATCCTCAGATTCTATAGACAAATCCAAAAAACTAGAAAATTGTAAAACACATTTGAATAAAACTAACTTACAACAAAAATAAAGAAAATGGGTAACCTAAAATAGAAAACAAATGCTAAAATAGATCCCTAACAATGGAACTTGACCTTGAAGGTTTGACGACACCATCTGACAAAAATGTGTAGAATTGAAAAATGCTACTGAATTGTCCTTACAGACTAAAATCTGACAATCAAGCTAAAATTTATGCTCATTTTCGTAAATCCTCCATATTCCTCGCTCTTCTAATTGATCCACAACATTCCCTAGCACTTCAAAACAACTCGACTATGAGTTGTCATCGAGATACAAAAGCTAATTATTGTTCAAAACATGAGCATAAAGACTCGCAACATTCCGTTTAGTCTTCAGTTCAACTTCTTCCACCTTAGCTGGAATCAAATATACTAAAGTGGTCCTTTTTCTTTCATGCTCATCTTGAAACTTGGTGTCTTACTTGTTGCACGTGAACTCTCGGTCCATGTAGCTTGACCTTGCATGGCTTCCTTGATATTCTTTGCTCTTGACCTAGTAATCTTGCCCTTCGGAACATGCAAGGATCCTTGTTAGCTTGCCTTCCATGATTCTCATAAAGTTTTGGTGAGTTGGAACTAAGAGCTCATAAATGTGTATTTTTTCAGGGATATCCTAAAGGGGTAAAAGGGTAAAGATTGTGGTTAGAAATGTTAGTGGTTCTAAGATTATGTAGGGAAGTGACTTTTAATAAGTCAAACTTGTAAGTGTTATGCCCTAAATTCAATTGATAAGTGCATTTTGACATACTTATTTGACTGTCAAAACATGAGCAATTGTTGATTAAAATGTTGGAATATAGTTTAGTTCTATGCAATTCATGTTTTACAGGCAGGATAAAGTGATGAATATAGCGAAATAAGGAGAAACAAGTGAAAAATGGCCAAAATGGAGGAAAGTGAAAGTTCAGGGACTAAAGTAAAAATACTACAAACTTGTTTCCAACCCTGTGATGAAGAAAGAAGTCAAATGGGTAAAATATAGCCAAGACATTATCTCATATCAACTTTCAAGTTGAAAAGTTTTGCACTAGTTTTCAGCCTCATATTGAGACCAATTTTTGACATGGCAAAAGATCGAATTGGAAGTTGACATCTAAAGCAAAGTTATAGCCCTTTGAGTTATCTTTTCAACGACCAAAATACTGAAAGCCGTTCGGCGAAGAAACATTATAACCATGCGGCTGCATGGTCATCTACCGAGAATTCAAGGGTAGCAATTCTTTGTCCCTTGCGGCCGCATGGGTCATTCCCGTGATGAAATTTCAAGTTTTCATCTACGACTCAAACACTTATGGTAACTTACTTTGACATGATTTCTCAACCTTAAAAGACCCTAGAACACCCCAGAACATCTCCATACATGATTTTACTCTAGTTTTTGCTCAAGAAACACATGAGGAACTAAAGATTTTGGTGAAACTTCGAAGGAACTCAGTTGGAATTGGTGATTTCATGTCATTTATTCATTTATTTTGATATTTTCATTGTCAAACAATGTTATAATTTAGATTTTCATTCTCCTGAATTTACATTGAATTCAATTTAACATTTACAAGATTTTTCATGGATTCAGTCATGCTTTTTCCATTGTTCAATCAAACTATTTGTTGAGTTTTAATTTCAATTATTTATTGTTGATATTGATTTAGCAATTATTAAATCTTTCATAGATCCATTAATGCTTCTTCTATTATTAGATTGAACTAGTTGTCGAATTTTAATCTTAATTTCACTTTTTTGCGGATCAATTACTGCCATATGCTTAATGTATATGGTTGATCTTTGATCTTGTTTCAATAAAAATTGAGCGAATAGGTCATAAGTCTAGATTCTAGTATTATATTTAAAAATTAAATTAATTTTCATGATATATTTTCCGATTAGAGTGTCAGGATGAAAGCCTTTAATTAAGTTATAAAACTAAATAGTTGATGTGAATGATCATCTATTATTTAATTAATACTCAATTAAATGAAATAATAGAGTCCGTAGATTCAGATTTTAGTAATTTGTTAGTTACAAAGAGTTGTGATTAAGAGATATAAATTACATATGACTGAACCTTAAATCATCCATGATCGTAAGTAATAACGAGATACGGATGTCATTATTACGCGTAGACCATCATTTGTGACATTTCTTGCTTGCGAAGTAAGTAGCTGATCTCACAAGCTGTGTGGTGACACTTAAATAAATACGTGGATGTTTCGTTATAGAACAAAACATTGAAGACCCGCTGGGAAGATTCCACATAGATAATTATCTGAGTGTCGGTGATTAATTCTAACATTCGGTATTGAAATTGGTCCTTCGACTTGAGGTCATCATAGTGTGTTATCTCAGTCATATTTTGGTGATATAGGATGTTGCTCAGTCAAGGGTCACTAATATGACATCATTCGAGTATGTCAAGAATCATATAAAAATTGTAAATGATCAATAAAGGATTCGTCACTCTTAGATAGTAAGAGATATGATCCACATTTCATTCAGTTAAATTGATAACAAAATTCTTGGTGAAAGTATACTCATAAGTAGAAAACGAGTTTTCGATTTACGTTGACTTAATAGTGAGATTAAAGATATGATCGATAATTGAGATGACACATATCCATATCTCGTAATTAATTGGATCATATTGACGAATGGATTATTGTAATTCCCCGAGCTTTACGTTACATATATAGCCAATATGATTCATGCATGCTATTTAAAATGTCATTTGCATCCATTTCTCCTAATTGCTTTTTTTTAAAACTGTACATTTGATTCTCGCATGAGATCTTTATATGGTGTTAGCCTTCGACTCCTCGACCTAGGTGATGAAATCTACATTGAACGATGATAGAGAAGCTAGGTTAATCTAAATGTCGAAGAATGACTTGTTAAGTAAGTGGAACCTTGAAAGGTCGGAATTAGTATCGATAACGGATAAAGCTTTCCATTCGGTTGATCAAGGTCACCACCCTAAGTCGGTAATTGACCTATTTGGGACATGAAGCATGAAGTGACATGATCACTACACGATAATATGGGTTTTATACGACGTTATAAATCTTGAAGTGTGAATTGTTGAGATAGATCGGAGATCGGGTATCAATCGGGTAAGTAATTAACTGAACCGGTTAAGGAAGTAATGCTATAAAATATTTTGGGATCTTAGGACAGGTAAATTGGATTGTAAACACATTAAAATAAGCCAAGGATACTTGATTTTTACTTGCAATGATATGTACAAAATCAGATTGTAACCCCAAGTGAGCACCTCATGCTTAGTCACCTTCTACTTGTTGATTTATCCTTGTAATGGTAGATTCCTTCACTCTTAAGTATTTTCCACGTCTTCCACTTCTTTAAGACTTCAAATATGTGACATATTATCCATAAATGTCTTACAAACAACCCAAGGAGTGATATAAAATCAGAATGTAACTAGAAGGTGACACATCCTACTTAGCATGTGATGATTTGTCACTTTAACATCAAGTTTCTTCAAACTTAAGGCTTCTATCACATCTTCTAAAGCCTCATCACCTTATATTGGATAGATATATATCTTACAAGTCACATAAGGGTACAAATATGGGAAAGGAAGAGTCAAGTATGACTCCATGAAGCCACATCATGCTTGGACACCTCATGCTTGGAGACACTTGTCCTTTAACCACCAATTTCTTCATCCTTAAGTATCAAGAACGACCCCAACCCTTAAGACCCTTTATCTAGTCCCTAAAGAGGACACTTAACCCCAAAGTTTCTTCAAGTTATCTCCAAGTGAACCCAAGTGAAGAGGAAAACAAAAGCCTAGCACTCTCAAGTACACATTTCAACCAAAATTACTCCAAGTTTTAAGGTAAGATACTTTCCATGCTCAAGTGGTAGGATTTCATGGTAATATTTATGCTCAAGCTATGCATGAAAACCATATTATGAAAGTTGTGGACAAGTCCACAAAGTTAAATATCTATTTATGCCTTAGGACAAGTCCGAAGGGCACCGGCGAGCCGGAATGTGCAAGTATGTGTTTGAATGCTTTCATTTGTGTAGTATTAACATGTTAAATCTAAGCATGGTATGTTACTGAGTATTCTTTATACTCATAGAATTTTATACTAAATTTTCAAATCCATAATCGTTGAGTTGGTGGAAGTCAGTCGGCATATTCGATGATGGGTTAAAGACAAAGCTATTTTGTATCGAAATTTTCTTTTCGTATGTTTTGTTCGAAGAGTGTTTTCTATATGTTTTTCTTGTGGTATTATATATAAACATATATAAGACATGATGTAAAAACCTGGAATTAAATTTTGTAATTATATCTTTCATGTTATGCTAAGAGGCATTTTTATAGACCATTTCTTGCAATGATAAAAGAGGCAGAAACTAGACAGGTTTTTATGATCAATTCAAAATGCTGTTACTAACTCTATAAAGACCTATTTGAGACTCTAAAAATACTGCTGCGTTCCTCTTTGAGTTGTCTTTATATGAGCATAAGAATCACTCAATTTGAATATTTGTGGTCTGAGATATAAATTTTTAACCGTCAAAAGGTCAATCTGAAGTTTCTGTGCAGTACCTCACCGTTTTTGGTAAAACGTCTATATCATATGATCTTGGAAATTTTCCACATTTTAACATAGGAAACTAATTGGAAATATCTTTCTAATGCTGCAAATTTCATAGAAAACGGAGTTGGGATGAATTTTATAAAAATATTTTAACTGACTTTCAATCGGCAATCAAGGCAATTTTTTTTTTCAAGTTTATGAGTTTTTCCTATGCAATGAACTGCTATATCTATTGTTGGATATAGGAATTTTTTGAATCAAGTCATGTCTGAGATGATGAAGTCATTAACACTTATATAATAGGATCTTATTTTCTCCATATAAACCTTCCGAACCATTACACATTTTTATCCCTTTTCTTGCTCCAGAGTCAATTTGTAAACTTATTTTTTTGGGAAAGAATATGAATGGCAGTGATGAAGAAGAAGAAGATGATGATGAAATGGCAAGACTATTTTTGTTAAGTCGCTCACTTAAATTGTTGAACAACTTACTGTATTTGGGAGATAGAGGATACATTTATTCAATAAACAGTGGCATTACATAAGCATTTTACAAAGAAAACAGAAAACAAACTCCATGTATGATCACTCCTAAAAACTTGGCAAGAGGTCTAGACCAATTCAAATTAGTATCAGCACTAACATCTCACCCTAACAATTAGGGGATTATTAACAGAAAGTCAAATATAAAGTAGTAAATACAAAACCTTACTGCTTCAGCATATCCTCCCTTAAACTGAATTGCAAAAATGCAATCAGTTTACTTTAACTTCGAACACATACCAAGCTTATCACGCAGCCTCGAGAACACATCCAATCTGAGAGTCTTTGCCATAATATCAGAAAGTTGTTCTTGTGTGCTGCAGTGCACCAGTTCAACAGTTCCCTCCTTTGTCAAGTCACGCAAAAAAAAAAATGAAATCTCACATCTATATGTTTGCTCCTACCATGCATGACTAGATTTTTTGGAAGTTTTATGGACGAACTATTGTCACAATAAATTATTGTACACTTACTTTGAGTATGTCGTAGCTTCTTCAACCAAATTCCTTAGCATGCACAATATACTGCTGCAATGAATTCGACCTCTGTAGTGGACCCACAACTGGTTGCTTCTTCAAAGACCATGAAACTGCTCCAGTTCCAAGTATGAAAGTGTATCCATAAGTGCTTTTCCTATCATCAATGTCTCCTGCATAATCACTATCAGCAAACCCCACCAGTTCTTCTTCTCCACCTTTTTTATAAGCAATCCCCAGCTCAGTCGTTCCCTTCAGATATCCTAGGACTCTTTTGGCAGCTTGCAAGTGTATTTCAATGGGCCTCTTGATATATCTACTAATCAAACAAATAGAATACATCAAGTCCAGCCTTTTAGCTGTTAGGTACATGAGGTTGCCTATCATTTGCATGAACATTGTTGTATCTATAGGAGCTCCTCCATTCTTTGACAATGTAATGATTGGATTGTTCATCAAGTTGCTATTCAGCATTCCAAACCTCTCCAACACATCATATGCATATTCTGATTGATAAATATTCCATGTTGATTATGTATGACTTCTACACCAAGGAAATACTTCATTTTGCTAAGATTAGACATGGCGAATTCCTTCTTCATTGACTCCTTAAATCTCACAAATATATCCTCATTGTTTCTAGTAAAAATCAAATCATCTACTTAAAGACTACAATGAAATTTTTACCTCCATCTTCAATCTTCACAAACAGTGTGTGCTCACAATAGCATTTCTCAAAGCCCTCTTTAATGAAGTACCCCTTCAATTGCTGTACCAAGCTCGGGGAGCTTGCTTGAGTCCGTACAATGCTTTTCTAAGTTTGTAAACTTTGTGTTCTTCCCCCTTTCTTTGGAACCTTTGTGGTTGATCGACAAACACAGTCCCATTTAATTCTCCATGCAAAAACGCGCTTTTCACGTCCAATTGATACACACACCCCAACCCTTTTGCGCCGCAAGAGTGAGAATCAGTCTGATAGTATCCCATCTGGCCACTGGAGCAAACACCTCATTGCAATCGATACCATGCTGCTACGAATAACCCTTTGCCATAAGGCGCCTTAAACTTGTCCACCTCACCCTTCTCATTAAGCTTGGTTTTGTACACCCATTTCACCCCTATTTTCTTTGCTCCTTCTAGTAATGTTGTTAACTCCTAAAACAGGATGCTGTCACATGTACTATTCTCGAAACAAAGAAGTGAAATTTTGATTGTTCTATGCTGTCGCAGAATTCAATTTTTGGATGAGTTTTTTCAGATTTTTCTTAAAAGTTTATTTTTTTGGTACAAGAGTGTTATGGTATTTTTTTTATATATATATCTCTTTGATATAATTCCGTTTTAATTAAGCTTTTATGAGTTTCCCTATAAATAGGATTCATTATTTTCATTGTAAAAAAGGAAGACATTTTGTTGAGAGAATTAATATAGTGAGATTTGATTTATTCTTGTTCTTCATTGAACTACTTTGTGGCGTTCAACAAAATTCATAGCAAATTTCATAGTTCTTGTAATTGAAGGGTCAAGTTCTTCCATAAATTTTTGTTCCTTGATTAAATAAATTATTGGTTTAAGCTTCAAACGGGAATTTTAGCTTTCTTGGGGTTGTGATTCATTCTTTTGTGGGTTTCGGAGCTACTATTACTACGTGAGTTCACATCACTCACGATAGAAGCGAAACGAGGGAGTGGGTACAAGTAAGAGGCAACACAGAGGTAGTTAGGCTTCTAGGATTTGTACGTGAGAAGGGAAATTAGGGAGTGAGTTTGTGCAAGAAGAAAGAAGACATTAGGGAAATAAATTAAGAAAATAAATGAGGGAGTGGATAAATTTGAAAAACAAAGAACAAAGAAAGCATAGATCTTTGATTGTTCTACACATTGAAACCCACTTGAAGTCGCTCCAAGATTTTTCACTACACCTACGTGCCACATGAGAAAATCAAGAAATTACACTCCATTCCATAGGCGGTATCCATCTCCTCAAGAAGTTTAAAAATACTAGAATCTAAGGTAGAGCACAAAGATTTGCTAAAGCACCAAAGAAGACCAAAAAATCCATGGATCAAAGTGTTTGGGAGAGGAGTGAGACGTCGAATCTTAGAGAGGAAGAATGAATTGAAAGACTGTAAGGTAGAAGAAATTTGAAGGAGTCTATATTTAAGAAGAGGTAACACATAGGTAGTTTGGCTTTAGGGTTCATTTGTGAGAAGAGAAATGGGGCAGTGGGTTTATTATGAGAAGACGAGACAAATTACGAAAACAAATTAATGAAGAAAATAATAGATGGGCACATATTCTTAGGGATATCAATTCGACTCGTTAGATCGGACGGCCCGTAAAAATTCCGAGCCGACTCAGCCTGCCACTTTGTAGAATCGAGCCAGATCTCGGGCTAAGCCTCATTTTTGGGTAATGGCTGAGCTCCAGTAGACCCATGTCACAAGTAGTACAACTGATTGCTTGAAGGAGCCGGTTAGCTGCTTCTGGCAAGCCCGTTGCTATAACCAATTTTTATTTTAAAATTAATTTCAAAAATAATCGAGTCGTCTCGGCTCGGCTCCTCAATAAGGCTCGAGCTGAGCCTCGATCTTTCGACCAAGGTTTGCCTTAGCTTGGCTTGGCTCGGCTGGACTCGTGAGCCATTTTTTTGGGCCCTCAACCTAGCCACAATTTTCAGCTCGGGAGCCAGTTCTACCCAGCTCATTTACATCGTTACATATTCTTAGGAATAGTGCACCTACGAAGTAACTCTTTTATTGAATAGGACGCCCTGACATTACATTTTTTGAATTGGAAATTCTTCAACAAAGCAAAACAAACCCAACAACATATCACAAAAAAATGAATATTAAAAACAAGGTCACGTAAAAAAATTGAAATAAAAGAAAAAGTGCAAAAAATTAAAAATGAACAAAGAAACCATAGATCTTCAATTGTTCTACACATTGAAACCCACTCACAGATGCTCCAAGATTTTTCGCAACACCTACGTGCCACGAGAGAAAATCAAGAAATTGTACACCATTCACTTTCAGGCAATAGGTGGTATCCATCTCAAGAAGTTAACAAAAGGTGCATAAAAGTAGTAACTAAGAACAAAGAAACAGTAGGTCCTTGATTGTTCTACACATTGTGACCCACTTGAAGATTCTTCAAGATTTTTGCTACACCTATGTGCCACGAGAGAAAATTAAGAAATTATACTACATTCAATTTTGGGCAATATGTGGTATCCATCTCCTCAAGAAGTTAAAAATGAGAGAATCCAATACGGAGCACAAGGATTTGCTAAAACACCAAAAAATCCACTCTCTCAAAATTGAGGAAGTGTGTTTGTGCCTTACAAGAAAAGACAATTAAGAAAATAAATTAACGAAGAAAGCAGTAGATGAGAACACATTCTTTGGAACAATACACATATAGAGTAACTCTTTTAGCCCTCATTTGGCCTCTATTAAATTAAATTTTATTTTACTTTCTCCTATTTTTAACCACCCAATCTTTCATAAAATAATATTTCGCGTAAATCGAAAACTTATTATTCTTTTCAACCACCATTAAAATTTGAAACAATGGGGGCCCAACAGGGGCTTATTGTACAGGGTTGCTCTGAAATTACATTATTGAATTCAAAATTTTTAACAAAGCAAAACAAACCATACATCATAATACAAAAAAAAAAAAAAATTATTAAAAACAAGGTGACATAAAAATTGAATAAAACAAAGTGTGCATAAAATTTAAAACAAAGAAAATATAGGAATCCAACAAAATGCACAAAGATTTGATTGAATACCAAAAAATCCATGGTTCAGTCTGTTTAGGAACGAAGGAGTGGTAGCTTGAATCTTGGAGATGAATAATGAATTGAAAGTCGCGATATAAGAGAAATGATGGAGTGGGTTTGTGCTTTCTCACAAGCAACACGGAGATATTTCGGTTTCTAGGGTTCGTATGTGAGAAGCGATTTGAGGAAGTAGGTTTGTGCCTGACAAGAGAAGACAAATTAGGCAAAACAAAATTAATGAAGAAAATAGTCTATGGGAACATACTCTTAGGAACAATACACATATGGAGTAGCTCTTTTATTGTATGGGAATGCCCAGAAATTACATACCACATAAAACGTATACTAGAAACAAGGTCACATGGAAATTGAATTAAAATAAAAAATGTATAAAATTAAAAACAAAAGAATTTGACCATAAATCTTCGATTGTTCTACACATTGAAACCCACTCAAAGATTCTCTAAGAATTTTTGCTACACCTACGTGCCATGAGAAAAAAAAAATCAAGAAATTACACTCCATTAACTTTTGGGCAATTGGTGGAATTGAACACAGAGATTTGCTAAAACGCCAAAAAACACGAAAAAAATCCACAGTTCAAAGAAATGAGGAAGTGGGCCTTTGCGTCAGAAGAGGCATCACGGATATAGCTCGGCTTCTAGGGTTCTTTCGTAGGAGAATTGAGTGAGTGGGTTTGTGCTTGCGAAGAAAAGATTAGGGAAATAAATTAATGAAGAAAACAGTAGATTTCACACATTCTTAGGAATAGTGCACATATGGAGTAACTCTTTATTGTATAGGGATCCCCAGAATTACAGTTTTGAATTGAAAATTTTCAACAAAAGTGAACCCAACCTTACAACATACCACATAAAACGAATATTAAAAAAGGGGGGGTCACATAAAAAATTGAAATAAAAGAAAAATTGCTAAAATTTGAAACAAATAACAAATAAACCATAGATCTTCGATTGTTCGACATATTGAAACCCACTCAAAGATGCTCCAAGATTTTTCGCAACACCTGCGTGCCACGAGATAAAATCAACAAATTGCACTCCATTCACTTTTGGGCAATATGTGGTGGTATCCATCCTCAAGAAGTTCAAACATACAGGAATCTAACACGGATCATAAAGACTTGCTAAAACACTAAATAGGTCAAAAAAAATCCACGATTCAAAGTGTTTGGAAGTGAATGAGTGAAAGGTCGTGTTAGGTACAAATTATATAATGAGCAATTTCTAAATTTATAATTGGAAATTTCTTTACTCAAAATCATGTTTTAATTGAATTATATTTGGAGTTAATTGAGTTGTAATAAATTCAAAAGAGAAGTTATTGAGTCTTAGTTATAGAAAAAATAGTGACCTCACAACTCAAAAAGAAGTCAAAGAAATTAAAAAAGAAAATCAAGATTGAGACTTCAAGAAGTTGAGCAAAAAAGGACTCAACGTCGCATGCTTTGCGCCCACTTGGCGCTCTAGCGCTGAAAAGAAAATTGAAGCAGAATGCTAGAGCTCGCTTGGTGCCCGCCTGCTCGAGCATCAATTTTATCCGGCCATAATCCTAATTCAATTTTAAATATGATTTTCAATCCCTTTTCATCACAAATACTACCTGCTACACACACACTCACACAACCTATGGTCTATCCGAAAGCAGGTTAAAGTATTATATTACTTTAGATATCACATTATTGAAGATCCAACAACACATTCATTGATTCTTTGATTCAACACGATATTCATATATTGATTCATCATTAGAGCCGTGTTATAAGTCAAGAGTTTGTTCTTCGAAAGCCAAATGCATATTCATATCTCTTGCATTAGCCTATAGATCAAAACACAAAAGATTTTTAATCAAATACTTTGGAGTTCTAGTTAGCCTTCAGAGTTCTAGAGTTTTGGGAAATAGGCGCTTGGAGTACCTGCGCTCAAGGTTCATTCTTTTTTATCCACTCGAAGAGGAAAGTAGCTTAGAGTTCTAAGATGTGCAGGTGTGCAAAACCAAAGTGGGGTTAATTTCACAAACGGTCACCGAACATATCTAAAAATTACAAAATGGGCACTAAAGTTTAAAACTTGCAGAAACGGTCACTAAAGTTTTAATTTGTTTCACAAATAGTCATTGAAGGACCGTTATGATTTTAATTCGAACTTAAAGGACCAAAACACGTGAACATAGAAGTTTGACCACCTCAAGTGCAAATTTCTTGCTATTAAGTGCCACCTTTGGAGTTTAGATGGAAATTGTAAAATTGATATTTTAATTCTCGTTCCACCTATATACGTACAAGATCATAAATTTAGATATGAGATATAAATATTTTTCTATATTTTTGTGTGATCATGCATAGAATTCCTTGCTTTTAATACACTTTCATTTATTTTAGTTCACATAAAAATATAGTGTATTCTTGTTTAAACGAAATTTGCACTTGAGGTGGTCAAGCTTCTATATCTATGTGTTTTGGTCCTTTTAGTTTGAATTAAAATCATAACGGTCCTTCCACTGACCGTTTGTGAAACAAATTAAAACTTCAATGGCCATTTGTGAAAGCGAATGAAACATCAGTGACCGTTTCTGCAAGTTTTAAATTTTAGTGACATTTTTGTAATTCTTAGGTAAGTTTAGTGACCGTTTGTGAAATTAACCCACCAAAGTGAGAAGTGTCCGGACTAATTTTAAGTTAACTTTTTTATTGAATTTTAATGGAAAGTTTACTCGGAGGATTTTTTATTCCTGTGAAGTGTTCTTCAAGGGGTTTTCGTCCGTGGTCATATTTTGTATTACTTATTTAATTACTACTTTGATCTAAATTTTTGAGGTTGTTTAAATATAGGAATTAATTGGATTACTTACCTTAATCATCTAGAACCAATTAATAAGTGACCTCTTGCTTTTAATTGGTTTAGTTCCGCATCTGGGTCTAAACAACGAAAATTTCCTACAAGTAGTATTAGTGCAGTACATTGTTAGGAAATAAAATTTCAATTGGTATCAGAGAATAATTTCAATCCCTGACCCTATTTGTCTTGGTCAATCACTGTCCGTTCCTCCTTATTTTGATTGTAGTAATTATGACTACTGGAGGTTTAGAATTAGAGCCTTTTCTCTATAGATGAACGGGTTTGGATTAGTGTATAAAAAATGTTGGACTGCCCCTACTACCAATTGCAGGTGTAGGTAACCCCTACCGAGGTTTCCACTTGGTTTAAAAATGATTTAGATGAGTGTAATTAGAATAGTAGAGACATGTCAATGTCATTTTTATGGTTATTTCGTCCTAAGGAGTTTAAAAGAGTGTCCATGTGTGAGAATTCGAATGAGGCTTGGAATATATTAGAAATCAAACCTGAGGGAACCAAAATTGTTACAAACTCTAATATGTAGATGTTGACTACTAAATTCGAGGAAATTAGGAAGAAAGATGATGAGTTTGATGATTTGTATGCTAATTTGAGCCCTTGTTTGATCCACATTATTTTAAAAATATATTTTTCTCTATCTTCCTTTCAACTACTCATTCTTCAATAAAATAATATTACACACAAATTCAAAAAATTTCCTTATTTTTTAATCACATTATCCATCAATGTTTTATTCCAAAATGCATTCTTCCAATAAAATGGAGCTAAGACAATAGTCAATTCTAGTTTTAACTTAGGTGAAGGCATCCTGGAGGCTAAGATTGTGAGAAAAGTTATGAGATCACCACCTGAAAAATTTAGACCTAAGGTAGTAGCTATTGAACAAAGCAAGAACTTAGATGCAATTAAAGAAGAACTTGTAGAATCTCTTCAAACATATGAACTTAGCCTACCTCACTCTAAGAAAGATAATCCATTTGCCCTCAAATCTATTAGGGAAGAAGACGATGACACTACTGACAATGACTTTCTTAAGGATAAGAAAATAGCTTAATTTGTTAAGTCTTTTAAGAAAGCCTATAGGAATAAGAAGAAACCTCAAGATAAATACAAGTGTGAGTCTAGTAAATCTAAGAAAGATAATCAAGAGAAGAAAGATACTAGAGATGCTTAGAAGAGGTCTATGAACTATCATGAGTGCCGGGGCATTGGTATTATTAAATCTGAGTATCCAAGTTATGAGAAAACCTAGGTAAGTCTATAAATGCTACTCTAATGCTACTCTCACTGATGGCGGTCTAACTCTTATAATCAAACTGACAACTCCAGTCTTGATAAGGGAAGAAATTATATGGCATTCACTTCCATAGTTAAGAGTGATGCGGACGTAAAATAAAGCGAGTGTTCAGAGGAAGATTATGAGGATGATGGGGATATTCATGAGGCTTATGACCAATTGTTTGAGGAGTACCTTAAGATTAAAAAGGTGAATCACATGCCTTTAAAAAATCGCATAATCTTCAGTTACAAAATGAGAGTAAAAAATGGTCAAACTTGAGGAGTCTAGTAGTAGATCAATTGAGTTAAGGGGTGGAGAAAAAGTCCTTAAAAGTTAAGGTTAAGACTTTTACTAGTGACCTTGAGAAATCTAGTAGCCAACTTCAATCGTTTACTTGTAGGTTTAAGAAGATTGGCAATTTGGTAGGATTGAATAAACATAATATCCATGTTGCTTCATCTTCTAAAACTAAGTTGGCTCCTGCCAGATTAAGTCTAAACCTCAACCTAAAGTTGGTCCGAGGTTCATTCCTACATGTCATACTTGGGGTGTTTTGGGTCACATTAGACCTAAGTGCAACAAACAAGGTCTAAATACTCATGTTAGATTCATAACTAATCAAGTGAGTCACTCAATTGAACTGATGACTCAATTATCTAAGATTACATATTTTTATAAAAAAGTTTGGTAAAAAAGAGTGAACTCACAAGTCAAAGTGATGTTAATTGCAGTATTACTCTCGTTGCTTTTCATATAAAAAGGTTTGGGTAAAAAAGAGCACTTGTTTGCCTCGTTGAGTAGGTTGTTAGGTACATGCGTTTGCTTTATTCATGATCTTTACATATGAGCATGCACTCTAAACTTTTTCCTTGTTTTATTTCGTTTGCATTTTGGTTATTATTATGAAAAAGAAAGATGAGAGAATATGAAAAGAAAAGAAAAAGGGAAAAGGTTTTCGAAGTCTAACAGATGCTAAATATGATCTTTTCTAAATAAAATAGGTCCTAGTAGCAGTGGGTTTGCCTTCATAATTTGAAAAATATACTCATTCACCAATGATTCTTTGCATGTCCTTTCTCATTGATTTTAGACTTTGAGATTTGCTTACATGATTTTAATGGCACTTTTAAGATGTGAATAGCTTATACAATTTACTCCATTTAGATTTAAAATGAGTTAAGTGAAAAAATTTATTGTTTATGAATTATATATGTATTAGTAAGAAAATTAGTTGTTTATGATGTTATATTTAAAAAATCCATGAAAATTAGTTGTCTTTTTATTTTATTTGCAAAATTTTGAATATAAGCATGTGCATATTGTTTTTAACTCATCACTCTCGGTGACATTCATGTTTATATTACTATTTTTCCTTGGTTATTCGAGACAAAAGAGGGAGAGATTAGTATTTATTTCAAAGACTTTCAGTATATAAGTTAGGGGGAGAGATTTTATTTGATTTGATTATTAGCTATGAGTTAGGGAGAGAAGTTGAGTAATAATATGAATTTTTGATCTAGCAATTTTTACATACTGAAATTATGTTTGACTTGGTGTTTCGTTTAATACCGATATCATGTTTGAGTTGCTAGTTCTACTTTATTACTTGTCAGTTTCCTTTTGTTTTCACGTGATATTGTTGTTTACATATGTTTCAAGAAACATGTTGACAAGATGCTGAAGTAATATTTTGGACATTAAGTCATTGAGTAGATTTTTGTTTTTACAAACTTTGAAATAAATGATTTTATCAAAAAATGCCAAAGGGAGAGACTCTTAGGTCCGAATTATATAATTAGCAATTTCCTTAATCATAATCATGTTTTAGTTGAATTTTATTGGGAGTTAATGGAGTTATTATCAAAGTCAAAATAGTAGTTATTGAGTCTTTAATATAGTAAAAATAGTTTGGGGTTGATAGAACCCAAAAAGAAGCCAAAGAAGTACAATTAGAAGATCAAGATTCGGAGTTAAAAAATAGAGCAAGAAATTGACTCAACGCCGTCCGCATCGCGCCCACTTGGCACTTGAGAGCCAAAGAGAAAATTGATGCGGAACATTAGCACTATTTAGCTACAGTTGCTCGCTCGAACTATGGGCTGCCGCACGCTTGGCGCGTAAGTAGTGCTCAAGTGCCGGTATCATTTGGCCAAAATCCTAATTGGATTTTAACCATGATTTTCAATCCCATTTCACCCCCAAACACTACCCATTATAAATATACAGCCTACGGTCCATCCGAAGGTGGGTTGAATCATTATATTCCTTTAGTAATCACATTATTAGAGATCCAAACGTGTATTCATTGATTCTTTGATTTGACATGATATTCATATATTGATTCATCATTAGTTGAGTCTTGTTATAAGTCAAGAGTTTGTTCTTTGAAAGCCAAATACATATCCCAATATCTCTTGCATCAGCCTACATATCAAATAACAAAAAGATTTTTTGATCAAACACCAAACGAAAACCCTACCTTCACTAATTACCATTTAGAGTTCTAGAGTTTTGGGAAGAGGCACTTGGAGTTCCAGCGCTGAAGGACGAGGTTCATTCTTGTTGATCCACGCGGAGAGAAGAGTAGCTCAGAGTTCTAAAAACTACGGGTGTGCACACCCAAAAGAGTTCCTTGGTGATATACAAATTAGGTGGCCAAAGTCAGCTAAGGTATGAAAGATTCATGTAAAAAGAAAAATGAGGAATGGGTCTAGCTATCTAGGCATGAGAAGAGGCAACACAGCGCAAGCTCGGCTTCTAGGGTTTGTGTGTGAGAAGGGAATTGAGGAGTGGGTTTATGGCTGAGAAGAGAACAAAAAATAGGTAAATAAATTAATGAAGAAAAATAGTTGATGGGCATATTCTTAGGAACAGTGCACATATGGAGATTCCTTTTATTGTATATGGACGCCCTAAAATTACATTTTTAAATTGAAATTTATTCAAGAAGACAACAAACCTTACAACATACCAAAGAAAATGAATATTAAAAACAAGGTCACATAAAAATTTAAATAAAAGATAAAATTAAAAAATTAAAAAGAAAGAACAACAAAACTATAGAACGTTTATTGTTCTACATATAGGGCTGCACAAAACTCATGAATCGGACAGAACAGATAGAACGGTTTTTCTTAAGTTAATTTACCCAAACGGTTATCTAAATCGAGAACTAACGAGTTTGGTTTGGTTCTCAGTTCCAGACCATGAACCGACGAACCAAATCTTCCTAATTTTTTTTTTATTTTTTATCTTAAATAAGTCAAATTATTTTATTGTTTTTAAAATAAACTTGCTAACTAATTAATTTAGTCTAAACCCAAAATTTGATCTTACTATTTTTAATTTTTAGCCAAGCCCAACCTAATCAAATTGACCTAAATTTTACCCAAATCACTTATTCTACCATAGTGTCGTTTCTGCCGTTCTATTTTTGTGAACTCGTCATCTTCCACTTCCTATGATTTTAACAATCAAATATATGAAGAACTCAACAAAGAGAGGTGTAAAAGATATTACGAGATTGGAAAACGTAGAGCCTCCCATTATGTGCCCCAGGATGAAATACTTTGTAAAAGAGGCTTCTCATCCCCACTCTTACGATTCACGGGAGGGAAAGATGCCAATTATGTCCTACGGGAAATCCATGAAAGAATTTGTGATAGCCACACAGGGGGTCCAGCACTAGCTTAGAAAGTGCTAAGACAAAGATACTACTGGCCAACCTAAAAAAGAGATGCGGTGTAATTCGTAAGAAAGTGCGACAAATGTCAGCGTTTCTCCTCCATTCAAAAACAACCATCGCAAGAATTGACAGTAGTATCCAACCCGTGGTCATTTGCCAAAAGGGAAGGGAAGTGCCAGCTGTACAATTGTTACCATTTATTACTTCACTAAGTGAGTCGAGGCCAAACCATTGGCGAAAATAACTGAGGCTGGAAAACGTGGGGAAGCATATTCTCACCAAGAGTGACCTTCTTCCAAAGAAGGAAGGCCCATGCCAATTGACTCCATGCGTTGGGTACTAGCTGGGTAGGGGTCAAGTGATAGTGCCTAGGGATATACTAAAAAAGGGGTGTAATGTTAGTTTCATCCCCCCCGCTGAGGATGGCCTCACTCACTGCCACACACCCCTCTCTAGGAAAACAGGCCATTTCCTTACGGTTGGCACAAACATCTCAATATTATTCGGGATTCTATATATCTCCCTAAAGATCTCAAGCTCATTCATTTTTATGTTCGTCGGCCACAAAGAAGCTCCCCATCTAATACTAGTCTATGGGGCCCTCTAGCATCGTCCATGCACTATAAGGGCCCTCAATAACCTCCATAATCCTTACAGTAGGGATTATGGGAGGCACGCCCGCCTCGGCACAAACCAGTGCCATGTCTACTTTGAGAGATTCCACAGATGCCTTCTTTGTAGTGGAGGCCCTTTTTACACCAACAAATTGGAAAGTCAAAAAATATTTGGGTACTTGCACATGTCTTGGATGCTTGAAAGTTGGAAAAATAGAGTTGCTCGCCAGATAAGGAACAGTAGAGGTTCTGAAAGATTTCAAGAGTTTTCAACACTTGGACTTTTTTAACTTTTGATTTTCGCAAAGTGAAAAAAAGGGGAAAATTTAGGTTTGGGGCCTTTTATTTTATATATGCAAAATGAAAGAACCCCCACCGTCGGATCTTCTACCATTCAAATTTGAGTACATTTGCAGTCTCATATACTACGTTGAAATCAAAAGGCATAAATCCAGTATTCAAATCAAGGGCCCAGATGAAATCGTGAATTACACGCGTCTTGGATTCATGTAAGCCTCATATGTAAAGCACGTCATCATCATTGCGCATTAAATGCGCATGCAATACAAATCTTGGAAACCCCCTACCACAATTATTTTTTATTAGAAATCAACGCGTCTTTCAAATCATTAGAGCACGCCACCTAGAATGCTTCAGTTTCATTAAAGAGGATCGACATTTGCTCCAAGGGCCTTGACTCGTATCATTCAGCCTTATCTCATGCTTCAGATATTAAAGAGGCTCGACATTTGTTCCAAGGGCCTCGCCTCGCATCATTCAGCCTTATCATATGCTTCAATTATTAAAGGGGCTTGACATTTGCTCCAAGGGCCTCGACTCATATCATTTAGCCTTATCACAGGCTTCAGTTATTAAAAAGGCTCCACATTTCCTCCAAGGGCATTGCCTTATATCATTATGCCTTATAAGTCACATACTTCAATTATTAAAGAGGCTCGACATTTGCTCCAAGGGCCTCGCCTCGTATTCAACCTTATTAGAGGCTTCAGTTCGACATTTGCTCTAAGGACCTCGCCTCATATCATTCAGCCTTATCGTTGGCTTCAATTATTAAAGAGGCTCGACATGTGCTTCAAAGGGCCTCGCCTCAGTCCCATCAAAGAAGCTCGATATCCGTTCCAAGTTTTTCTGTCAACTCAAAAGTCCACGCATTATATGAATAATTATACTTGGACTTCAGGAACTGTTGTTACACCTTGAGAAACTAAGACCCATGAATGGGCCTATATAGCCAACGTGGCGAACCGCTCGGGGGTCCATGCCTCATACACTGGCATATCACCTAGCTACGCAGGCGAACCGATTTAGGTACGAACGACCTATCTTCCTTGTATAGAACACTTGGACCAATCTTGTTACGTGCAGACCCAATTGCAAGAGCCAACCCAAGATGAGGCGATGACGAGATCTTGAATGGATACAAAAATGATATTAGCATTTAAGGCTGAGATTGATTGATGTATTTGACAAGAGAGGAAAGTCATTTGTCTCAAAGTTATATTCTTGCTCCTCAAACGTTTTACATTGTTTCCATAAAGCCGACCCCCATTTTTCACACTAGAGACTCGCGTTTAAAGCTCTCCAACATCCTAAAACTACTACACCAACTGACTTGACCGTCGGAGTGCGCGCGGCTAACTCCACCCTACCCGGAGAAGGCCAGTGTGTCTAACAGTTTGTCCCAGTGTGCAGGAATTCAGCTTGCGTGGACGTGGGAGGCCTTGGGATCTGTTGGCCATATCACCGGTACATTTTTTGGGGTCAACAGAATCATCTAGGAAAAGAAAGTGGAACGGTAAAAATAAAGGTAAGTAGAATGGACAAAATAAGAAGACAAACTTCGAAAATGGCTATAGCAAAAATTGTAGAATGGTTACACTATGTCCCAAATGCAATAAGGGATACATGGATGAATGCTTAGCTGGAAAGAATGTATGTTTTCGTTGTGACAAGCCAGGACATATTGCTACAGATGGTAAGGATGCTCCTCCAAAGAAAAATGATGACGAGAATAAGAACAACAAAGGAAAGGCTCGAGTTTTTGCTATGACTCGGCAAGAAGTAGAGCATGACCCTAATATGATTGCAGGTATTTTGCTGGTATCTAATACACCTGCTTATGTTTTCTGGAGCTACTCAATCTTTTATCTCTACATATTTTATTGATAAGTCTAGATGTCATATGAGAAATCTAACAATGAATTGTCAATTAGTATTCCTTTACGAAAGGCTTTTACTATAACCATATACAAAAGGTGTTAGGCTAGAGTCTAATGTAAAAATGACAAAGGGAAGTTTACATCTAATAGAGATGAAAGACTTCGATATTATATTAGGTATGGATTGGCTAGGGAGAAATCATGAGACCATCCAATGTCACAAAAAGGAGATAGTTATTCAATCGGGAGAGAATGAGGCTTGTTTCTTCAGAGCTAGAGGGTTATTTCCACATCTATTGTCTATACATAAAGCAAAGAAGATGATGAGAAAACAAACATCGTGGTTATTTGGTTAACATTATAAGTAAGAGTACACAACAATTCAAGTTAACAGTGGTTGATATACCTTATTTTCCAGACTTGTTTCTAGAGGATTTACCTAGCGAAACGTCAAACAAGCAACTAGAATTTCTAATTGATCTAGTACTGAGAGCGAGCCCAGTATCCAAGACTCCTTATAGAATAACTCCAAAAGAATACACGAGTTTAAACTACAACTGTAAGAGTTGTTGGATAAGGGTTTTATCCAATCAAGTGTTTCTCCATGGGGTGCTTTAGTACTTTTTGTAAGGAAAATAGATGGATCAATGAGGATATCCATAGATTACGAGAGTTAAGTTATTTGATCATCAAGAACAAGTATCCACTTCCAAAAATTAAAGATTTGTTCGATCGGTTGAAGGGAAATAAGGTATTTTCCAATCTTAAGGTCGGGATATCATCAATGGAAGGTCATGTGACATTCCAAAGACTGCATTTAGGACTCGATATGGGCATTATGAATTTACAATTAGCCATTTGGTGTAACTAATGCTCCCTCTGTATTCATGGATCTAATGAATAAGGTTTTTTTTATCAATAAAGAACAACATGAGAAGCAACTCACAAATAGTGATGGACACATTGCTAAGAGAAAAGTCATACACAAAAAATTCAAGAAAATTGAGTTTTAGCTTGATCGAGAATAGGTTTTATCAATAATGTTGTGACTTCTCAAGGAATTGAAGTTAGTTCGGCAAAGTGAAAGTCATAACGAAGTGGTCTAGACCATCTAGTGCTAACAAGGTATAGACTTTCATAGAACCGGCAGGCTATTATCGTAGATCCATAGAAAGTTTCTCCAAGATAGCTGGACTGGTGACTCAAGTGAATAAAAAGGGCATTGAGTTTCAGTGGTTAGAGAAATGTGAATAGAGATTCCAAGAGTTGAAATAGAGACTAGTTACAGTACCAGTCTTGACAATATCAATTGTTTAGAAAGGTTTGTCATATCTAGCAATGCATCTAAGAAAAGATTAGGATGTGTGCTGATGCAGCACAATAAAGTCATTGCATATGTTTCTAGACAATTGAAGCAAGATGAGCATAATTACCCAACACATGATCTAGAACTTGCAATGGTAGTCCTTGATCTAAAAATATGGTGTCATTATATGTATGGAAGAAAGTGTGAGATTTATACAGATCATAAGAGTCTAAAATATTTCTTCACTAAAAAGAACTTAATATCAAATAAATGAGATAGTTAGAACTTGTGAAGGACTACAACTACTCTATACATAATTATCCAGCTAAGGAATCTGGTCGTTGATGCACTTAGGCGAAAGACGGTAGGATAATTGGTAGCTTTATTCATGAAGCAAGAACAACCAGTTAAGGATTTTGAGATGATGAGAATAGAGGTTCTCTCCAAACCAGACAACAGCTAGAATAACAAATTTGAAAGCTCAACCTACTATTAAGGATCAAATTAAAGAAGTTCAGAGTGCATATATTTTTCTACAAAAAATCAAAGTCAAAGATTGGATTAGAAAAACGAAAGGACTTTCATCTATCCCCAGAGGATATACTTATGTTTATAGGAAGGCTATGTGTACCAAAGGACAAACTCTAAGAAAAGAGATTTTGGAAGAGGCTCACTCTACTCCCTACACTATGCATCCCGGAGGTACAAAAATGTATCGAGATCTTTGAGATAAATTTTGGTGGAGAAATACGAAGAAAAAATAGAAATATTTGTAGAACAATGTATTATATTGACACAAGTCAATGCTAAATATCAAAGGCCAACAGGGTTGTTGAACCCATTGGGATATTCTTGAGTGGAAATAGGAACATATAAATATTGACTTCGTGGTTGGATTCCCAAAGTCGGTAAGAGGTCATAATGTTATTTGGCTAGCAGTTGACCGATTAACTAAGTCAACTCATTTTCATCTCCTATGGAAGCTCCATAACAATCGATACAAATTTCAACGAAATCAATGTAGTGTTTTGTACTTCGAAAAAACAATATTAGGATAAGAGATAGAAGTTATATTCAAAATAGAAAATTTTACAATGAAGATTTCCTAGTTGCAAAGCATGCTATTTATAGATTTATTCGTGGCCATTCAAACATTCTACAAGCATTTACAAAACAATGATGTACGTTAAGACGATCCTATAAAAAAGGATGGATAACTCTATTTGGACTGAAATAATGCATCTATTAAGGTCGATCAACAGGCATCTGTTACATCGATTAACAAATGTCTACTACGTCAATTAACAGACTTTCCTAGATGGTCTCGAAAAAAATTACACGAAAATAAGCCAATAGTTGGGATTTAAATTATCATTAGAAATAAAATCATCAAGTATTCAAGAATTTGATTAATTATAATTTTGACAAAAAAGATTGTCTAAGAAGATATATGTTAGACAAGGACTCGAATTGAACCAAATCAGACTCGGACATGGACCCAGGCCTCGTGTACGTGCAGTGTGTACCGAGTAAAGTCAACAAGACGGACGATGACTGATAATAGCATATTTATTATATTTTTCACCCATCAATATTTGCGTTTCTATGATTATTTGATGGCTAAATGCGCTAAGTACTTCTATATTTTGGTTTAGGTTGCAAATGGTTGCAAATGATGGAAAATGGAAGAAACAAGTGAAAAATGATCAAAATGGAAGAAAGTGAAAGCTCCAGAACTAAATAGCAAATATTCTAAACTTGTTTCCAACCTTGTGATGAAGATTCGAGAGTGTTAGAGGTCAATTGGACGAAGAAAAGAGTCAAATGAATGAAATATAGCCAAAACATTATCACATATCAACTTTCAAACTAAAAAGCTTTGCACTGGTTTTCAAACTCATATTGAGACCAGTTTTTGACGTGAAAAACGATCGAATTTAAAGATGGTATCTGAAGTAAAATTGTAGCCCATTGAGTAAGCTTTCCAGGGCATCTTAAATCACTTCAATCGAATATCGTAAAAGAAAGTTATGAGAAAATTACTAAAGACTGTGCAGTGGAAAAATCCTAAAGCTATACAGTTGCATAGGGTTATTTCTCTGCGGTCGCATTGGACCTTTCAAAAATCTTCAGTGGTCAATTCCAACCTTTTATGCGACCGCAACACCTATAACTATGCGGTCGTATAGAGTATTTTCAAGGCCAAATTTTTGGTTTTCGAATTTAAGTCAACCATAGAAACAACTATAAATACATGTTTCGAAACCCTAGAATGGGAGGATCCGTCTAGAACACCCCCAAACATCATTCTTCCATTGATTTTTGCTCAAGAAACTCATAAAAAACTAACAATCTTGATAAACCAAGGGAGGAACCCCATTAGATATGGTGATTTCACATCTATTATTTTATGTAATTAGTCATTTCTTGCAAATAAACTTAGGATTTAGACTTTTCTTTTCATTAATTTATATTAAAATTGGTTTAACATTACAAGATTTTTCTTCGACTCAGTCATGCTTTTTTCATTGTTAAATTAAACTATTTGTTAAGTTTCAATTTCAATTATTTATTGTTGAGATTAGTTTAACTTTTATCAAATTCTTCATAGATCCAGTTATGTTTCTTCTATCGTTATATTGAACTAATTGTTGAATTTTAATCTTAATATTACTTTATTGACGGATTAATTAATGCTATATGCTTGATGTATATGGTCAATCTTCGATCTTGTTCCAATAAGATTGTGTGGATATGCTATAAGTCTAGATTCTATGATTACATTTGTAAATTAAATTGGTTTTCACAATATATCTTCTGATTAGAGTGTTGGGATGAAAGCCTCTAATTCTGTCATAAAAATGGAATAGTTGATATGAATGATCCAATCCAATTGAGAGAATTCAGAAGTTTCACTGCCTCAAATTGTTAATTTTAATTTCACCTTTCAACATTGAATTTTACTACACATTGAAGCCGATAACTCATTATTTTGGAACTCTTACACATTTTTGGAGCTGTGGATACGGCACCCCGAAGCTACACTACAACTATCGGATCATTATTTAGGCGTAATCAAATTTTAGCGTCGTTGTTGGGAAGACGGTACAAGAAATTAAGGGATTCAATTGTAAAAGGGTGACTTCGTTCATTTCCTAACTCCTTTATTTCAATTTATTATTTTCTTTATTATTCTCTATTTTCACTTTATTTTATTTTTATTTGTGTTTGATGAGCAGGTATCGAGAAGAGTTATGAAGATCTACTGACAGACATGATAGTTCGAATATCTTTTTAACCCTGCTTTTGATTCTGCATTTGTTAAAACTTTACATGATTAGATCTTCATCCCACACACACATTCATACCATTATGCATTATTTTTCCACCTAATATGTAGCGTATGGACCTTAAACCGGGAATGATTCAACTTCTTCCCACTTTTCATGGATTTGAAAATGAAAATCAATACGTGCATATTAGGGAATTTGAGGAGGTGGTTGCAACCTTCCGCAATCAACATGGTATAGCATATGCATTCAAGCTTAATTTTTTCCCTTTTTCGCTTAAAGATAGAGCAAAACGTTGGATGTACTCGTTGAGATCACGTTCGATTGGAACATGTGGTGAAATGACTCAAACTTTCTTTAACAAATATTTTCTCCATCATAAAACTAGTGCTTTGAATAAACAAATTTCTTCATTCACTCAAAAAGACAGTGAAACATTATACCAAGCATGGGAACAAGATAAAGAGTTACAAGCTTTTTGTCCCCATCATGGTTATGAGAGATGGCGAATAGTGAGTTATTTCTATAAAGGACTAACATTTAAGGAGCGTCAATTTATTGAGATGATGTGTATAGTGAATTTCTACAAAAAGATCTTGACGATGCTATAGAGTACTTAGATGACCTAGCTGAAAAAGCTCACACATGGACTGGCGCCAGTGCCACTAATAATACTAATAGGTCACAACCCGTAAGAAATATTTCTAGTGCAGACGTTTATCATCTTAGAGAAAAATAGTCTTAGAGCTAAAGTAGAAGCTTTAACTAGAGAAATTGAAACCCTACGTACTAAGAACTCAAAGCCTACACGTATCGTTGCCTGTGTTAGATTTTCTAGACCATGTTGTGTGTGTGGTGGAATTAATCATCCAGCGCATGAGTGTTTTGCTCTAGCTGAGATAAGGGGAGTTTATGAGGAACACTACAATGCCTTAGGTATAACAAACCTTATGTTCCCTTTTCTGATACCTATAATGAGGGGTGGCGGATTCATCCCAACTTCAGCTGGAAATCTGAAAACCAGCAACCTATCGGACCACCTAGAGTTTTTAAATACACCCTTCATACCAACACACGTCATCTAGGAATTCCTTAGACGATACCCTACATGCATTCATGGAGGCACACGAAAAAATAAACAAAAAATTTGAAACTATGATTACCCAAATTGTTAAGGAAACACAAGGAAATCAAAAATCATATCTCCAAACTAACTAGTGCCTTAGCAGTAGTAGAATGTGGGGAATTTCCAACTCAAACTCAACCAAATCCTAAAAGGCGGGCAGCACATGGTACAAACCTTAGGATCTAATGAAAACAATCTTAGAGAAGTAAATGTCATAACCACTAGATCAGGAAAAGTCATAAAATCAATCCCCAAACCTAGGGAAACTGTAAAAGAATCTAGTGAGTTTGAAGAGAGTAACTCTAATGAGGAGGTAGCGAAAATTCTAGTGAGAGTACCTTTCCCGCAAGCTCCCTACTGCAAAATCTGCTAGCCATCATAGCTTATCTTAGAGCACCTAAAGCAAGTAAAAAACAATATGCCGCTCTTGCATGTGATTTCACAAGTTCCTACCTATGCTAAGGTCCTTAAGGACTTGTGCACTATGAAAAGGAAATACCATATCAAGAAAATTGTTTTCTTGACTAAACACGTGAGTGCTGTGATTAAGGAAAGGACCCCAGCAAAATGTAAAGATCATTGTTGTCCTACTGTTTCGTACATCATAGGGAACCATGAGATTGGCAAGCCCTTCTTGATCTAGTGGCCAGTGTCAACATCATGTCTTATACAATTTACTTGTCTTAGTGTTGGGTGAGATGAAGCCTACATCTATAACTCTACAATTAGCTTATAGGTCCACTATTAGACTCAGGGGAGTAGTTGATGATGTCTTGGTTTAACTTGATAAATTTTACCACCCGGTTGATTTCTTGGTTTTGGATGTAAAAACTGATGTGAATGTTGATTCTAAAATTCTTATTATTCTTGGTAGACCTTTTCTTGCTACTGCTAATGCTTTGATTAATTGTAAGAATGGTCTTATAAAACTATCATTTGGGAGTATGACTCTAGAAGTCAACATTTTTCATATCACTAAGCAGTTAGAGGAGGATGATGAGTGTCATCAAACCCACATGATTGAGACACTCACTCGGGAGGTAGCTGATAATATATTTCTTGGACCAACACAGGAAATTCTAGAACCGTATGGATTGGACGTCGCCATCAATAAACATCTTGATAGGGATGATCAAGAGTCAGATAATAATTCTTATTTTACATTACCAATTTTTAACGAGAGGACCTTTTGTGTTGCAGCCCAACATCACTGATGATTATGTCCAAGGAACTTCGTGCACTGCAAATAAAATTGAAACCACGCTTGCTGGATGCGGGCTGAAGGAGGAAATTTTAGGTCGAGCCAACAACAATAAACAAAAGTGCTGCTTAGAAGGTAACCCAAGTGGAGTTCGTTCCTTTCTTTTGCTGTTTACTTTTGCATTTATATTCTAGTTAATTTTTGTCATTTTCTTTACATTACCAGTCCATTGAGTACTTTCAGGCTTCCTATTATTCAAGTTTATGTTAATTCACTGAATCAATTTTGTGACATCTCTTCATTTGGCTTTCATGTTTATGCATTGAGGAGAATGCAAAATTTTCGTTGGGAGGAGGATATGTTGGATTTTGTTGAATTGAATGTGAATTTGAAAAACAAAAATTTGTTTGAATCTCTAATTTGCTTCATGTTTATACTCTTGAATGACAACACATGCCACTAGGAATTAATTTTGTTTGTGAAAATCCAGATGTCATGACACTTACTGAATTCTTTTTGTGCACACAAGCCTTGTGGTAAGATGGTAAGATGTCATAGTTAGAGGAGTCTCTTGTTGAAATTTTTCTTGTGAATCTACTTGGGGCAGATTGAGAGCCACAATTTATTAAAATATGGCAATAAACATTTATTGATCTTGTGAATTGAAAACTCATTTGAGAATAACACTAGATGATTTGTGATAAGATTGTGGATTACTTGTAAAATGATAAATATTAATTTAGGATCAATATTTGAGCCTTTCAAGCCTTTCTTTTCAATATACAACCTCTAGTAGCCATTTTGAGCCGATACACACATATAGCATTTTCCTTCATGCACCTATGCCATCCATATCTCTCCATATTGAAGTATAACCTATACACGTATTTTCTCACATTTTTACTTCCAAGTGTGTAGTAAGTATTGAATGTTTATTTCTGAAGAATAGAAAAAAAAAAAAAAAAAGGACAAGAGTGGACTAGTGTTAAGTGTTTGAAAAAAAAAAAAGAAAAAAAAATCAAAAAATTAAAGAAAAAGAAAAAAAAAATATATATATATATATAAGAAATTTAGCTATGTGCTTGAAAGTTTTGAATCCTGATATCCGTTCTTCTCATACAATCAAATCGAAACTTCATTACAACCATTTGTATTGACCGTTTTGATCCCAAGTAAGCTATGGTAAGAAGTTAATGAATTCTCATCGGGTAGTATGCCTATATCAAAATCAGTGTTTGCTTGTTACTTGTTCATAAATATTTAAACTTCCCATTTTGAGTGTACATCTTTCTCAACTCCGTATAGAGAAACCCCACATTAAAACACTTTGATACCCGTGAATTATGGAGATGAACCTTCAGCTTGAGATATACTTAATGTTGCATGTGTTAGAGTTGGTGGTAAGATGGCTATGACTTGACACACACTAACACATTTGACATGAGTTTTTGATGTCTTGATAATCGCGACTTTGTTAATTTCGTGTGGTATTGAATTTGAAGAGGGCATGGCATGTGGTTAAATTATAACTTAACAATTTCACTTGTGATATAGATCAGTCATTCATTCATCTTGTTCTGTATTAAATTGCTAGGGACTAGCAATAAGCAAGTTGGAGGGTGTGATAATAGCACATTTATTACGTTTTTCACCAATTAATATTTGCATTTCTATTATTATTTGACGCTTAAATGCAATAAGTGCTTCTATAACTTGGTTTAGGTTGCAAATAGGTGAAAACAATGGAAAATGAAAGAAACAAGTGAAAAAATGATCAAAATGGAAAAAGTGAAAGTTTAGGGACTGGGAGGATCCGTCTAGATTGCCCCCAGACATCATTCTTCCATTGATTTTTGCTCAAAAAATTCATGAAAAACTAACAATCTTGGTGAAGCAATGGAAGAACTCAATTGGATATTGTGATTTCACATCTATTATTTCATGTAATTGGTCTTTTTTTGCTGAATAAACTTAGGATTTAGACTTTTTTTTCTCATTAATTTACATTGAAATCGGTTTAACATTTGCAAGATTTTCATAAATTCAGTCATACTTTTTCCATTGTTAAATTAAACTATTTGTTGAGTTTCAATTTCAGTTACTTATTGTTGAGATTAGTTTAACTTTTATCAAATCTTTCATAGATCCAATCATGCTTCTTCTATCGTTAGATTGAACTAAGCCCCCGTTTGACACCCTTTAATTTCTATTTCTCTTTCTCTTTCTCATTCTCATTCTTCATTTCAACCACACATTCTCCAAATAAAATAATATTACACACAAATCAAAAACTTTTCATCACTTTTCCACCACACATTCTCACATCAATCACTATTCCAAAATTTCTAAACACCTAAAAATGGGTTTCAAACAGGGGCTAATTGTTGAATTTTAATCTTAATATTACTTTATTGGCGGATTAAATACTGCTATATGCTTGATGTATATAGTCGATCTTTGATTTTGTTCCAATAAAATTGTGTGAATATGTCATACGTCTAGATTCTAGGATTAAATTTGTAAATTAAATTGGTTTTCAAGATATATCTTTCTATTAGAGTGTCGGAATGAAAGCCTCTAATTACGTTATAAAAATGGAATAGTTGATGTGAATGGTCCAGTCCAATAGAGGGAATTCCGAAATTTCACTGCTTCAAATTATTGATTTTAATTTCACCTTTCAACATCGTATTTTATTACACATTGAAGACGATAACCCATCCTTTTGGAACCCTTGTGCATTTTCTATCTTCATGTGGATACGACACCACAAAGCTACACTACAATTACCACGTTATTCTTTGGGCTTAATCAACGACAAAGACAAGCACGCACATGTAAATTTAGGACCGAACACGATAGGGTCTAGGTCTCCCCTTTTCAAAAACTATTGTTATCTCTAGAGGCCAAAACCAATTTGTCAAACTTGCATCATATAAACGAAACAATTTTCCTAATATTTCATATGTGGGACAAGAGTTCAATAGTTCAATTAATTCCTCAATTTTCAAGTTTCAAGTGAATAACTTAGATATATAATATTCCATTCAATTCTAAATAGCTTTTGATAAATAAATATATCATGTTAATCACCTCGCGGAGTAGAACACGAATATGCTTTGTCCTATTAATTTTTGAGTACTAGTCACACAAGATTTTGAGCTCAAAATTGACCCATTTAATAGTTATTTATACCATTTATAACAATCCTCCACACGAATGAAATACAACATATGATATGAATTTTGAATACAAATGAAGAGACTGCATCGAGATAAGTAGCTAGAAACTTTGAACTTTCCTTAATAAAAAAATCTATTCAATTTACTTGGCCAATCAGTAGTAAGATATTTTGAATAGTTAGTCGTTCTTTTGAACCTTGATAATTGAAGTTACATAATTCTCTTCGAATACAGTAGATTATCATGTTTATGTCCATTTTAGCCTTGGACACCTCTAGTTCATGAATAATTTTAGAGAATTTATCTTCACTTAATTCTCATAGATGGAGGCCATTTTTACTTGCATAAGTGAGATATAAAGAGTATTATGATGATATACTCCACTTGAATGGTCAAGATATAGAGATAGTTAAAAGCATAACTTGATATGATATTATGGTTGTTAGACACTGTCTCATCATAGGATGGGTATAAGTAAAAAATCTTCCTAATGTGTACAGTTTAGCATCCCATTGAACTTAGATTTTGGGATCTATATACAGTATTGAGATTTATCACTATACGTGACATTATGTGCCCTTTCAATTGCTCGTAAATATCCTAGGTCCAATCAATTTGAATGTAAACATTAATATATTTAATGGATTTAATTTATGATAGATCTATTATGTAATTACAAGGAATTGTGATTATGGAATATAAATTACATATAATTGCAAATTATAAAGCCGTAAGTAATAACGAGATACGAATATCGTTATTATGGATAGACTAGCACATATGACATTTCTCACTTATGTAATGAGTAACTGGTCTCACAAATTAAAATGTGGTGACATTTAAATGGACATTTGATATTTTGTTAAGAGAATAAGATATTGGAATTCCACAACAAAGATTACATATGGATAATTATCCGGGCGTTAATGGTTAATATCTAACATTTGGTATTGGAATTGGTCATTCGATTTGAGGTCATCATAATACCTTATATGAGGACAGTCATGCTTTAATGATGAATTGATTATAGTTTTACAATAAACGAACAGATATGATTTTCTCACACTACGTAAAATTTCTCTTCAATCATTGCATGACCCGTTAATAGATATCAATTTGGAACAACGAATGTGAATTAATTAATTTAAGTGAATTAATGATTAATAAAATGAGAATTTTAATTTATCTTATTTTGAACAGATCAAAATAATGATTTATGTCATTCTACGTCGTGAACGGGAATATAATGGACACAAAAGACGAGAACTAAAAAAAGAATAATGCTATGTAGTCCCACTGAAGTTGCAAAAACCCCAATCTAGGTGACATTGAGCGAAAAGTGTAATTAAATGAGTAATTTAATTTCACTTATCATTTAGTATCTCATTGACTTCACCTAAATGTGGTTGCAATCTCAGTGGAGTTAAATAGCATTACTCCTAAAATAATGATATTAAGAATTAATTAATTGATAAGCATTAGTATTTGTAGAATTATTTAATTTGATTATTTATTTATAGGGCAAGTTTAATTAATTCAATTAACTAATGACCCGACTTAATTAAATTAATTAACTAATGACCCGACTTATGTTTAGTGGGTAAGTCAAGTCCACTTAAGTATCTAAAAACAAACATTTAGGGTTTGAGTTCCACTTATCATTTAATATCACATTGGTTCCACCTAAACAGGGTTACAACACCAGTAAGATTAGACATTACTCTTAAAATAATGATATTAAAAATTAATAATTGACAAGTTTAGTATCTATAGAATTATTTAATTTGATTATTTATTTATAGGGCAAGTTAAATTAATTAAGCCCCTGTTTGAAACCCATTTTGGGAGAAATAGAAATTTTGGAATGGTGATTGATGTGAGAACGTGTGGTGGAAAAGTAATGAAAAGTTTTTGATTTGTGTGTAATATTATTTTATTTGGAGAATATGTGGTTGAAATGAAGAATGAGAATGAGAAATATAAATTAATGAGTGTCAAACAGGGGCTAAATCAATTAACTAATGACCTGACTTATGTTTAGTGGGTAGGTCAAGTCCACTTAAATATCTATAAACAAACATTGTGGTGCAAAAAAAGATCTTTGCAATCTAGATTCACAAAAGAGAATGAAAAATCGTGATTATTTGTGATCAAGATACTCGAACAAGTTTGAAGAATTCATTAAAAGTATAATTTTAATCACGGTTTTTTTTTTCCTACACACAAAAAAAAAAAAGACCTTGAATGAAATTGAAATTATTTTAGATTTCACCTGTATATATAAGTAAATTTTCAATAATGATGAATATCGCAATGGATATCTACAGCAGGCACAAACATGGAATATTTATGAAAAGGCTTAATAGCACAAAACGTCCCTACGTTTGACAGTTTGTGTGCAAAACATCCCAACGTTTCATTTTTTCGCATTTTCGCCCCTATTTCAACGTTTCAGTGTGGAAAACATCATTTTCACTATTTTCAGTGTAAAATGACCAATATACCCTCAAATTTAAATAAAACAAAGAAAATGAAATGAAAAATAAAAAAATAAATTGTAATTATACTCCCAAACTTTTTAAAAAGTGCAAGTGGGTCCAAAAGTCTTATTAAAAGGCTTAAGCACAAAACGTTCCTACGTTTAACACTTAATGTGGAAAACGTCCCTACGTTTCAAACATGTTTGTATTTGCTCAATAGCACAAAATGTCCCTACGTTTGACACTTATTGCATAAAACGTCCTTACGTTTCATTTCTTTTTACATTTTCGTCCTTATTTCAACGTTTCATTGCGGAAAAAACGTCATTTTCACTATTTTTCAATGTAAAATGACCAATATACCCTCATATTTAAATAAAACAAAAAAATAAAAATAAAAATAAAAATAAATTACAATTGTACTCCCAAACTTTTTAAAAAATGCAAATGAGTTAAAAAATCTTATTAAAACATTCAAATCATCAGTCTTCTCCTCCTCCCTTAGCTTTATCCTCCCTCCATCTGTCTTACAAAATTCAGGTTTTTCATTAAAATAATTAATTATATTTTACAATTAATTTATTAAATTAAATATTTAACCCACCCCACCCCACCTCCACCACCGGGCTACTACTCCGGCGACCGACGACTACTCCGACGATCGTTCTCCGACCGCGCTTAATTCTGGTGACTATTTTTCGGTGACCGTTGGCCGCTTTTTAATTTTTGGTAATTACTCCGACTCCAATGTCACAAATATATTATTAAGGTCACATATTATTTTGAGCCTCACAGATGAAAAAATTTATAGGTCACAGATTTTTAATTAATCACAAGTTAAGAAAATTTGTTGGTCACAGATCAAAAAATTATGTCACATGTCACGTATTTTCAAATTTGTAGGTCACAGTTCAATAGTTAAGTTACAGACACACAAAAAAATCGTCACTATTCAATAGTTAGGTCACAGACACCAAAAAATCGTTCAATATCTAGGTCACAGACACCAACAAAACCGTTATAGTTCAATATCTAGGTCACAGACACCAAAAAAATCGCCACAATTCAATAGCTAGGTCATAGATCAACCAAATAGTTGGTCACAGAAACACTTTGTCCCATTCGCCCGCCGTCGCCGCCACCTCCATCGCATCGACCACCGACCAACAATAACACCGTCGACAACCAACCACACACAGAGATCCGCCCGCCACAGCCACACATACAGATCTACTACACCACAACCGAGAAACCACTACAAAATCACCACCACAAAATCACTGCACCACCACCAGCGCGACCAAATAGTTGGTCACAGACTATACATCCCATCCGTCGCACCCGTCTCCCAGTCCCAGTACACCACCAATAGTTGGTCACAGGTCACAGATCGACCAAATAGCTGGTCACAGACACTTCATCCCATCCCTGCCGCCACCATAATCACAACTACCCTTCAACAATAACACCACAACAATGCAACCGTCGCCCCCTACACAACACCACCAACATGACGAAAACTGAACCCCAACAACAACGGATCTGCCACCAACAATAGCAAACATCAACAGCCAACCACCAATCCGCCACCCCACAGCCAACCACCAATCCACCACCCTACAGATCCGCCACAACCATTCCGCCACACCCACACACCCACGACGTCAAAACAACACACTCCAGCAGCGTCGCATAACACACCCACTACTACGCCACCGCAAAATCACAACCAAAAACCACCACTCACCAGTAAGGCCTGCCGCCTCTCCATCACACGGACCGACACATCCACCAAACAAACAATAGATCTGCGTGCTCAGGAAAACTCCACAAAATCCTCCACGCCACGTACAATCTAGATCTTATTTGGGGCAGCAGTGACCGGAAGAAAAATGGAGGAACGAGCCCCCGATCTGCAGCGCTCCCATGATCTGCGATGGCAGTGATGTCTCTTCTCACCGTCACTCTCTTGAGAAGAGACATAACCGGCGATGCGCGCGAAAGGGCAGTAGAAACTGCCGGTGAAAGGGAGGAGAGTGTATGTTGGAGAAGAGAGAGCGATTGTAAGGAGAGAGAGAGAGAGAGAGAGCGACTGTGAGGAGAGAGAGAGAGAGAGCGACGGTAAGGAGAGGATATGGAGGCGGGTAGTGAAATTTAGGGTTTGAGATTGAAATTTGGTAGGGTTAGGTGGTAAGGTGGGTATATAAATTAATTTAATTTAATAATATTATTATTAATTAAAATTATAAAAACTTGATAAATGAACAAAAAAGGTAAAAACCTGATTTTTTAAAACCTCAAACATAAAGCCTGGTTTTTGGTAAATTTCCCTTTTTTTTTTTTAATTATTGCGGGCCAAAGTCCAATTCAAAAGTCAATCCTATTCCTTATGCCGAGGCCCAATTTTATAAATAAAATAATGTTCCCCGAATTCCCTTGGTGTGCACTTATTTTACTTGTTAGACGATGGCTTCTCTCGACAGCGACGTGACTATGGTTCCGGCCGGCGAGGGCTCATCCGGCGCCGGGCCATCCTCCATCAATCCTACACCTGGGACACCGTCATCCAGTAAGAAATCCAAGCGATTTGAGATCAAGAAGTGGAACGCCGTTTCTCTCTGGGCCTGGGGTATGAACTCTTATCCTAACTTCGAGCTTTTATTTTGTTTGTTATTATTCTGGTGCGCGCGCGTGTAAATCTGCATACGAATTTGTGTTGGTATGATTTTTGTATTCGGATTTTAGGACTACGAAAACCCTAACGCATATTATAACTCGTGATACAGATATTGTGGTGGATAACTGTGCGATATGCAGAAACCATATTATGGATCTCTGTGAGTTTTGATCTTCGTTTTCCTTTTCTTGGATCTCTATTTTTTGGGGATAATTTAAATTTTTTTAATCTCTGATGGTTTAAATAGGTATAGAATGTCAGGCTAATCAAGCTAGTGCCACAAGCGAGGAGTGTACTGTTGCTTGGGGTATGTGGCTTCTCCTAAACCCTATTGTTTAGAACGATCTTTTTATGAGTCTCATTACGCTAACCTGTTGTGTTATGCCAATATTTTTACTGTGATTGGATTTGATAGTGCTCGAGTTGAGTATAGCATCGTAGACTCTGTAAGGCCTGTAAGTTTATATATATATATATGGAGGTTATAATATAACACGCCGTGTGTCTTCTTTGCAATTTCGGGATAGTCAGAAGTCAAAAACCGCTTGTTGAATTAATTTCTATAGTTAGTATTGGATAATTGTTTTTTCTTCGCATTTTGTTATATATTCGTGAGGTTGTCATCTATCTTGAATACCGATTTTTAGATTTTAATAGGTCTTTTAGTTTTAAACTACTTTTTTTATTTTTATTTTTTTATGGTGATGGTGATATATGTATTCAATATGAATCTTGTGATGGAAACTGGAATTATTTCTGCTAGGAATTTTGGGTTAAACTCAGTCAACTAAGTTAATTATTGCTTGTTAGTTTGCGAGGCCATTTTTGTTATTTTATGACACGAAATCGGGAACGTGATACGCGTGAAAATCGCAGAATTAATTTGAAACGTCGGGAAAGTCCAAATTCAGGTTGTAGACCGTAGAATCTCGATCCGCAAATTATTGAACCAAACAACCAAACAAATACGAAGTTTGAATGTCCTCTTGATTACAAACTTCGATTTACGAATGCCACAAAGGGTGTTTAATCTTTTGATAAGTTCTAAGGGTTGAACATTACAAATATAACAATATTTAATAAGTTCGAAAGTTCAATCAAGAATAATGGAGAGAAAATTCTCAATATTTAGGGTGTGTTTGAGCCACATTATTTTGAAAAGAATGTATTTTGGAATAGTAGATTGATGGAGAATGTATGGTTGAAAAAGAAGAAAAAATTATTGATGTGATAAAAAATATTATTTTATTGAAAAATGTGGTTGAAAATGAGTAGAAGAATGAGAATGAATTTTTTAATGTGTACCAAACAGGAGCTTAATAATCAAAAGTCTTAAACCATTAATACAATGAAATAATGAGGTATTTATATGAAACCTCTAAAGACTATAATTGCACGAAAATATAATTCTAATATTGTAAAATATGTTAAAAATATAGAATTCTAATTAAACTAGAAAATTGTCAAAAATTGAAGATCTCGCGCCAATTTTGTTCTATCCGTGGTCACATCATCAGAATCGCGAAATTAATTTGAAACACTGGGAAAGTCTAAATTCAGGTTGTAGACGTACCGAATCTCGACCCGCAAATTATTGAACCAAGTAACCAAATAAAAATGAAGTTTGGATGACTTATTGATTACAAAATCAATGAACTTCGATTTGTGAACTCCACAAAGGGTGCTTAATTCTTTGATTAGTTCTAAGGGTTGAACGCCACAAATATAACAATATTTGATTAAGTTCGAAAGTTCAATCAATAACAATGAAGAGAAAATTCTCAATATTTAATACTCCATCCGTCCCAATTATATAGGCTGAGTTTCCTTTTTCTCTTGTCCCAAATATATAGGCTGGTTTCCTAAAGTAGAATATTTTATTGTGTTCTTTTACCAATATACCTTTATTAAATTTTTCCCAATTAATGTACCAACTTCTTGAAATAATCCAAATACACTCATTTCCCACTTCTTGGAAACATGAAACAACAATATTTAGCTTTACATACTAAAAATTAAATAGGGATAAATTAGGAAAGATCTTGCCAAAAATTAATTTTCCAATGACATTAAAGAAGTTTTTTTAATCCGTGTGAAAAACTAGACAAGCCTATATAATTGGGACGGAGGGAGTAATCAAAGTCTTAACTCTTAATACAATGAAATAACGAGGTATTTATATGAAACCTCTAAAAGTCCTAATTGCACGAAAATATAATTCTAATATTGTAAGAGATGTTGAAAATATGGAATTCTAATTAAATTAGGAACTACCAAAAATTGAAGATTTCGTGTCGGTTTTGTTCTATCCGTGGTCACATCATTTTATATTCCAATGTATTGGATTATATGTTAACATATCTTAACCTGACTTTTGAAATGTGATCGCCTCATCTAGAGTGACGAAAAGATGGTGATTAGTGAGTAAAAAATGGTATGAGGTTAATTTCACACCAGGCGACAAATATTTTAATCAGTTTTGTGCTCCTTTTCAGTTGGCAGTGACCCAGATCTGCTTGTCTTTCTTTACACTAATTCTTTTAACCGATCCACAATTTAAGTGAAAAACCCTTGGTATTTGTTCTTGATTTAAACCAAAGTCATGCTTACTGAACACCCTTTTGCATGTATTATTGGGACCCCCTATCTAACAAAATTTCCATCCTTTCATGAATAATTTAGATCAATTTGTATATCAGTAAGTGATTATTTTCCTTATTCGTGGGGTTGTTTGTTGCGATGTTTCTTCTATAGCCTTTGTACAATTTTTTTTTTTTTTTTTGTGGTTTAGGGAACCATTATATCACGAAGCTAATGTTTACCTAAATCATGTAAACAAATATAGGATTTATGGATTTATATTTTGGTTTTACTAACCCTAAGGGGTTGCTCAATTGGTCAGGCCTTGGGTTTGCTCCCCAATGGTCATCAGTTCAAATCCTCTCAGGCCCACTGAGGTGAGTATCCGAGCGTAAATTCAGGGCCCCGTGGGATTAGTCGAGGTGCTCGTAGTTGGCCCTGACATCCGCGGTTATCAAAAAAAAAAATATTTTGGTTTTACTAACTTTGAAACTTAAAAATTTGACCGAACAATTGAAGATGAAAATGAACAAGAAAGAGAGAAAGGATCCAAGAAGAGAAGAACTTAATGCGAGAATAATTTTATTTCATATTTTCAAGATGAGTAAGGCCTCCTTATATAGGGCAAATAAGCTAAAATCAAAAGAAGTTCTAATAAATTAGAATTTTATCAAAATATTAAAACGAATCTAATCTAAACAAACATATTTTGAATAAAATTTTAATTTAAAATCCTATCTAAACTCTTATCTCCATCTCCATCTCCATCATTTCTTTTTCAGTTGAGAGATCTTGACTCCAGGAAGATAGACTGAAACTTCATAATATAAGAGTTGATGTTTTGTCTTGGTCAAGCGTCGATAATGAACTCTTGACAGTTGTTTGAGCTCCATTATCTAAAAACTTATTTTTCTCCAAATTCATTTCAACCCAACATTCTTTCAATAAAATAGTTTGCACGTAAATGTACAATTTTTTCTTACTTTTTAACCGCATACTGACTAAAATAAAAATAACTATTACAAAACCCATTTTAACATGAAAATGGGTCTCAAACAATCTCATAATCAAATAACGAAACCAATCATATGATACCAATTTATTATGTAAATTGATTTTTTTTACTTTATTGAATATTAATGATATATACAATTAGAGTTTTAAATATTAATTAACAATTAGACTCTTTATTGAGAAAATGAAAAATATTATTTAATCTTTTTTAATACATGTGAATTTGTGTTAATAATTGATAAATATATTTTTATTATTGAAAATGTACTGTAACTAGTATTAAATAATTAGAGTATGTACTCTTTTGTGCACTTTTTATAAGTACGGATAAAATAACTCCACAAGGAACTAAATAATTGATTTTCATTCATAGAAATCTACGTCTTAAATTTCTATTCAAAAGGAGATCCAAAATGTGGTACATTGTCGGAAACTAATTTGATATTCTTGAAGGCGTTTGACTGCTTAAGGTTGCAATTTGTCATTAGATTAGCTAGTGTTGGAGTGTTATTTTTAGTTCTAATGAAGAAGTTGACGTTCGTGATGTTGAAGAGAATGAAGTTGGGATAATTAAGGATTAAAATAAAATGTTTTTAGTATTTTATTTTATTTTTATTATTATGTTTCTGTTTTATTTTATTTCAGAAATTATGTTGAATTTCATAACACATATATCCTAATTTTTGAAAAAAGTCATATCGGCGTACCCGTATCGTATTCGAATTACATATACATGTTTCTTAGTTCAAAAAAAGTACTTGCCTGTCACTCGTGTTCCAATATTTGATTGTTGTTTTTAGCCTAGGGTACGACCCACTCCAACCATCCGTCCTTACAAAAATGTTTCTATGAAACTGGTCTCCATGCAGTAATAATAATTTAGCTAGGCATGCTAGGCATTACCTAAAAATATTATTAGGTTTTGGTGTAAAATGGACTACTTGTGCACTTTCTGCACGACCAAAAATGATATGTTAGAAAGAAGTATATAACCTTTGTCCTATGAAATGATTAGTGGCAGAGGGTGCGTGTGTATTCGATGTTTGCATTATCAGTGTGTTTGATCCACATTATTTTGAACGAATGTATTATAGAATAGTAGATTGATGGAGAATGTGTGATTGAAAAAGAAGGAAAAATTATTGATATGATGGAAAATATTATTTTATTGATGAATGTGTGGTTGAAAATGAGTAGAAGAATGAGAATGAAAATTTTAATGTGTAGCAAACATGGGCTATATATTTCTCTTGAGATGGATGTGATTTGTAAAGAGTAGTACAATCTTTCCTAATCATGTTCAAAATCCATAGAAAATTTAATGTACAACTTGAAGAATGTGAATGAATATCGGCTCCTATTTGTATTTAAATCTCGACACGGATTAGTTCTTGGCTGGTCTATCTTTTATCCTATTGCTTTGCTAATTGGTCTTAAGTTGTCTTTAGTTTGGGGATGGATTTTCATTCTTGCTTTCACTATTTTCTTGTACTTATTCTGACGTTAAAATAATCTTTAACTGCAGTGGGTGTAGAGATTGAAATGCTTAGGGATACTTGTTAAACTAGATCACTAGCTTGCAGTCTGAAGTTAGCTCTCTTCTTTATTGCTTTGTTAAAATTGAATCTTTGTATGAACACTCTTGCTAACGGGTAATGATGTGCCTTTTTTTTTTGGAAGACAGCTCTCTCTTAGTTAGCCTTATCGAAGTTTTTTCAGCAATGACTTGTGCACTTTTGACCATGATTTACAATATATTAGTACATTTTGTGATGGATATCGGCCCAGATGGTAAATGTTAACTATACAAATTCAGAGTGATAATTTTGTAATAGGTATTCTATTGCATATGCTTCATTTATTTAATGTGATAAATTATTCCAACTGTTGTAGGCGTTTGCAACCACGCATTCCATTTCCACTGCATTAGCCGATGGCTTAAGACTCGTCAAGTTTGCCCTTTGGGTAAGTTTTCTGTGTTGCATTTTCTTTGAATCTGCGTGCATCTTAAAATGGTCACCCTTCTTTATTACCATTTTACAGATAACAGTGAGTGGGAGTTTCAGAAGTATGGTCACTAGTACCATTTTGGGATCGCTATAGGACCTTATTGGTAAGGCCGCTCATAAAAACTCTCTGTTGGTGTTCTTTTGGTTTTTATCTTTTACGAAATAATGGGAATCTAGAGTCCTTGGAACGTAGTGATTGTATATTTCAAGATTCAGAATTCTTAATCCTTTCAAGTGTGATGTCTACTATTGTGGGAGGTATTCGTTATTCTAATGCTTCGCATCAAAGCAAGATTTTAAGATAAATGCACTTTATTGGGATGGTCTGATCTTGTATGGACGGTTTCGGCTGGTACTACAGACTATTGAAACGCTTTGTTTGTTTGAATCTTGAGTTAAGATGTGAGGGAAAAATTCTTCCTGTATTTTTTTGAGGAAAAAAAAAGGGGGTTTACAAAGTATAAAATATATCTTTTGATTTTCAACATTTTAAACTTTTTGTTTATAAATTGGTTCTTGAAGTGATTCTCGTCTTACAGATTGGAAAATTGATTGTGAAGTATTTTGAAACGTGCCCCCAAATTATTTGAATTTAAATTCGAGTTCTATTCTAGCATGATATTTTTGTAATCTCGAGAAAAAATAGAACTGAATGATTCATTTCCATCTGTTGCTTTAAGATTTTTCATATAATAATAATAATAATAATAATAATAATAATAATTTTTTTGATTGAGCAAAAAGATAAAAATAATAATAACGATTGCATTTTTTCCCTGGATATGGGTACCCCCCCCCCCCCCCCCCCCCCCCCCCACCTACCCCCCCCCCATTGCCCATCCCCCCCCCCAAATGAGATTAATAGAACATGATGTTATCAAAATTTGCTTGTCTAAAATTAGTTCCTCAATGAATTTAATTGTGCAAGACCTCAAGAAAATTATACTTAGTGTCCAATCCATTAACAGTATAATTAATGAATAGTAAATGTGTATCTATTTGCTCTTTAAAAATATAGATTACCTTTACGGTGATGCTCTAGATGGAGTATATAGCGCATTATTGGTGCTAATATTAATTGCATTAAAAATGTCGTCATGTAAATTAAAAGGATAGTATCTACAAAAGTTTTTCCCCAATGCAAAATGCCTTAGTGACACTGGTGTACTTCCTGGATCTTGGAGCAGGAGTATTTTTAATGCTCGTGCAAATGTAATCTTACTCCGTTCGAATTTTTGGTCCAAACATTATTTGTAATTGAAATGGAATAAAATTAATATAAGAGAAGAAGAAATAAAAACAAAAATTAAAACTTCAGCTTCACCTCACACGCCACCCCTGTCCCATAGCGATAGACCAGAAATTTGACCACTTCCAAAGAAATGCAAGATAACATGATCATATGTTTGGACCAAAATCATGTTTTCTGAAGCAATTTTCTTTATGGTTCAAGATTCGATCTAGAGCGTACAAGTCACGATTTTTCAACTGTTGAATGTAGGGAAAATTTGGTGTCATTTAAAAGGGAATTTCCATTTGTACAATTTTTTTTTTTTTTTTTTTTTTTTTTTTTTTTTTTTTACAGAAAACATACATATATTCACAGTAGGTGGGTCTCACCGTGTATTTAAAAAAGAAAAAAATGTGAGGGACCCACGTGTGTAGTAAAATTTCTGTTGATTTTGCTTTCGTGCATGAAGCATTTCTATCTGAAAGGGCCCTGACCCTCACTCTACGTACACAACTTTATTTCCTCACTTTTTTGTATAATGTTTTTCTTTGCTTTTTAGTGATATCTCAGTGAATTTTGTTTTTATATTTTGTAGATAGAGGAAGGTTTCTTTTTTGCTATGATGAACATTGTTTGTAATAATACTTGTGAGGCAAGAAAGAAAAGAGACCTATGTGATGATACAGTTGAAAGTTGTTTGATTTTAGTATTCAACCCAATTTTTACAGAGGTATCTGCTCGACGATTGAGTAGAGTTTGAAGCACATGAACATCCAGACCCATTAGTGGGTGAAAAATCTTGTGTTCACTCTTTACTTCTCTCTCTCTTTAAAACTTGTTGTTCAAATCAGTATTTGGGACTAACATGTAGTATCAGAGCTTGAAAACCCTTATTTTTGTATGTTCCTGGGTTTGAAATCTTAAGGGGCCGTTCTCTTAGTATTTCAGTTTTGTGTTTTGAGTTTTGAATTCATTTTGTGTTTTGTGTTTTGAGTGTCTATTTTGAGATTGTTGAAAATGTGTTTTTTTTGGCATTTTGAAAAATTATTTGCGAAAATAAACAAAACCAAAACATATTCTCTCTCTCTTCATTTCCATTTCATTTTGGGTCGTCTCCTCTTCTTGCGATCGTCGGCGCTCCCTGCGAACGACGCTCCCGACGATCTCCCTACGAGCAGCGCGGTGGTGGTTTGGGTTTGGGCGCTTCCTATGATATCCTTCTTTATCTTTATTTTTTTCGTTCTTGATGCGATGGTTGGTTGGGTTGCGAGCGACAAGGTTTGCGTCGCGACTTGGTGGTGGTTGGTGTAGGAGGTGGTTGCGGTTGAGTCGTGATTCTGGTGGTAATTGTGCTATGGTTGGGTGGTGGTGGTCTTTCTTTTGGCTATAGCGGTGGGGGTATTTCTGGGGTGACGATTTTGGCTGTGGGGGTGAGGGTTTCTGGTGGCGATTTTGGTGGTGGTGGTGTAGTGGTTGTTGGAGATTTCGGCAGAAGCAGTTATGACCTGTTCAATTTTGGAGGATGATTTTTGATTGATTTTGGTATATGTTTGGGTAGTGGTTTGTGTGGTTATTGAAGAAGGATCATCGATGACTTCACAATGGTATGCAAATCCGGTGGTGGTGGAGGAGGATGATCGGAGTTTAGACTGAAGGTGGCTGCATTTTGTGTTTTGGTAGAAGAAGGAACAGTGGCCTTTTCTGTGTTTTGGTTGTTTTTTGGATTTGGCTTGAAAACGTCCAAAACGATATTTTTGTCGTTTTGGTGTTTGTGTAGGAAAAAAAAAAATTGTTTTCAAAAACGCGTTTTCATTATTTTGGAAAATCGAAAATAAAAAACGATCTAAAAACGCTAAAGAGAACGGGCCCTAACTTTTTCTTTTGGAAAACCATTTATCTGTTTTTCGATTTGAAAAATCTGAGTGGAAACAAACTTTTTCCAAGTCTCGGTGGCTTTATTTGTCTTCTATTCAACTTTGTTTAGTTTTTGCAAACGACACTTGGTGACTCGTTCCTGATTTCAAATGTTTACTCGTTCATGGTTAAGAATAATTTTTGGTGACTCGTTCTTTCTATTGATAATTCTTGACATGGTATTTCTAGGGATTTCTAGGGATTCACATTTTCTGTTTCTTTATTATAATATGTAATAGTTAATTAGTAAAACACGGTATTCTAAAATGCGCTCATATGTTCTGCATATGAGGTATGTGCGTGATAAAACGGTCCTCATTTCTTTGATTGCATAAGCACGCTTAAACGTCAAAATGTATATGCATTTGTGTTAAATTGTGTCAAAATTAGCTTGCAAAGCTCAACCCATTTTTATAAATTAAGAAAGTGAAAATTACACCATATAAACCATTTTAATAATATATTCAAATTATACCATCCATCAATTCTAATTCAAATAATACCGCAATATTAAAGTAAAAATGAAAATGGAATGTTTCGCCCCAAAAAAATTGATATCAATTAGAAGGCATAATTTACTCAACCAAACAATCCCTATCTTAAATTCCTCAATTGTTGCCACAAAACAAAATCCCAATCTATGTTAATATAATTATCCACAAAATCGCCTCAAATTAGATTGAACCCTTCATCATCAATCTTCCCATATATAATCTTCTCAAAATCCCCAAATTTCTCCATCGATTAATCCCTCCATCGAGCCATATGTACTTGTTCTATATTTGGATGGAATACTCCGATTCATGATTATCAGAATATTCAACTTGAATTTTCCAATATGTAAATGAAACAAATTGTAAGAGGTTGTTGCCGTCTGATTATAATTCTTTTTTCGTTGTCAAGCTTCTTACTTATTGCTGAATTTATCAGTTAATTACGGAGATAATTTAATGAATGGTCACTGAACTTTGATATGGGTAATAACTTTCTCATCGATTTTTAAGAAATTACTCGTTGCTCATGAAATTTTGTTATAGGTTACTACTTGCTCATCGAAATTTAAAATGTTACTCATTTGCTCACCTAAATTTAAATAAACTTACTCGTTGCTCACTAAACTTTACAATAGATAACACTGATGAAAATGATATGGGTGATTGATGTGTAACTTTGTTTAAATTTGGGTAACCAACGAGTAAAATGTCAAGTTTTGGTGAATAAGTAAGTAGTAACGTATAGGAAGAGTAATGATGTAGTACCTAATCATGATTAATAGTTTCCTACTACAATTGTGATTTATCTTTTCTAGTTGTGTTTATCTTTACTAGTAGGTTTTATCTTTTTATTCTTATTTCTTATTTAGAATATGATTTCTTTTCTTTATTGATTAGAATATGATTTCTAATTAAATTATGATTTTAGTTTATTTCCTTTTAAAATCTAGTTTCATTATATTAATAGGATTATGGTATAGTTTTACATTTAAATACAAAAGCATTGTACACTTTTCAACAACAATCAATTATTATTCAATATATACAAGACATGATTGATCAAGTATCATTCTTATTTATTAGATAATTTTTATTACAAGAATTTCATAAACGCTTCCGCACCAAAATTGGTATCAGAGCAAGGAAATTGCCTCAATCTGATAGCTGACTATGGTCCTGGTGGCAATCGAACTTTTAACGATGAACAAAGACAAACTCGAACAACGAATTGAGGGGATCGATGAAACTCTTCACAACATCACATAGATGTTGACCATGCTGAGTCTTGAAAAGAATCATGAGCCCATGGAGAAGCAAGCTAACAAGAATTTGCAGACTTTAACTGCTATGAATGTTGGTTGCTTCAACAAGATTAAAATACGACAATAGGTGGCAAGAGAGTTTCCTAAAGTCCCAACTAAATTTGAATACACACAAGTTATCAAGGATTCTACGAAAGCCTATCGAGAAAATATAAGAGTCCAATTTGAAGCGCAACAAAATTTTTAAAACACGATGCACTATTAACAACAATGTATGCAAAGTGATAATAAATCATAAGAATAGTCAGAACTTGGTGTCCAAGGCTTTGGTGAAAGCTTTAAATTGGAAGACTGAAAAATACTCATTTTGCTATCAAGCTTCACAGGGACAAGAAATTCAAAATATGGAGGTATGTAAAATTTCACTTTCTCTTGGAAAGTACTACAAAGATGAGATTATATGTAACGTGGTAGAGATGGACGATTGTCATGTACTTTGGGGACAATCATGGTACTATTATCTCGACCTATGTCACTTACATAGGCCAAGATAATAGATACGTGTTTAGGTGGTACGATAAAAAGATTGTCTTGGTGTCATGTGATGAGCAATTTATGAATAACAAAGATAAAAAAGCTTATAAGGCATATGATGATGCTAAAAAAGATCAAGATAATCAAGATGTTACCAACCATGGTACTAAAATAGAAAATGAAAATCATGTACGAGTTGAAAATCCGAGACCTTTTGATTCATTGTATATGGAAACTACAATTGAAAATTTCAAGATCTAGCTGCACTTCAAAGATGAACAAGTTGAAGATCAGAAGTGTCCAACGTGAGAGGAGGAAATTAAATTATGCAATTACGAAGGAGTCAAATGTGAAGATTGTCAAATAGAGAATAAAAAATTTGTTAACCTTTTCTACAGCTTTAGTGTCAAAGAATTGCATAAGAATAAACAAAACATGTACGATGAGTATTTGAGTCTGCGTACCAATTCTTTTATATTGAAAGCATCACTAAATATTACAGCAAAATGTGAGAAGTACAAAGAATTGAAAATAGTAACAGTGGTCTCTATTGAGAGCGAACTCAATGGTGAAAAATCAAATCATGCTTCGTTTATGAAGGAATGTCATTTGCAAATTATTCTTGAAGAAAATATAACAAGCATGATAAGAACAAAGTTGACTTTGAAGAATGCAACTGACAAATATAATGGCGTTTATCAAGCATATCAAGAAATTGTCATTTTTCAATATCGGTATTTGCAGAAATTTTTGAGTATTTTCCTCCCAATTGATCGATCGTTTTCTTCAAGAAAACCCGAGGACGAGTTCTATTCAAGTGGAGGGGATTGATCTAGTACATAACCATGATTAGTAGTTTCCTACGACAATTGTGCATCTTTTCTAGTTGTGTTTATCTTTACTAGTAGGTTTTATCTTTTTATCTTATTTCTTGTTTAGAATATGATTTCTTTTCTTTATTGATTAGAATATGATTTCTATATTTGAACAATTATTATAAGAATTTCATAACGTTTTCGCACCAAGTAATCTTTTAAATTTCGATGAGCAAGTAGTAAACTATAGCAAAGTTCATTGACCATTGATTAAATTAACTCGATAATTACTATACAAAATGCTAAGACGAAGTGAAGTCATTATAATATTGAAATCTTGTGTTATATTGTTCAAGTTAACTATCATTTTGTCAAAGGCTCAATGTATACAATATTCATAGACTTTTAATTCAAAGTTTGGGAAAGAAAAATATATAAACAAAATGAATTTTGGTGTTTGTCATATTACTAATACAAGGACTAGTTGTTTGAACATTAAACTTGCAGAACTTTCATATATAAACAAAATGAATTTTTTCTTTTAAATTTAATTTGGAATTGCATTTTTATAAGAGAAATATCAATTATATGATGTGTAGATTTTCAATGGTGGTAGAAAATAGAAGTGCTAGGTACCTCAACTATGGTGAGATCAAAGTACGCAGAATTCAAACTCAATAGAAGGATACATGAAATAAGAAACTATTTCTTGTTAATACTGATGAACATACATTGTGTTTCAACTATTCAAGTATGGAAATCAAAAGCGATGCGGAGGTCATGACTGGGATCTCATCTGAGAAGCGGTAAGAAGGTGAGTAGGAGGAAAACTGTTGCACATGCATAGAATAAAATAAAACAATGATAGATTTTTCTATTCTATATTTTCGGATATACTTCATAATTTATGATTTCGTTCTTGTAGTTTTCTTTGGCGGATTTTGTGAATTTGGTGTTGGTGAATATTGTGAACAACTTGGGTTTCTATGCAGTATTAAGATGTTGGTAATTTGGAACAATCGGTTAGTTTATATTTTGTAATGCTAATGTTGATTAGCCATTTTATATGAAATATAGCATTCATTTTAATCCAATTTCATATTTGTTGACCTCAAAAAATACACTAACAAAATCTCGGTCACCTCTCCTCCATGTAGACATCACCTGAGCAATCAAACACCATGTTTGAAGACAAATGACGCCGGTCGAGAAAAAGGTTTGATGACCGTTTGTACTCCGACGGTTAAGTCAATGATTAATGGAGATCGAGGTGCTGACCGAATTGATGTTCTCAAACATTCTCAAGATCCTTTGCAAGGAATTAGTTTTAGTCTTTTGTTTTTTTAAGGATTAATTAGGCCCATTTCGTTTTCTTCAATTAGCTAGGGTTTGTTACTTATGAAAAGGAGCAACCTTGTTACTTTTGAAGGGAATATTATCAATTATCAAGTATTCAAAAAGCTTTTTGCTTTGCCTTCTTGTGTTCTTGATTGAATGCTTGAGTTTCGACCTGTCAAAGGGAGTCATCAACCTTTGTGGTGTCTCAAGATTAGGGTTTTAAGGACTTAGTTTCCTTAGGGTTCTATTCCTATCAAACTGATTTGTTCCATTTCCATTGAGTTTGTGGGTTCCTAGGGTAATTTCACCTAGAGGGTCTCCATCAATGGTTGGACGAGAGATAGATGAGTACAAAAGAAGGGGGAGAGAGTTTGGGTAATGTTAGAGTGACATACCTTTTGTGTGAAATGAACCCACATATATATATATAGAGAAATGGAAATGAGCCAGTGAACTTAGTGACATAGGCCCAAGGTCAAGTCCAATATGTCATTGTTTTAATTAAATATGCCCAATCAAGTGAAAGACAATGCCAAGTGACTCAAAAATATCTGTGCGGGCAAATAAGCGAGGGCTTTACAAATTGCCTTGAAAGATAGACATTGCATATAATTTATCGAATTTCGACAGCATCTTCTCTATAATACAATATAATATTTCCACTATACATATATGGACACAGAATAGGGATCCATTTGCCTCTAAAATTACTCATGATGATAAAGTGAATAATGATAAATCAAATATCTTCGAGATAGCATCATGTTGATTATCAGATAATATGTTATTGATAATATAAATACCCTGGCATACATAATGAAAACAATGTTATGACATGCGTACTTAACAACAATAATATAATATTAGCATATGCTAGCAATGATAATGTACTAAAACCAAGATGTTAGTATGAAATAATCCCCCAAGTCCATGTATGGATATTTATTTATATAATGCATTGACTTTTTGGGTAGAACGAGGTTCTGAATATAAACAACTGTGATAAAGTTGATGTAGAAGCGAGATTCCGAACTGAATATAAACAGCTGTACCGATACTAATGTAGATGCAGACTCTGAACTAAATACAATCAACTGTATTGATACTATCAGCAAAGGTAGAATCTGAACTGAATATATAAGCAGTTGTGATAAGGTGATACAGAAGCGATGATCTGAATATGAACAACTATGATGAGCTGAGATCCTTTCATGGGGGTGGTTGACCATGTCAAAGACTTCTTCCAGGTGGATAGTGTAGCCATGGAAGGTATTGTCTTTATAGGTAACAAGGTGGGCCCATCTCTCTCCTTTCGAAGCGATAAATAACATTTTTGCATGGTGGATGGTTCATCCATGCTAATGTCTTCCTGCATGGTGGATGGTTCATTCATGCAGGGGATATAAGCTCTATGAAGATAGATATAGCTAATGTAGAGGCAATGCTTTGAATATAAGCAACTGTGATAAGCTGAGACAGAGACAGTGCTCTGAATATGATTAGCTATGATAAGCTAAGACATAGATAATGCATTGGCTTTTTGGGTAGAACGAGGTTCTGAATATAAACAACTGTGATAAAGTTGATGTAGAAGCGAGATTCCGAACTGAATATAAACAGCTGTATACTATTAGTAGATGCAGACTCTGAACTAAATACAATCAACTGTATTGATACTATCAGCAAAGGTAGAATCTGAACTGAATATATAAGCAGTTGTGACAAGATGATACAGAAGCGATGATCTGAATATGAACAACTATGATGAGCTGAGATCCTTTCATGGGGGTGGTTGACCATGTCAAAGACTTCTTCCAGGTGGATAGTGTAGCCATGGAAGGTATTGTCTTTATAGGTAACAAGGTGGGCCCATCTCTCTCCTTTCGAAGCGGTAAATAACATTTTTGCATGGTGGATGGTTCATCCATGCTAATGTCTTCCTGCATGGTGGATGGTTCATTCATGCAGGGGATATAAGCTCTATGAAGATAGATATAGCTAATGTAGAGGCAATGCTTTGAATATAAGCAACTGTGATAAGCTGAGACAGAGACAGTGCTCTGAATATGATTAGCTATGATAAGCTAATACATAGACAATGCTTTGAATATAAATAGTTGTGATAAGTTGAGGCAGGGGTGATGCTCTAAAAATAAGCAGTTGTGATAAATTGAGGTAGAGACGTGCTCTAAATATAAGCAAAGTTGATGCAGAGGTATGATGAGCTCTCTATCGTAGTCTTGCATGACGAGACATTCTGAAAATCAAAGAATAAACATCTCGCATAGCGAGGTATCTCAAAGAATGTTGAATAAATATCTAGCGGAGGGTTCTCTCTTGGATTATTGGAGACTTATAAGCTAGCTTCGGGTGGACGAGGTCTTATAGTTGGTTTGATGATAGTGAGGGGCAAGGAATAAACATCTCTCATGGTCAAGCAATCCGCATAGTGAAGCGAAAAATAAACATTCTGAGAAGCAATGGATAAACATCTCGCAAATGATTCTCTCAAACTATTTGAGAATTATAATCTGACTTTGAATGGACGAGATCTTATAGCTGGGCTCGATATCATCTAACATGGCGAGGCATCTTGGAGAGTGAAGAATAAACATCTCGTGTGGTGAGGCATCTCGAAGGGCAAGAAATAATTATCTCACGTGGTGAGTTCAGGAAAGACTCATTTTCCAAGGACAAACACGTATAGGCCAAAAAGACGCTTTATGCAATGAATGAGAACTTCAAGATATCGCCTCTTCCTTTATTAAAGGAACGAGGACTCATAGAGCTGCATCTGATAATAAGAAATCCACCAACTAAGGATTGCCTTCAATTATACGATTATCATCTAATAATATGTCGTCCATTCAGATAGAGAAGATGGAAGGATGGCAGAATTTACGAGTTGTCTTCTAGAAATAATGTTCAAATGATCCACAGTCACACCACTAGAGGTCAAGATGGAAGAATGAAAATGTTTTTGAGCATGTAAATTATGCCTCATTATATTACCTCTGAAGCCAACAATTGTAGTAATTATTCTACATTCTTCGTTGTGTTGAAAGTTCGATTTGGTACAATTTACCAAAAAATCAGCAACTTCATTTGACAACTAGAACCAAACTCGGGATTTGGACTCCATCCGAAAGTATACAAAATGAATAATAAAATCAAGATATTTAATAGGATGGTTAGAACATTTGACCAGGTTCAACATGTTCTAGGTATAAACAAGAATTTAATCTCTTTAAGCACTCTTGATTCAAAAGGGTACATGTATACCGTGGAGGTGGAATTTTGAAAGTTAGCAAGGGTGCCTGGAATGTTGTGAGGGGATGGAGAAGGTCCTGGTTATATGTGTTAGAAGGTTCGACGATCACCTTGGATGCAACTGTAGCTTATGGTTCAATAAGCAATAACTCAAGTAGAGTTGGTTGTTATCAAGTTGTTCGTGGTGATTTGAACAATAATATTGGGTAATCTTCATGTAGCTCATGTGGAGCTAGTTGTGATCTTGTTGATCATGGTGCTCGTGGTGATAAGAGCAAGTCTGACAACTCAGGTGGAGTTGGAAGTGCTCGTGGTTATTTGAGTATTTTTGGTGACTCAAGTAGAGCTGGAAGTGAACAGGATGGTTCAAGTAAGGATGGCGCACAAGGTAGCTCTGCTAGTAAGCAGTGTTTGGATTTACTTCATAATTGTTGAGTATGCCCGGTAGAGGCATGGTGGAAGAGTTGGAGAATGACTTGAATAATGAAGACTTAATTCCTTGCTATGGAACTTGTTAATGGTAGAGTTTGTTATATTTGTAACTCAAGTTCCATGTGATTTAGAAGTTTGGTTCATGCAGGAAGTTTAGATAATTTTGATTTGGAAGTTCGAATTGATAAGGGTTCAAATTTCATCATGCATTAGGAGTTTGTTGGGGAAAGCACTTTGGAATGTATGATAAAGTGCTTTGGAAACTTTGAGTCCAGAACGGGGTGTCTTAGGCGCCGCATCGTGATGACAAAGCGCCAGCAACGTAAAAGGGATCATGGGCTGGGTGTCGGGATGCCCAGTGAATAGATCTTTAGCATGGAGCCGACGTTGTAGTGCCGACTTTAGGGTGTCGAGCGGCGGGGTGCCAGGTGCGTAGAACCATTGAGCCACCAATCAAGAAGTAGTTTAATCACAGTTGGTTTTTGACACGATTTTTGTGCTATACTTCATTCATAACCCCAAGATTAGGCTTTATATATACTCCACGTGGTGTAGATTCTTCATAAGCTCAACACAACAATTAGATCATTGTTGTACACATTAGAAACTTGATAGAATTGTTTAGATTTAAATTGAGAGTATCAAACTTGTAAGACATTTTTAGTTTCTTGGTATAATAAATTCTACTCCTCTTTCATATAAATCTTGTGTTGTGTGATCCATTATCTTCATATTGTCCTTATTTTTTCTTCTTTAATTATTTGACTAGATTCTCAACAAATTGGTATCAGAGCGATACTAATATATTGCTTGTTCATTGTTGACTTTAAGCCCACTTTTGACAATTGATCTTTATATGCATAGAGTATGGTTGATCTTGGGATATTATTGGAAGCAAGCATATGAGTTAAAGTCTACTGGGAAAAATGAGAAAAAATCTATCAGCAATTGGTGGCTTCAAATTAATATATTTCCAAGCACCCATTCGGCCATGCTTTTTATTGCCCTTGGATCGTGATAGGAGGGGGATATGAGAATCCCCATTTTTTTTTATCACCGTTTGCATCCAGGTTGAACCAAGAAATTGAGCAACAATTGTTCCTTATGCACAACCCGATGCAAGAAGCCCAGTAAGAATACCCAAATTTGAAAGTATTCTTGAAGATTCTGATAATAATTGATGTTTACAAGGATATTGCTAGAGGATTGAAAAATTGAATTTTGAGGAGCATAATAAGTCCATTGACTAAAACTTGATGGATGGAGGTGATATATAGAGATAAGAGTTGATATTCATTCTTCATCATTTTTATTGTGTTGACATGAGTGCTTTCGATTTTTCTAACAATAGCTTGTTGACGCTCTAGCATGTTATGGCTGTCTTGAAGTATGACGGAGATCTTAGTGTAATGTCGTTGCGTCTCAGCCTATAAAAAGCCTTAATTAAAGTTTGTTGAAAGCCGGAATATCCAACTAGCCAAATACTTGTTGAAGTCTAACAAAATAAATCACTGCCCAATCTAGACAGTCCAATATGATTTTATTGGGCCATAATCTACAATAGAAATTCGGAAGATAATGGGTCAAACTCGACCCAACGCTGAGGCAGAAAAAGAGGAAATTACACCAAACCATGTCTTTTCTTTTACATTTTAAAATTTCAGGTTTTTAAGTTTTTTATTCACTTATCAGGTTTTTATAATTTTAATTAATAATGATATTATAAAATTAAATTAATCTATATACCCACCCTACTATCTACCCCACCATATTTATTTTACATATAAAACCCATTTCAAACCCTAATCCATTTCATTTCTCATCACTATCTCACCGGCCACCTCACCCCCCGCCTTCACCGCCCGCTCATCTCACCGCCCGCCGTGAACTGCAGCGACACACACCTCCCCATCCCCTGTCGTGAACTGCAACTGCCGGTCAGCAACATCACAGCCAGCGACGACGTTGAACGGCAATAGCGTCGCTGCTGCCTGCGACGCTGCTCGCACCTGCGACTGCCGGCAGAAAGCAACGTCGCTCCAGATCCGGCGATGTTTAGCGATGCTGCTCGCAGCCGCGTATGCCGGTAGCAAGCAGCGTCGCTTCAGATCCGGCGATGTGGTATTTCTCCGACGATTGTAGTATTTCTCTAGCGATTCTGATGACTCAAGCCTGTCAAGACTTGCGGTTTCAGGCAGGTCTTGGATTTAATGCTGAAGACATGTTTATGTTTAGGGCCAAAAATTAATTTTAGAGAGGTTCCATGCTCCTAACATTCCATTGCTGGGCATAAGCAATTTATTGTACAGTTCATCAGTGATGTTTTTTTTTTAATTCTGTGTGTGCGGCGGTTGTTTTTTGTTATTATTATTGCGGTGGTTGTGGTGGTGTTGTGACTGGGTGACGTTGATGGTATTGTTCAGGCCGCGATGGTGGTAGTGTTATTGTTGGTGGGTGGTTTAGGGATTAGGGTCGGCGATGGATGGGGGCTGTGACCAATTATTTAGTCGTTCCGTGACATGTGACCAAGTATTGATGGTGTACTGGGACTGTGATCAAGCTATCGAACTGTGGTGATTTTTTTGTGTCTGTGACCTCGTTATTGAACTGTAGTGAGTTTTTTGGTGTCTGTGACCTTGTTATTGAACTATGGCGGGGTTTTTTTTATGTTTGTGATCTAGCTATTAAACTGTGGTGATTTTTTTGTGTCTCTGTGACCAACCTATTGAACTGTGGTGGGTTTTTTGGTGTCTGTGACCTCGCTATTGAACTGTAATGATTTTTTTAGTGTATGTGACCTAACTATTGAACTGCTATGGGTTTTTTTTGTGTCTGTGACCCAGCTATTGAACTGTTGTGGGTTTCTTTTGGTATCTGTGATCTAACTATTGAACTGTGACTTTAAAATTGATAATTTGTAACTGAAAAGGAATCTGTGACCTACATATTTGAAAATACTTGACTGATTAAAAATCTGTGACCTATAAATTTTTTCATTTGTGACTTCAAAAAAATCTGTGACCGAAATTAAATTTTTAACTACTTAATAAGATATCCGTGACCTTGCAATCGGAGCAACGGTCACCGGAAAATAATCGTCGGAATTAATCGTTGCTGGAGAACGGTCGCCGGAGTGGTGGTGGGGGTGGGGTGGGGTGTGGTGGGTTAATCATATTATATTATAGTTAAATATTTAATTTAATAGATTAATTGTAAAATATAATTAATTAATTAATGAAAAAACCTGACTTTTGCAAATTTAAACATTGGGGTCTGATTTTTGATTTCGTGAAAGTAAATGCCTGACCCATGTATTTTTCCCGCAGAAAAATGGATGGGAACCCGTGAAAGTTTTGTTGAGATGTATGTCAAATTGTTTAGCAAAAGCCAACAATGTCAACAAAAGGAGTTAAAATAGACAACCCATTTAGATTGAAATGCACGCCGCCACCAAAGTTGTCTCCATCAACATTAATGTTGACACAATAGAACAAAGCAATAGTGTAGACCACACATGTAGGCTGCCTCAACATTTGATTCTTTCAACAGTCAATTTTCATGTTCAAGAAGGAAAAATCATATTTACCCATTAAATTACAATATTTAATGATATACTACAAAAAATTTTATATATCATATATAATACGTATTATATAAAACAACACAAAAAATATCTTATTACAACTAATTAGTTTTCTTGAAATTCCTAAATTTCTTAATTCCTTAAACTGCCCTGTTAATTACTCTTGAAATGTTCTAATAATCAAGCTAATTTATGCTATTTTTCTTTATTAAAAATTATTTATTTTCCCTTAAAAACTAAATGTATTTTTAGAATAAAAAAATGTGGGTAGTAAAATTGAAATTGAAATTGAAATTTATATTAATAAGTGGTGTATTTTGCACAATGATAAGGGACAATTTGTTTTGGGTTTTCAAAAAAAAAATAAAAATAAAATTTGAGGCCCTACCTTGAGGCCCAAGGCCACTGCGTAAAATTGAAATTGAAATTTATATTAATAAGTGGTGTATTTTGCACAATGATAAGGGACAATTGTTTTGGGTTTTCAAAATAAAAATAAAAATTTGAGGCCCTACCTTGAGGCCCAAGGCCACTGCCTTAGTGACCTTGGGCCAGAGCCGGCCCTGCATAAATCATTTGAGAAGACCAACACTAGCATATTGTGAAAATGCAAGAGGATCCGGCAATGGCAAAGTTTTTCCCAAAAGTTGCTTGTGATAAAAAAAGAGATTTTGCACGACGGACGTTTGGAAAGTAATTTTGACATGTTCGGTAAGTTAAACTGTACAATTGATATTTGGACTAAAAAAAAGTCAAAATCCAGTACTACGTATACGCCAAACATGTCAGTTACTTTTCACTTATACATTTCCAAACTTTCACGTTATTTTTGTCAAATGCTCCATATAGAAATAGTAATAATGGGTTCCTCTACTCAGAATTTTTCAATAGAGGATGTGATGGATTTTTGTCGAATTAATCCAATTTTCTTAACTGTGGTTTCCTTGTTTACCATTTTTGCCTCTTCGATGGCTGACTTCTTCGTTTTGATCGAATTTTCGATGGCCTTTTTTTGTTGGGTCTAATGTAACGATTTTCTCATAGGCAAAGGTTGTCGTCTGAGAAAAAGGTTCTGCCGTCATTTGCACTTCGACAATCAAGTCACAACCGAACGAGAGGTAAATGAGTATAAAGACGGGAGAAAGAGTTTGGGTAGGATTAGAATGACATAACTTTTGTGTGAAATGAACCCATGTATATATAGAGAAATGGAAATGCGCCGAGTGGATATAGAGAGATGGGCCCACATTCAAGAGTTCAGATTGGGGTTTAATGGCTTGAGTTTCTTGTTCTTGCTGAATTAGTTCCCTCTTATTTTGGTCTGGTTTTGCTCTATTTATGACATTAAAATTCTGACCTTTGTTGAGATGGGCACCATCTAAACTGGTTGCTTCTTGAGAATTGTTGAATTCTTGATTCTATTAAAGAACACAAAGGGGGTTGGTTTGGCTTTAAGAGGTAAAAGGCAAGAGAGATCATCAACAAGAAAAAGCCAAATTGTGTGAAACACGAGTGATAACAACATGATTTGAGTGCAAACACGTGAGGGAGTGTGTGAGGAACAACATCTTTTATTTTGCTTGTTTTTACAGGTTGAAGCGATGAGTCCATAAAGGAGATGAGGAGCAACGTGAGCATATCTTTCACACAAGATGCCATGTGAAAGATAAGGTATGTACGTTGATTATTGATAGTGTGAGTTGTACTAATGTTGCTAGCACCTTGTTGGTAGAAAAGTTGAATTTGAAGTGGCAAATGCATCCTAAACCGTACAAGCTACAATGGCTAAATGACTGTGGAGTGAAGGTAAACAAGCAAGTTCAGTTACCTTTTTCGATTGGTAAGTATGAGGATGAGGTTCTTTGTGATGTGGCACCGATGTATGCTGGGCATATATTACTTGGCCGACCGTGGCAATTTGATAGGAGGGTTTTGCATGATGGGTACAAAAACCGATATTCTTTTGTAATGAACAATTGAAAAGTTGTATTAGCCCCTCCCAAACCATTGCATGCTTATGAGGATCAAATTAGGATAACAAAAGAGCGCAAAATGAGAGAGAGACAAAAGTGTGAGCATGAGGAAAATAAAAAGAGAGCAAGTGAGGTCAGAGAAAAAATGGAGAAAAAAGTGAGTAAAAAGGAGAAAAAAAAGTGAGAAAAAAGGGGAGACAAGTGAGCAACATGGGCAGAAAAATAAAAGAATGAGTGTAATTGCTGAAAAACATGAGGTTGAGAGTGTAATGATGGCAAGGCAACAAGTACTTGTACTTATGTACAATGATGTTGATCTTTCTACTAACGACTTTAACTCATCTTTGCCTAGTGTTGTTGTGTCTTTATTGAAGGACTTTGATGACCTATTTCCTGAGGAGATTCCTCATGGGTTACCTCCTTTAAGAGGAATTAAGCATCAAATAGACTTCATACCTGGTTTGGCCATACCAAATCGACTTGCTTATAGAGCTAATCCCGAGGAAACGAAGGAGATACAAAGGTAGTGGATGAACTATTGCAAAAAGGATTTGTAAGGGAGAGTCTCAGCCTATGTTCGGTTCCTGTCCTCTTAGTTCCAAAGAAAGATGGAACATGGTACATGTACGTGGATTACTAAGCTATTAACAAGATAACGGTAAAGTATATACATCATATCCCTAGATTAGACGATATGCTTGATGAATTTCATGGCTCTCAAGTGTTTTCTAAAATTGATTTAAAGAATGGCTAGTATCAAATTCGCATGAAAGAAGGAGATGAATGGAAAACTGCATTTAAGACTAAATATGGACTGTATGAGTGGTTAGTAATGCATTTTGGTTTATCTAATGCATCTAGTACATTCATGAGGCTAATGAACCATGTCTTGCGTGCTTTCATGGGGAAATTTGTGGTAGTTTACTTTGATTATATTTTAGTTTATAACAAAAATTTGGATGAACATGTGGAACACTTGCATTGTGTGTTTAGTGTGTTGAGAGAGCATCAATTGTATGCTAATCTTAAGAAATGCACGTTTGCATGGAATTTGTTGTGTTTCTTGGACTTGTCGTTAGTTTACAGGGTATTAGTGTTGATGAAGAGAAGGTAAGAGCAATAAGGGACTGGGCCACACCTAAGAATGCGAACTAGGTAAGGAGTTTTCATGGTTTGGCAAGTTTTTATCGAAGGTTTGTTAAAGATTTTAGTTCTATTGCTGCACCTTTGAATGAACTTGTAAAAAAGAATGTTGTTATCAAGTGGGATGATGTGCATGACAGGGCTTTCAAAACTTTGAAAGATAAGCTAACTAATGCACATTTGCTGTGTTTGCCTAATTTTGATAAAGCTTTTGAGATAGAATATGATGCATCTGGGATTGGAATAGGAGCTATTTTGATGTAGGATTCCAAACCAATTGCTTATCTTAGTGAAAAGCTAAGTGGGACAGCATTGAATTATCCTACTTACGATAAGGAGCATTATGCATTAGTGAGAACTCTTCAAACATGGTAGCAGTAATTGTGGCCAAGGGAATTCATCGTTCATTCCGATCATGAGAGCTTGAAGTTCTTGAAGACCCAAGATAAGCTTAATAAAAGACATGCTAAGTGGTTGGAGTTCGTAGAAACGTTTCCTTATGTAATCAAGTACAAATATGGGAAGGAAAACGTTGTGGCTGATGCACTGTCTAGGAGGTACGTATTACTTACTTCATTGCAAACTAAATTACTTGGTTTTGAATTACTTAAGGATTTGTATGTTAATGATTCTGATTTCAGCCAAGTATGGAATGCATGTGATAAGTGTGCATTTGGTGATTTTTATAGGCATGAAGGATTTCTATTCAAGAAAGATAAATTATGTGTGCCTATTTGTTCTGTTCGTGAGTTGTTTGTTAGGGAAAGTCATGGAGGAGGTTTGATGGGACACTTTGGTATTCGTAAAGGGGTATACAAGCCATGCGATAACTTTAGATTTTGTTTGCTTACATGTAATACACTTATCACAAATGGATTGCACATCATGCTTCATATTAGGCCAATAAAAATGCTCACGTAACATATCCAAAGTCTTGGATTGATATAGGTTTAGTAAAATGGCTCATTTTATTGCATGTTCTAAAACCAACGACACTACACATATTGCAGATTTGTTCTTTAAAGAAGTGGTTCGATTGCATGCCTAAGACAATTGTTAGTGATAGAGATGTTAAGTTCCTAAGTCATTTTTGGCGCACTTTATGGAATAAATTAGGAACTAAGTTGTTATTTTCTACCGTTGCACATCCTTAAACGGATGGTCAAACTGAAGTAGTTAATAGGACAGTCACTACTTTGTTATGTGCCATCATTCAAAAGAACCTAAAACAATGGGAAAAGTGTTTGCCACATATTGAGTTTGCATATAATAGGACTGTTCATTCTACTTCATTTTCTCCTTCTGAAATTGTTTATGGCTTTAATCCTTTAACACCTATGGAGTTTTTACCTTTTCCTACTAATGAGCATGCTAGCCTTGATGGTAATAAAAAAGCGGACTTTGTGAAGGAGTTACATGCCAGAGTTCAAGCAAACATTGAAAGAAAGAATGAACAATATGCTAAGCAAGCCAATAAGGGGTGTTTGAAGGTTGTCTTCCAACCTGGCGATTGGGTTTGGGTGCACATACGTAAGGAGAGGTTTCACACACAACGGAAATCAAAATTGCAGCCTAGAGGAGATGGACATTTTCAAGTCTTGGAGCAGATAATGACAAGGCCTACAAGCTAGATTTGCCCAGCGATTTATGGTAATGTTAGTACAACTTTTAGTGTTGCTGATTTATCTTTGTTTGATGTAGGTGATTCGAGGATGTTTCCTTTTGAAGAGGAGGGGAATGATGGAGATCGAGATGCTGATCAAGTTGATGCTCCCAAATATTCTCAAGATCCTTTGCAAGGAGTTGGCGGTCCAATGATTAGGGTAAAGACAAAGAAGTTGAAAGAAGCTTTGCAAGGTTTGATCATGGAAGTGCAATACAAAGAGGCGGCGGTGCTAGAAGATCCTAGAACTAAATTCGAAGATTCCAAAGCTTCACCAAGGATGGTCAATTATCTTTTTGTGCAAGGTATAATCTGGAAGAGCGAGAAGAATGCAAGGATTAATTAGGAATTTTTAACTTGTCTTTTAATTAATTATGGGTTGTTCATGTTTTGATTGATTAGGATTTTAATTTTAGTCTTTTGGGCTCTTTTATGTTTTAGCCACTAGGCCCAATCCATCTTTTAAGGCCCATTTCATTTTTTCTTCTTCAATTAAGCTAGGGATTTGTGTTGAAAGAAGGGGAAGGTTTTGGAAGCTAAGAAAGAAAGCTCTTGCTTGCTTCTTGTGTTCTTGGTAGAATGCTTGAGATTTGACTTATCAAAGAAGTGATCAACCTTTGTGGCATCTCAAGGTTGGGGTTTTAAGGATTTTGTTGCCTTAAGGTTCTAATCTGGTCATCTTCCTTCTCGTTCATACCAGGTCTGATTTGTTCTATTTTTCATTAAATTTGTGGGTTTACAAAGGGGGTCCTTGTCAATTTTCCCATACAAATTGAAAAACTCGGCCAGAGAGTGGTTAGACAATTGTCTACCTCAAAGCAACTACATATAACCAATTGAGTCAGAAATTTCTTAGTAAACATTTTCCACCGAAAAGAATTGCAAAGCTGAAGAACGAGATTACCACATTCCAACAACTGGACTCAAAATGCTATTCAGAGGCTAGGGAACGATAGAAGGGTTTACTCCGCCAATGCCCACTATATGGATTGTAGAAATGGCTTCAGGTGCAATATTTCTACATTGGTCTGAATTCGATAAGTAGGGCTAATGTAGACTCTACATGCGAATGTTCTATCATAAAAAGAACCGCGGATCAAGTCTACCAAACCATGAAAGATCTGGCATTCACCGGTGCACTTTGTGGCCTACTGAAATGACGAGTGGAAAGAGAGTTGTCGGGATATTAGAAGTTGATTCTTTTATAGCAATTTCAACATAGTTGGCATCATTGCACAAAAGGTTGATCAGATGAAAATGCAAATATTGTGGAGGGAACCACGGGAGTGTTGATTATAATGTAGGGTCTCCTTTTGTTGAGACAGTAGATGATGTAAACTATACTCAGAATTTTCAAACTGTACATCTAGATTTTCAACAAAATGAGAAGAATTCTTCATTAGAAGATCTTGTGACTTGGCAGAAATATCTACTTAACACATGCAAAGAACATATAAGAGCTTACAAGTTCAGGGAACTGCTATAAAAAATTTGGAAAATTAGATGGAACAAATAGCAAAGCTATTTCATAGAGACTATCATGAGCATTGCCTAGTGGCACTGAGACAAATTCCAAATAACAAGTAATGGTAGTGAAGGTTGTGAAGGAAGAACAGACTAAGACAATAACTACCCAGAGTGAAGTTAAACTGCTAAAAAGACAAGTTGCTACAAAAGAAAAAGTACATACCACGGTCAATGAACAATTGGAGGAATCTGAACAAAATAAAGAAGCAGAGACAGAAAGAGCATCAGAGAATCCAAAGGTTAAGAATTTGTGCCACAGTGACCTTTTTCCACAAAGACTGCAAAAAGGGAAAGCTCGATGATCAATTTGAGAAGTTCCTGGATATGCTGAAAAAGCTCCACATCAAGATCCCATTCATCGATGCACTTTGACAGATCCCGATGTATACAAAGTTCCTAAAGGACATGATATCTAAGAAAAGAAAGCTTCCAGACTCGGAAGAAGTGGCATTGACTGAGGAGAGCAGTGCAAGACTACAAAATTTATTGCCATCGGTTTCTCAAAGACCTAAAGAGTTTCACTTTACTTATTTCACTAGGCAAATAATTTCATTTTAATGCTTTATGTGATACAGTGTAAGTGTAAATTTAATGCATTTGTTTATTTTTAAGAAACTAGGAGTTGGGGAAGTCAAAGGGTCGAATGTGATGTTGCAGCTGGTAGATAGGAACATCAGATATCCATGGGACAAGGTCTAGGATGTGCTCATCAAGGTTGGGAAGTTGATATTCCCGGTTGACTTCCTTGTTATGGACCTCGAAGATGACCACGATATGCTAATTATCTTAGGTGTTATACTTTTAGCAACACGTCGAACTTTGATTGACATGGAGAATGGTGAGCTGACTGTGAGGGTGGAAGACACACACGAGATATTTAAATTACATAATCCACCCAAGCAACCATTAGTCCTGGAGGAGGCCAAACATGTTGCCGAAGAAATTCATCAAAGGTCGAAATAGACAGCCTAAATGTCTAGAGAGCCTTGCTAGAGAGGAAAATAGAGAGCTCGAGGTCTAGAGGGTAAAAAGAGGATGCAAAGCTGAAAATTGTAAGGACTGTACTCTAACGTGAATCACCATGATCAGTCCCTCTATACAGTCTAGCTAAAGACTATAAATTAAGTGTTTTTCGGGAGGCAACCCAATTTTTTAATTCTTTTATTTATTTTGTTTTTCGTATTGCATTGCATGTAGTGTTATTCTTGATATAGGTTTTATTAGTTATATGCACGTTTCAATTCAGTTTGGACCATCTTCATTACTAACACTTAGTCTGGTTAAAGGAAAACATTAATTGAGTCAAAATGAGTTTTCTTTTTATTCTTTTGATTGTTTTCTTCCCCTCTTGATAAATACCATGGATATTGATATTGGAAGGAGCTTAGCAAAGTACAGTTTGGAATAAATTGACAAATAGATCTTCTCGCGTTCAACGGAAGAATTCCGGGAGTATCATTTTCCTTTTCTTCCTCATCCTCTTATATTCTTTTTTATATTTTATGACACTGAGGACAATGTCAATTTTAAGTTTGAGGGTGATAAAAACTTTGAGTTTTTACTTTTCGTGTGCTTTTGAGTGTTTGTGTGTTTATTTTTTGTTATTGCTTTAGTATATAATATAAAAACTGTGGATATGCATGCTAGATTGATTGATGCTTAACCCTGCAAAACTTGATATTATACACACATTAGAATTGAGCTTTTTTTTTTAATCATGATGCAATAAGTAGATTCATATGTTGGATATGTTGATAGTTTGAACATAGATGCTATACCCAAAACTATCCCATATAATGATCCTTGTATGAAAACTTATATGTGGATTGTCTTAAATTAATAGGATAAAATTGGGCAAAAGTCTTAAGTTAAAGGTCTTTTGATTAGATAGGTGTTTAATGAGGGGTATTGTACTAATCAGGGTAGAAAAATATATAAAAAATTCTCTTCGTAACCTTTATGAGTCAAGTTATTAAACCTGCTAAGGTATTTACAACCTGATGCCCTAAAATCTTCTGATTTGGGTGTCATTGGCCAAAAGCTCGTTACATGGGCCATATAGAAAACATAAGGGAGAGAGAGAGAGAGTAAAAAAATTGAAAAAAAAAGTAGGTGCATGAAAGACAAGATGTACCAAATATCGTGGTTAAGCCCCAAACACTTATTTGAGAATATTTGACTTTTGATGATGTATTAGCCTAGTTTAGTCCTAGATGACGAAGCAATCAAAGAATTGGAGAATCTTTGTTTATCGATATGTTGATTTGCAATTAGTAAAGTCCACCTGAACTAGAGAAGGTGAGAATAGTTATTAAAAATTCAACCTCAGATTGCACATTGGAAGAAGAGTTAAAAAAAATCGGTATTGTGTTCATATGAGATGTGAAAGGATATATTTGCCTACAGAGGGTAGAGAATTGAATCAACTTGTAAATTCATGATAGTCTACTCAGTTTTTCACACACACACACGTCAGTCTTGCATTGGAAGAGTGGATATTGGTTTGGTATTGTGACTTTGAAACAATTTGTAGATTTAATACTGTAATTTTAAATACTAAGATAAAAAGCTAGATTGAACCAAATATTTTTTGCATGCTTGTGTTTTTGTTGTTATTTAGGTTATAGTTTTGTTTGAGGACAAACAAATATTTAAGTTTGAAGGTAAATAATAAGTGTATTTTATACAATTATTTGCGGCGTAAAATATCGATATTTGGTAATTCTTTTGACAAAATATATCATAATTGTTGTATTTTATGTTATATATATTAAACTCAATGGTTGAATGAGAAATTGGAAGAAACAAAAGAAAAATAAGGGAAAAGGGCAAAATCCAAAGTTTGAGGAACAAATTACAAAGATTTAATAGTTGATTCGGACCACAAAATGATACTTTGAAGATTCTAGGAGACAATTGGATGGAATTAAAACTCAAAAAGGAATGGAATATGATCAAAATATTATCAAAATCAATTTCCAATCGCACAATTTATATTATAGATTTTTAGTCGAATATTGATATCTGTTTTGGCATAGTAAACGTCCTAATTGGAAATATTCTACTTCTATCTAAGTCATAGCCCTTTGAATTATATCTCTAATGCACTTTGAACTGAATCAATCGAATATTGCAAGAGAAAATTATGGTCAAAATACTAACTATTGTGCAGAGACAAAATTCGTGCACGAAGACAACTTTCCTTATTCAATTGTAACTCTTTTGAAAACCAATCTAGACATGATTTCCAACCAATTTTCTACTCCTTAAAATACCTAACAGTAGAATACGTATGAGAGACATTGGATATACATCTCATACTCCAATACTCGTCAATTATTATCTTTAAATGAGAAGAATTCATAATTTTTGTGAGATCATTGAAGGGGATTTGTAAGAATTAAATCAATTGAAGATTCAAACTTGATTTTTGGGAAAGAAGAGAAGGCGCAAGTGAAGATTCATCAAGAAACTATTGAAGAGATTCAAGATTTCAAGATTCATCTTCATCTTTTAAATTTATCAAAAATCCGGGCTGTCTTTTCATTTAAATATGTTTTCTCGTATTTTCGATGTGTTAGGCTGATTTTATACATTGTTAGGATGAGATGGACCCGTGTTATGATATTTTTTAGTTTTTAATTAATTATTTTGACTTTAATTTGATTTGATTCGTGGAGGCTTGTTATCATTTTTATCGTTATTTTCTTGCTTGATCACCAATTGAATTGTTATCGAAATAGACAATAAGGTATAGGCACAATATAGCAAAAATTGTAAAGTTCAATAGAGGATATAGATATACACCTCTATACTTTATATAGTTTCAATATGGTTTCTAGCACTTGTTAATGCATTTATCATTTTTGTATCTTTTATCGAGAGATAGAAGGGTCACATGAGGGGAATAGATTTGATAGCTAACGAGAGAGGTTTTCAATTAAATTAGGAACATTAACCAATAAAAATGTTTTCAAATTGCCACTTTTGTTACACTAAAAATAGAATAACAAGGGAATTCGACATCTTAGCAATGCATCTCACATATTTGAAAAACACATTTACTTACTTACTTTCATTAGTTTAATTGATAATTAAGGATTAGTGTAAAAAGATCATAAAATTTGTTTGAATAATATTAAAGTTGCAATTAATTTTAACTCGATCAAACATGTAATTCTCGTGGGTTCACTCTGTTAACTACTTTATCACGTGTTCACGATCTCGTTCACTTGCATCCTTTCGACCCTTTTACTTGTTCTTATTCCTCCTACATTTATTATTTGATTGATCTACTTGTTTTTTATTTGTTTACGATTATTATTAATTGATAAACGTATTCTTAACTGGCTTGATCTAAGTTTATTTTTCGAAAAAGTTCTCTTGGGCTATATCAATTGGTATCAGAGCTAGGTGCTCATTTTAAAATTAAGATTTTACAATCTTAATTCTTATTCCGTCTACATTTATTATTTGATTGATCTACTTGTTTTTTATTTGTTTACGATTATTACTAATTGATGTTTGTATTCTTAACTAGCTTGATTTAAGTTTATTTTTCGAAAAATTTCTAAAAACCAATTCACCATTATCGTGGTTAGTTACTCTTGGACTATCAAATTGGTATCAGATCTAGGTGCTCATTTTAAAATTAAGATTTTACAATCTTAAGTAATAGCTAACCACAATATTCAAATTCTTGAGAGGCATTCGACATATCGTCCTCCATTCTTTGATGACACTCGTTATTAATTATTGAAAAGATAGAATGACGATTATTCAATCAATAGATTATATTATTTTGGAAGATTTTGAAATAATCTTTATGTGCCTACCAAAATTATTAAGGTTGATGGCAGACCGGATCAAACTATTCCAAAATCTAGAGAGGAGTTTGATGGAGAGGATAAATGAAAATTGCCTTTAAATGCTAGAGCAAAAAATCTACTCTATGTGATTTCGCTTATGATATTTGACATGCTTTAGAAATCATTCATATGAGTACTGGCAAAGAAGAGGAAACAAAAGAGCTTCCTAATCGTCAAATTGTACTGAAATCGAAAATTGATGACGACCATGAAGAAAACAAAAGTCAAGATGAAGTTTCCAACATGTGTTTTATGGCTATTGAAAATGTGGTAAGCACAAATGACCATTAAAGATATGATGAATTATCTACCTCATATGATGATGAACTTCTTGAAAATTTTGAAAAACTTGCTTTAAATCATTCTATCCTTCAAAAGAAAAATTCTTTATTGAAAAATGAGGTGAAACTTTTGGAAAAAGGAAAAGCCGATTACGATTATAATTGAGGAGAATTTCTATTTATAAGAAAATATTCTAAATTTGACTCAAATTGTTCACAAATTTACTCAATACAAGAAGAAATTTAATTTAATGCTTGGTGAACAAATATGTATTTTTGATAAAAGAGGAACTGGGTATAAATCATTTTTGAAACAAAAGTGTCATAAAATTTTCTATTTTAAAGCATGTGGAACCTCTTTCAAATATCACATGTAGTTTTTGCAATACATACGGACATTTTAATTTTAATTGTTCAATCAAAAAGAGATTGCAGTTTGAAAGCAAACACAAGTAGATTCAAAAGTCCAAAAACATTAATCCCTACCCAAAGTTGTATGGATACCAAATAACAAAAATTGAATTATTTTTGTAGGCATCAAAGAAAATTACGTGTAAATGGTTCTTGGATTAGTAGATGCTCGAAGCTTATGACTGGAGATCAAACTTTCTTGTCAAGTTTCATAAAGAATGATGGTAGTCATGATACTTTTGGAGATAATGCCAAAAGAAAAATCATTAGCATTAGAATTATTGGTAATTATTCATCTCCCTTTATTGAAAATATGGTCTAGGTAAATAACCTTAAACATAATTTATTTATTATTAGTCAAATGTATGATAAAGGTTATCATATCAAATTTGATTCTTCCATTTGCCTTATTGAGGATACTATGTCAAAAGAGGTGTTATTTTTGGGAAGTCATAGTAAAGATGTTTATGTCATAAACATTGAGTTTGAAAGTGAAGAAAAAATGTTTATCAAGTTTAAAAGATAATACTTAATTGTGGCATAGAAGATTAGATAATGTTTAAATGAAAAATATTATGCATTCGTCATTGTCGAAGATTGTTCTAGATTTACCTAGGTCTTATTTTTTAACCCAAATGACGAAAATTTAAATGCATTTAATCATTTTTGTAAAAAAGTTCAAAATAAATAGGGGTACACTATTACTACCATTTGGAGTGATCATGGTAGAGAATTTGTCAATATTGTATTTGATAATTTTTCCAAAATTAATGGTTATGAACATAATTTCTCGACTCCGTTCCTCAATCAAATGACGTTGGGGAAAAGAAGAATTGCAAATTACAAGAAATGGCTCGGACTGTATTAAATGAAAATGGTTTACCACAATATTTTTGGGTCAAAGCCATTAACACCGCTTGTTATATTGTAAATAGAATTTTGGTGAGTTGAAAGAAAACAAGAACTCTATATGAACTTTTTGAAAAATAGAGTTCCCAATATCGGTTACTTTAAAACATTTGGTTGCAAATGTTTCATCTTAAACACTAAAGAAAATTTGGAAAAAATTGATTCAAAGTCTGATATTGGAAATTTTCTTAATTATTCATCTAAGATCAAAGAACTTTAGTTGTTTAATAATTCATGCGTGTAATTTTTTATGAAGCTAATTCTCTTAATCAAGAGAAAGTTATTGTTAATGATATATGTTTGGAGATTCCTTTTGAGCAAATGAACGTCCAAGAATAAAACAAGAAAGGTTCTAAAAATCTTGAATATGAAGAAGAAACAAATGTGCAACAAGATGAAATAGCATCTCTCGAAGTATAAAATGATTCAACTCTACCTAAGGACTGGATGAGTTTGAAATGAGCATGCTGGGAGAATTCAAATTCTTCCTTGGACTCCAAATGAAACAAACTAATGATGAAATATTCATTAGTCAAAACAAATATATATTGAACATGCTCAAGAAGTTTGAAATGAAAGAATTGAAGCCAATGAACACTTAGATGAGCTCATACACCAAATTGGATAAAGGTGATCAAGATACTTCTGTTGATATAAGTAAATATCGAGGTATGATCGGGTCTCTTCTCTATTTAACTTCAAGTAGATCCGATATTATGTTTAGTATGTGCTTATGTGTTAGATTTCAATCAAATCCTAAAGTATCAGACCTTAGTGCCGTAAAATAAATTTTTAATTATCTTAGTGGCACTAGAACATTAGATCTCTGGTATCCTAAAGGCACCCACAAGAGGGATATTACACTAGAATTTATTAATAAGAAAAAAATAAAAATTGGCCTACATGCTCATTTAACATCTAGCATTTGATAGATTTTCATATATTCGAAGAGGTTTGAAAATTATTAATGAATTTGAAGTGTGTGGCTAAATTGTATTCTTACATGATTGATTCCTTGTGCATAATTGGTTGAAATATATATAAACTTTACCCATTTGATTATCCTTTCGACATTTCATCACTCATGATTTGATTAGTATTTTGGTATAGATGTAATGATTATCCTCTTGTCTAAACTCGCATACATTTGGCACTTTGTATTGAGGGGAATATTATTATTTTCTATGGTTGATTTAAAGTTTTGATCTTATATGCCGTACACTTGTTCTCAAATGTACTAGCTTTTTGCTATGCCAAAAGGGAGAAATTGAATAAGATAGACTTGAAAAACATTGAAAAGGGAGAAGATGAGTGAGATGACATACTTTGAATCATCTATTATTTGATATGTTTTAGATGGATGCCAATTGGTTTGTAAAAGATAGAGGGACATATGCTTTAAATGCTCAATCTTTATTCCTTATCCCTTGTTGATATTACTTTTCAATCAATGTTTGTCATCATCCAAATAGGGAAAATTGTCGACATATGATTGCTTATAACCTTAAAGTTTTAATTAAAACAAATAAGTTAATCTTGTTTACTAAAACAAATAAGTTAATCTTGTTTACTAATAATTGAATTTAAAGTAATTATAATGTTCAAAGCATCCAATGATAAATTGATCGATCCTCGTCAACAGATCAAAATCAAGACTGTCACAAATCGGACTCATGTTGAAGGTCAAGATCGAAATCACACATTCAAGACAAGTCATTCAAGAAAAGATCTTAAAAGACAAATGTCAAATATAGATCAAGATCATGAGTTTAAGATACAAACGTCAAAGAAAAATCAAGACGAGAGCCTAATAGCCAAATTTCGAAGCAAACTCAAAAATCAATTTCAAATGTAAAGGTATTAAAGTTTTGATATTTTGCAATGAATGGTTAAGCTCAAAAATTATCTTGTGCAGTAAAAGCTAGTTTGATTACCACTTGCATAAAATGTTTTGATCAAAAGTAAAATTAATTTTCAATATGATGTTCAAACTTAGATCATATTTTTAAAACACCATTTATCTTAAAAACTAGTTAAAAACAACTTCCAAAAGTCTAAATTCGTCATAATATTCAAACCGGATCAAATGGGGTCGAAAAGGTAAAAATCGACCGCAATCGGCTGCAGCCATGCACACGTCTAGTTGGGCAATGCGAACGTTCGGTTGGTACAATGGTCTGATTTTTTAGCGTTGTAATTTCAAATGCATAACGTCTATTTGGTCATCCGAACACAAGGGCGAACGTCCGGTAGGTTGTCTTGTTCGACATATTGTTTTGCTTTTTAAACTCCATAAATACGCTCGCTCTTTTCATTCTTTGTAAGAGTTTCAATAACATTAAGAAAGATATATTTTGAGAGAATTCTTTAAGCCTACATTGCATTTATTTCATTTATTTCTTCATATCAAAAACTTTGATTGATTCAAACTCCTTTCACCATCTTCATCAAAGTTCTCCATCTCACTTTTTGCACTTAAACTTACTTCTATCATTAATAAAAGAGGGATATATTTTTACAAAAAAAGTTTTAAAAAGTACATTCCATCTGTTTCTTCCACTTCTTCGTATTGAAAACTTTGATTATTCATTAAAAGAGAGAAATTTTGTGATCCTATATTTCAATTTCTTTTCTGAACCTATATTTCAATTTCTTCTTCCTCTTCTTCATTGAAAACTTTGATTGATAAAATCAAATTTTGAAATCATCATAATCATCAAAGTTTTCTTACCCCAATGCTTGAGCTATCATTTATCGCTATTCATAGAAATATTAGTCTCTCTTAGTACTTAATTCATTTGTATGATTTATTAATAGAGAAATATCATTGTAAAATCATTGCTCTAAACATGTTGGTCATATTGAAGTCCCATGAAAGCTCAATAGTATAATAAGGATCGGTGTTCCTTGTTTTAAATCACCATGTATTTAGGGGACGTAAAGTTCAATATTATATAAGGATCAATACTTCTTATTTGTAAGTCCTTGAAAGCATCGTAAATGGTTGGACTGCACCATAAGTCAATCAATATAGTGAAAAGACCTTGCTCGTACCGAAAAACTTGGTAACAAAAGACGTAGATCATTGCTTTGTATCGAACCTCCACAATTATATCGTTTGCATCATCTCTACTATTTTACTTATTGTTATTCCATTTTTGACAATTCCTCATGATTAAAGTATAAAAATACTGATATAAATTATAGCAACAAAGTATATTTGTGTCACTCACTCTAGGTACAAGGTATACAAACAAAAGGAAAGGGATAATTGGCTGAAACTCCGAGTTACCTCGAATGAAGAAAAAGCTTTCCTTCCAAGAAGGCACTTGGGTAGGATGGATCACCAACGTAGGAAATGCTATAGAGAAGCGAGGAAAAAAGAATAAAATCCCTTTTTTGCTGTATTTCCCAATGGCATGGCATCTACAACGAACGGAAGATATTCGGGAAGTAAGCCTGCAAAATGACAAAATAGAAATGACCCAAACAAGAAAGGGCCCACCATTGTGAGTGAGCTTAGAAGGGGCCATATTAATGAGGAAAGAGTTACCTTTAAAAAAGGATGAAAGGGCATTCCGAGTCCCATATCCAACGAATGTTTATAAACAGCTATGTACCTCGGGGCATGGGAGATTCGCCAATTGAAATGACCCAAGGCATAAAAGCTTTATATCATTAAAAATGTGAAAATGAATCCTAATATCAGTCAAGTCTTGTTCGGAGAGGTTGTTGAAGACCCATGAAGCCTAAAAACTATTCCTTGCATATGATCAACTAGTACATTAGGAATGTTGCCTGCCACGCTATGTCCCCCTAACCTTAGGTCGAAAGCCTACTGCTTGACCAAATAGTGCTAGATTAACACATACACTAGAATGGGTTACACCTCTGTACGGGAGTACATCAAAATATAAAAATTCCATAGATGAAGAAGAAGAGGTTTCAGAAGTATCAACTTCAAAATTGGAGCTACTAGAATTGGAATTGCCGGACACATTCTGAGAATCGGCTTGGGCATCACAAGGAAAATGCCGAACAAAGAAAAGAAATTTTACTTGAGAAAAGCGAGGCGGCAAAATAAAAAAACAAACAGAGTTAAGACATATTTATAGCTTTTGCGGTAAGATATTAGCTATTTAAATGTCAATAATAATCATAATCGTTGAAGGGGAACATGCGACTATGTGGATTCCAAGGCAAGTCATGCATAACTTGCGGCATCTAAAGGAACTGCTGGCCATTAATTGAGAAAAATGCAAATGATGCTCATCTGTACAAATAAAACAGTGATAGTTGCCGACATGATCTCCATGTCCCCCCTACATTCACATGAACAAAACGAGGCAAAAAGCCCTTCAATAGCTTCTCTAATCAAGATGCGCAACAAACATAGTCCTATATTCAATATAAATAGTGAGTTTTGACTTGGGGGTGCTATTTGTTAGCCATAAAAAAGGCTAATCGGCAAACCAAGTTAATTACCGGTGAAATACAGGGAGCAAAGGTTTGCATAAAAATTGTGAACCATCATCCATATACAGCCCTGGCTGCATAGGTTATCAATAGGGGCAAGTGGGCAAAGTGAGTAAAGCGTGATTCCTTAAATGAATTAGTTATAAGGTAGCCATTAAGGAGTTGCCACCCATCACCCTCTCTCCAAATGACCAGATTACCCCCAACGCTTGGAGGAAAATCTATTAATACCCTCTCGTTTGAAGAACGAGGCATGCAATTTAGATATTTCTCTCTCAAATAGCTATTTCTCCTCTCATTTTAGTTGAAGCATCCAGACTAGTGAATTTAGGAGACAAAATTATAGTTATGTGAGAGGATTTATTGATTGTATTTACATTTGCTCTTCAATTGTAATTGTTTTATCAATAAAATATTTGATCCAATTTTTATCATCAACAATATTGACAACCAAAGTACAATTCATCAAAATAATAATCCTATCTAACATGATAGAACCAAACATGTTGGTACTAAAGTTTATTTTGTTAGGGACATGGGTGAGAAACTTATGATAACTTTAGTTAAATTCCCAACTCAGTTTAATCCTTCTGATCTTGGTACTAAAATTGTTCCCTTAAATAAGTTTAGAAAGTATTGCTGAGAAAATGTAATCTTATGTAAAATGGTCTTGAAATACTAGAATTTAGTCAATTGTTCAGCAAGGTAGAGCACATCAAAAAATGCCTCAAGTTGACCGTTTAAGGATTTGGACCAAAATTGTGTTTTGAAGTGCGATTTTCTTTGTGGTTCAATAATTGATCGGAAGCGTACATGTGATGGTCCCGCAACCGTTGGATGGTGGGAAAAATGAAAGTCATTTGAAAGGGCCCTAAATCCCAATTTTCTACGCATACACTCTGTTCAGATTTAAGGTTTTATCTTAAAATGTCAACATCGTTAAGAGGACTAACCAAAAACCTTATAAATTGGTCTATATTTTCATCTTTATTCGATGTGAGATTCCATCCTTTAATATGCCAACGCAAGATGGTGGCTCGTTTGTGCAGACCAATCTTGAAATTCGTGTGCTCAATTTTTTTGAGTCTTAATTGGATAAAATCGCTCGTTGAAACTTAACGAACTCTATACCATGTTAAGATTTGGGGTTCCATCTTAAAAGGTCAATGTTGTTAAGGATACTACAAACCCTTATAAATTGGTCTATATTTTCATCTTTATTCGATGTAGAATTTTATCTCTTAATACACTCTACTTGAACAACTTTGTTCTCTCTCACTTTTTCTTAGAAATGTGTTTCTATTGAAACTCTTTATAAATTTCATTTGTTTGTTTGTGTAGATAGAGAAGGTTTCTTTTAACCTTGATGAACATTGTTCATAATAATTTCTATAAAGCGAGAGAGAAAATAAATTATAGAAATTATTACAAACAATGTTCATCACAGTTAAAAGAAACCTTCTCTATCTGCACAAACATACGAAAATTGTCTGGAATCTTATCTTCAAGGTTAAGACTTGTGGGAAGTAGTTGCTGGAACTGATTCAGAAATTCCTGCAAATACTCCACTGAGGAAATGGAAGATCAAGTGTGGTAAAACTCTCTTTGCTTTGAGGACTTCAATTGGCAAAGAGTTCATTGAACATGTTCGTGATTCTAGTTCTTCGAAAGAAGTCTGGGAGACACTTGAGAGGCTGTTATTTAAAAAAGAATACAAAAATGTTAGAATTGTTGAAGAATGAATTGGCAATGTTAACATAAGGAGGTATGTCTATCTTTGAATATTTCTCACGAGTTAAAAGTGTGTGCAGAAATTTCAGAATTAGATACAAATAAGAAGATCAGTGAAGCAAGATTGAGATTATTTCTTATTCAAGGATTGATGAAGGAGTACATTCATTTCCTTAACTCCGGGGATGTAGAATAATGAACCTTTGATTCGTTGAATCCGGGCTCAGTTTCTCTATCTAATCGAAATCAACCACCTCAATTAACAACCCAAGAACCATAAATATTTTCCCACACTTCGTTTGCTATAATTTCACCCACGAAGGACACAAATGACGGTGTTATTACAGCCACAAAGGCACCCACTCAAAGCATCCACAAAGGTAAAGGAAGGAGAAGAACCAAATGAGTAGAGGCAGTGAAGAACAACTGGATTTTCTCTTTGATGGAAAGAAAAATTACTAACGTAAAAATCAATGGAATGTGTGTGTGTGTGTGTGTGTGTTACATTACGTATATAAGAAACATGGGCCAAGTCCAAATCAACACATTGGCCAACACCTATAAGCCATCCAAGAAGTGAGGAAATGGGCCACTATCAGCTCTAATTAAATTAGGCTACTTTCAATAGCCCAAATAGTTCCAGGTTTGGGTCATTCCATTGAGGTGTCAATATTTCAATTTATCCAATATCGATTTAACATCATTGCCCGGGACTTATTGGTATTAAAAAACCCTACAAATCTCCACCTTGATACCCAATCAATCTGCAAGTAACCAAAACACATAGTTTATATTTGCATAACAAGGTAATCAATAAAATTGGAATCCTCTACCTTACCTCGTGTTTTGGACCCAAAACACATACTATGGCTCCATACACTCATCAGGGCTAAGGTCAAGAAAACCCAAGTAGAAGCAGATAATTACAGTAATCAATCAAGAGCAAATAAACATGCGAAGGAGATATCATATAGGATAACACATATCTTTTCAAAAAGACATGTCCACACAAAACAACAGATTAACACCAAGTTAATCAAGGACACGGTCAACACATATGCAACAAATGGATAAACGACCCCACGAAAAGATCTCACCGCACTTATCCTATCCCATTTCGTGTTGGTCCCACCTCGAGAACACATATTTCCTCCCATCGCTCACCATACTCACTAAACAGATCACTCAACACATGTCTAACTGGTAAGCCACAATAGATCCTAAGTTCTTGGGATATTCCTCTATCACCCCCATCACTTCTTCCAACCTATGTGGATAATGGATCTCCATCTAACAGAAGTGATAGAAGTGCTTTTCTCACACTCTACCTGATTAGGGTCTTTGACAGATAAAGGATTTCAACATTTGATCACATCTCCACTTGTGATCCTCTCCTCGTGATCTTTGTCACACTTGAAATCCCCGGTACAAACCACCAATGTACCCCTAGGCATCTATACTCCATCTTACCAAAAGACATACAACACACTACTAATGCATCCTAACCCACTATGTATGCAAACAATTACACCAAGTAATAAAATCATTCCAATTCATGCAAATGCATATATCAAACACATTGAAATACAACATATAATTAGCAATCACTCATATAGAAAAGGATTATACACGAATGCACATGTAGTAATTAGGTTTACACTCAATAAACCTCATTAGGCTAATCACTCGACCCTATAACTACATTTGCCTCATCTCTAATCTTACCATTCTGCTTATCATTTTTCTTTTTGGGACAGTCCCTAATAAAGTGTTCAGTCTTACCACAACTGTAACACCGTCTACCACTAGACTTGTCTCATGCCTTGCTCTTCTTCTTACCACCATCATCACTCAAGTCACTACTCGAATCATCATTATCTTGAGCTCTACCCAAATTCATCTGCTTAAACTTCATTCTACTTCTCATCATAAGCAACTCACCACGTCTCTTATTCTCTTTTTCAGCTTTAATCTCTATCTCCTTACTCCTAAGGGAATCTATGAAAATCTCGGGATTTGAAGTGTTTCTATGATACTTAATTGCATTTTTAACCTCTCTATATGAATCAGGCATAGAATTCAACAAAATAATGGCATTATACGTATCAGACACTTTTTCGTTACAATTAATGATATCTTGAACACGTTTGTTGAAAATATCCAAATTGTCATCAAGAATCAAGATCCTTTGAAGGATCCATTTTAAATTTGAAAAATCTTTCAAGCAAGTACAACTTATTAGGAGTAGACTTATACAAATATAAGACCTCCAACTTTTACCATAGTTCTTTAGTAGAATCAAGTTTTCCAATTTTTTCTCAAAAAAATGTCGGATAGGTGTAAAATAATTGAAGGGTAAACAAGTTCATCAGATTCTTTTTTTTTTGTGTTTCTGTTAAATTTGTAGGAAATTTTCCATCTATGGCCTTTGAAACTTTTTGTTGAACCAAAACCCTTTCATCTTTTGTTGTCAAATTGAAATTTCTCATTTCCCATTGAAAATTCCAATTTCGAAATGTGACATTTTGAAAAATAAAACAACAAAAAATGCACAAATGACTCACACAAGGTAACCATAAGGCAACAATATACACCGTTATAGATTCACAGGGTTTCGTGAGACTCAAAATCTCATATCAAGGGAATGTTCAAACAGGTTAAGTCTAGGTGTTCTAACGGAATAGTTAATGCAACATGAAGGTATGTCAACAAAAAATTCAAATTCTCACTCAATTAAACACAAACAATTATCAACTTGCAGTTAAATCCAACACTTCAAATATAGCAAATAGTTCCTAAATTTCAAGCACAAGCAATGTTACTCCACACGATAACCTCCACACGATAACGCGCTAATGTTGAAATTTAAACGGATTAGCCAATTTACTAGAGCGAACCTATCTGAGTCCATAAATAACGAGAGACGCAAATTTACCACTTTAGGGCCACCACTATTTGCCCTAAAAAGCTTTCAGCAATTGTAGCAACCAATTGAACAAAAAATGAATCACAAACGTGCAGTGCCAAAATTGTCTTGATTTCACTGTATAACCTGAAAGAGAAAACTAACAACACAAAACTGTTAGAAATCATGTTTTAAAAATTCTATCTGAAGAAACCGTCATCGAAAAATCCCTCACGCGTAGTCATAGAGTCCTCAGGCGGTGCCCCCACGTGCGACGGACCTGGGTGCGGGACACCTGCTGATTCTCCATGCGGTATTGGATTCTTCAAATAGCCACTGGTTTGGTCGGAATCAAGTTTACAGGTTTTTGGGAAAAAATGGCAATTTTTTCACTTTCGGTTTCTGCTTCGTTTATCGTCATTTCTAGCTTGTTTTCGTTGGAAAAACATAGATTTCTCACCCCCAACAAACTCTGATACTAATTGTAGAATAATGGACCTTTGATTTGTGGAATCTAGGCTCAGTTTCTCTATCTAATCGAAATCAACTACTTCAATTAACAACCCAAGAACCCTATTTTCCCACACTTCAATTACTATAGTTTCACCCATGAAGGACACAAATGACAGTGTTATTACAGCCACAAAGGCACCCACTCAAAGCAGTCACAAAAGCAAAGGAAGGAGACGAACCGAATGAGAAGAGGCAGTGAATAACAACTGAATTCTCTCTTTGAGGGAAAGAAAAACAAAACGCATAAATATCACAGGAATGGGCAGCATATAGGTTACATTATGTATATAAGAAAAATGGGTCAAGTCCAAATCAACACATGGGCCAACACTTGTAAGCCATCCAACAAGTGAGGAAATGGGCCACGAGCAACTCTAATTAAATTAGGCTACCTTCAATAGCCCAAATAGTTCCAGGTTTGGGTCATTCCATTTAGGTGTCAATATTTCAATTTATTGAATACCGGTTTAACATCGTTGTTCGAGAATTCTTGGGTATCGAAAAACCCAACAGGGGATAGACCACTCAGCCTTCAGTTGAAGAATTAGAAAGTTTGCTTTCCAACCAAGAGGCTTTGGCAAAGCAAATGGAAAAGAATTTTAATCCGGATGGTGTTCTCTTCTCAAAGGGAAAGCACCATAAGAAAAACACATCAGCAAAAAACAAGTATAATGAAAAGGGTCAAGTGTTGAAAAAGCTATCGATGGTAACTCACAAAATAACAATTCTATAAAGTGCTACAGATGTGGCATATCAAAAAAGATTGTAGAGTGAAGCTTTCCAAAGCAAATGTTGCAAGTGATAATGGAGGAAGTGAACAACTGAAATGAGAGTAGTGTTGAAGGAACGATGTTACTGCTGAATTAATACCAACTCGAGCCCTTTCAACATGAAAACTGCAAAGAGGGTTGGGATTATTGACGATATCGATATATGGAGCAGCTGACGTGCCATGTATTAGGGCACTCATACATATTGATAGACATGGATTGCCTAACATTAGAATATGATTTTTTTTTATTCTTTCTTTTGTCTTTACTTACATTAGTTCTTATTGTAAGGGAAGTGGTACTTCCTTTTTTACAACTTTACATTTATCCCTTATCATTTATTTTCTTTGTAAGGAAAGTAGTACTTCCTCATTTACTATTTTCATTATTTTCTTATGTAACAATGCTATTCAACTGCCACAAGTGACATATTAATAAATTCTCAAAAATACCCCCTCCTTTTACCAAAAAAATAATAATAATAAGTTTATCACTTCTAGAGATGTGTTTAATGAGGTGTCGAGTCATAATTCTCCCTAGAAAATTTCCATTCAAGAAACTACTCTTGATGGTGATTAAGAAAATCTTCAGTTGTTTCGTAAAAATAACAAGGAGGTTGCAAACAATAATGACTGTTCAACTCTAAACGCCTCAAATTTGGATGATGGTGAACGATAAGCTGAAAGGAGGTTTACAAGGGAGAAAATCATTGCACTATTACTTAATGCTTCTTCACAAGAGCATTGGATGAAGCAGAACCAGCAAGTTATGAGGAAGCCATAGATCGTCCAGAATGGAAAGTAGCTATGCAAGAAGAAATTGAAGTCGTAAACAAAAATCAAACATGGGAATTGGTGTCAAAACCAAATTGTGAGCCTATTACTTGCAAATAGGTTTACCATTTAAAGAAAAAATCAGATGGGGCTATTGATAAATGCAACAGACTCGTTGCACGTGGTATTTCTCAAAGCTATGGATTGTAAATTGTGCAAACTATCAATAAAGAACGCATTTCCTAATAGAGAATTGGATTGTGAAGTATTTATGGAACAACCTAAAGGTTATGTTTCTAAGCAATATCAAGAACATGTTTGCTGACTGAATAAGGCTTTATATGGTCTAAACAAGCACCACATGCTTGGTATGGTAAAGTTGTTCAATACTTTATCTTCTCTTGGTTCAAAGTTTCTGATGCAGATTCTAGTTTGTTCATTAAATTAGAATCAAATATGCACTTGCTGGTCTCATTGTATGTAGATGACATAATAATTACTAGAGATAATGAAACTGGGATTTCAAAGTTGAAAAATGATCTATCTATTCGATTTGATATGAAAATTTTGGGAGAAGTTCGTTGCTTTCTTGGTCTGGAAGTTGAAAAATCTGATCATGGATATTTCTTTCTCCAAAAGGGCCAATGCAAAGAAGCTCTTGCAACATTTTGGCATGTGGGAGTCAAAAGAAAAAGCCACTCCAATGGAGTCAAATCTCAAGCTGATGAGAGATGAAGGGAAACTGTTAAAGGATATGCCAGAAGTTTCAACAACTTGTTTGTAGTTGAAGTTATTTAACTATAACAAGACCCGAAAACATTTGAGGGCTTTTACAGCGCGCATTGCACGTTGTCATATCCTTCTAATCTACGACAATATTAGATCTTACAATATACAGGTGAGCATTGTAAAAAAACCTATTGCAACATTTTTTGTCTGTTGCAGAAAATTGTTTTTTTCTTATAGCGACTTTTTCCGCCAATTATAGAATTTTTAGCAACAAATATTTTTTATTCGCAAAAAGTAGACCATATTGCATCACAAGCAATTTGTTGCAAGAAATAAAGTTTGTAGCCATAAGTTTCCCACCAAAAATATTTTGGCGACATTCTTTATTATTTGTCGCAACTTCTCTCATTTCACGACAACTTTTTACATCGCCTTATTATTTGGAACTTATTTTTTTCATCACAATCTTTGCAACAAAACTTTAAAAATACATCGCATTAAGTCATTTATTGCGACAACTTTTTGTATGTCGCAAAAAATCTTATAGTGAAATCACAATTTTATTGTAGTGTCACAAGACCTGAAATTATTTATTCCATTGGTCAACTCACAATTCATACAGTATCCAAGAAATTCTCTCGTAGATGCAGCAAGAAGAATTCTACATTATGTGAAGGGCTCCCTTGATCAAGGCATTATGTACACAAAAGGTGTGAAAATTTCTTGTTAAGTGGCTTTACTGACGCAAAATGGGCAGGAATGCAAATGATAGACATTCAACTTCAGGCTAGTGCTTCAACACTGGTTCAGCAGTGATATCATGGTGTAGCAAGAAGCAATATGTGATTGCTTTATCTTGCACTGAAGCTGAATATGTGGCAGCAATCATGGCTGCACAAGAATGTATGTGGTTAAAAATGTTGATTGGAGACATGCTATGTAAAATAAATTATGCTGTCCAAATTAAATATTACAATGAAAAAGCCATCAAATTTGCATCAAATCCAATTTTCCACGGGTGAACGAAGCATATTGAAGTTCGTTATCACAACACCTGAGAGAAGGTAGATCAAGAAATTGAGCTGAAGAAAATCTCTATAATTGATCAAGTTGCAGACATATTTACAAAGCCCTTAGGAAAGCCTGTGTTTGAATTTTTCAGAGCTGCTCTTGAAGTTATTGATCGTAAGCATGCACTAAGGAGGAGTGATAAGTGTAGTTTTTATACTTATTTGAGACTCTAAATTATGATATTTTATTATTTTTTGAATAAGATTCTATCTAATTTATGTTATATTATATTTTGTAGGTCAAACTTTCTGTTTAATGAAAAATTAAAGAAAAAAAATGCAAAATAGCGGTAAATGGCAAAATCCAAAGTGCGGGGACTAAATTATTGGAGGCAAATGTTGGAGATTAAATACACACATTCGTGCATTAATTAAGTGGCAGCAAATTGAAGTTAAAATATTAGATACACACACGCAGCAGATAGGAGAAAACACACACACACACACACACAGCAGAGAGGAAAAAGCGTGGAAGAGGAGAGAAAAAGAAAGAGCGAAGAAAAAAAAAAAAAAAAAGAAACTGCAAACACTAGAAATTTTCATGTTTCGTAAATTTTTGGTGATATCTTTCCGGTTTTGCGTGTTTAATTTCAAAGTTATGAGTGACTAAATATTTTTATTGTTAGGATTGATGATGCAGATTAAGGTTTATTTAATATGTTTAATTTCAAGATTGTCATGTCATTTTGATACTTGTTAATTAATTATTATGTGTTTAATGATTTAATTGTTTGCACAACAATTAATTGATTTAGGGATAATATTGAAACCAATGGGTAATATATAATTTTAACTAGTGCAATAATTGACATAGACATAAGAGATCGAGAGATAATTATAAGCTACGCGATCTTTGTTGAATTCCTATAGATAAATGCGTTCATATGTGTGAATTTATATAGAGATATAATACATTTGGGCGTATGAATATGATTAATGTTGCTTGAGAGATATCATTAAATACAATAGGTTAATTCGATCTTTGACATATATGAAAAATGGTTGAATAAATTGGAATTGAATGTATGATAAATAACCTAAGCGAAATCGAAAATCATAACTATCCAATCAGAATAATCTTATCTACAGTTTTAATTTGAGTTTATTATCGTATTTAATAATTTGTTATTTTATTTATTAGAATTTCGCTTTGAAAACAAAATTTGATTTGACCATTAGTTACCATTTTAATTTTAATTGAAATTAGGTTAGTTTAAAAATTTATAGGAAATAGTAGTCTTTGTGGGACAATATTCATAATTAATAAATCCACTTTATTACTTGTCACGATCCGTACACTTGCGTAATCTCACGAACAAGTTTTTGACGCCATTGCCGGAGAAGCGTATGTTTAAATTTTTTAGAGTTGCTCTTGGAGTTATTGACCATAAGCATGCACTAAGGCACTTCAAAAATTAGTGCATCTTACGTGGAGTATTTTTTTCTTTTAATATTTCTTGTTTCCAAGTCAAATAATTTAGTTCCTATTTTATAGGTAGACTAAGTTAGATTATGAAGTATCGATAATGGAGTTAGGTAGGATTTTTAGCAATTGTTGGAGAATTTTGAGTAGGTTAATGTACTAGATCATGTCTGTATATATGTTTTGCATTTAATGTAATATTCATCGAAGTTTCAAAAAGCAATAAGTATTTCTCCAGAATATTTTTCTAGCTATACAAATTATTTCTTTCTTCTATGTTCCTTTTTTTACTTTATGGTATCAAAGCCTGGTTGAAGACAGTTCTTTCTTTCTGCTTGTCTATCAAGTTTATTTGTCTTGTTGAAGGAGAATGAAAGTTGTAGAGACGAATCCATTGTTATACAGTATGAAGTTTTAAAATGGGGAAAATAGTTCAAATATGCATCATGGTGTCAAGAAGCTTGCAGGCCCAAACTACAAATACTGAAGAATGTGTACATAAGCTTATCTTCAAGGTCTGACATGTAGGAACTAGTAGCTTGTGTTGATGTAAAAATTCCTATAGATACTCCAGAAAATGCTGAACCACTGAGGAAATGAAAGATCAAGTGTGGTAAAACTCTCTTTCCTTTGAGGGCTTCAATTGGCAAAGTGTTCATTGAACACGTTCGTGATTCCAATTCATCGAAAGAAGTCTGGGAGACACTAGAGGGGCAACTCTCCAAAAAGAATACAAGAAGGTTAGAATTGTTGGAGAATGAATTGGCAATGTTAACACAATAAGGTATGTCTATCTCTGAATATTTCTTACGAGTTAAAAGTATGTGCAAAAATTTCAAAATTAGTGCTGATGAGAAAATTGGTGATGCAAGATTGAGACGGTTTCTTATTTGAGGATTGAAGGAGTATATTCATTTCGTTACCTCCATTCTGGGATAGACCACTCAGCCTTCAGTTGAAGAATTAGAAAGTTTGCTTTCCAGCCAAGAGGCTTTGGCAAAGCAAATGGTAGAGAATTTTAATCTAGATGATGTTCTCTTCTCAAAGGAAAAGCACCATAGAAAAATATATTAGCAGAAAACAAGTATAATGAAAAAGGGTCAAGTGTTGGAAAAGCTTCCGATGGCAGCTCACAAAATAACAATCCTATCAAGTGCTACAGATGTGGTAAAACTGGGCATATCAAGAAAGATTGTAGAGTGAAGCTTTCCAGAGTAAATGTTGCAAGTGATAATGATGGAAGGAAACAACTGAAATCGGAGCAGTGCTTCACTACAGAAGTAGTTGAAGGAAGGAACGATGTTACTGCTGAATTAATACCAGCTCAGGCTCTTTCAACCATGAAGACTGCAAAGAAGAGTGGATCATTGATTCAAGTTACTCTTACCATGTAGCATGAAATTATTCACTACTTTTAGAACTACGTCAACATGATAACTCCAGATACAAGGACTATCAAGTTGAATGATGTATTCCATGTTCCAGGTCTGAAGAAAAATTTAGTTTCAGTTTCTCAAATTACTAATTCTAGAAAATATATCTTCCTTGGTCCAAATGATGTAAAAGTTCTTGATAATGTGAAAAAAAATATAATTGGACGTTGTTCTAATTGGTGAGAAGAAAGGTTCTTTATTTGTCATGTCAGTGGGGAAAGCCTATGTGAAGAGGGCAAGCCAAATTGATCATGCAACAATTTGGCATGCTCGATTGGGTCATCTAGGCTATCAATTGCTATAGCAAATTTCCTCATAGAAATTGGTGGAAGGCGTATAACTCCACAAAATGTTCATGAAGATGTAATTTGTCAAGGCTGTCAATTTGGGAAATCACATCATCTTCCTTTCAAAAAGGTCATCAAATCGTAGATCTACTATGTTCGAGATAGTTCATGCAGATTAGATGGGAGCAATGAAAACACCAGGTTATAGTGGAAATCGCTATGTCATGGTGTTGATAGATGATTTTTTAAGGTATACCTAAAATCCTTGGAAGAGGAGTGAAACAATCAATGTTTGCTAAATTCAAAAATGTTGTAGAAAAAGAATTTAGGAAGAAAGTTAATTGCTTGCGAAGTGATAATGGGGACGAATTTATGTCAGATGATTTCTTCCAATATTGCGACAATAATAGTATTTTAAGACAAATGACATGTCCAAATACCCCTTAGTAGAATGGTGTATCTGAAAGGAAATTAGCTTATCTCGCATCTATGAGTCTCTCATGGCTACATGATACCTCAAATTCAGATGATGGTGAACAACAAGCTGAAAGGAGACATAAGGGAGAAAAGACAGTCAAATTACCTCAAAGAATATGATGTGCAGCTCAATCATTGGATGAAGCATAACCAGCAAGTTATGAGGAAGCGAAAGATCGTCCAAAATGGAAAGTAGCTATGAAAGAAGAAATTGAAGCCTTAAACAAAAATCAAACATGGGAACTGGTGTCAAAACCAAAGAATTGTGAGCCTATTACTTGCAAATGGGTTTAACGTTTAAATAATAAATCAGATGGGACTATTGATATATGCAATGCCTGACTCGTTGTACGTGGATTTTCTCAAACCTATGGATTGGATTATGAGGAGACATTCAGTCCGGTTACAAAATTGGTAACTGTAAGATCCATTCTCTCTCTCACATCTTTTAAAAACTGGAAATTGTGGCAACTTGATGTAAAGAATGCATTTCTTTACGGAGAATTGGATCGTGAAGTATTTATGGAACAACCTAAAGGTCATGTTTCTAAGCAATATCCTGACTATGTTTGCCAACAGAGAAGGTTTTATATGGCCTTAAACATGCACCTCATGCTTGATATACTAAAGTTTCTCAATCCTTTATCTTCTGTGGGTTTAAAGTTTCTAGTGCAGATTCTAGTTTGTTCATTAAATTAGAATCAAATATGCACTTCCTGGTCTCATTGTATGTACATGACATAATAATTATTGGAGATAATGAAACTGAGGTTTCTATGTTGAAAAGTGATCTATCGATTCGATTTGATATGAAGAATTTGTGAGAAGTTCATTGCTTTCTTGGTCTGGAAGTTGAAAAATCTAATCAAGGATATTTCTTTTCGCAAAAGGGAAATGCAAAGAGGCTCTTGCAACATTTTGGCATGGGGGAGTCAAAAGAAAAGGCCACTCCAATGGAGTTGAATCTCAAGCTGATCATAGATAAAAGGAAGTTGTTAAAGAATGCCAGAAAGTTTCAACAACTTGTTTGGTAGTTTACGTTATTTAACTATCGCAAGACCCAAAATTGTTTATTCCGTTGGTGTTGTTTCACAGTTCATGCAGTATCCAAGAAAATATCATGTAGATGCAACAAGAGAGAAATCTACATTATGTAAAGGGCTCCCTTGATCATGGCATTATGTACAAAAGGTGTGAAATTTCTTGTTAAGTGGCTTTACTGAAACAGAATGGGCAAGAGATGCAAATGATAGGCATTCAACTTCAAGCTATTGTTTCAACACTGGTTCAGCAGTGATATCCTGGTGCAGTAAGAAGCAATCCGTGGTTGCTTTATCTTGCACTGAAGCTGAATATCTGACATCAACCATGGCTGCACAAGAATGCACGTGGTTAAAAATGTTGATTGGAGACGTGCTTTCCAGATTAAATGTTACAATGAGAGAGCCATCAAACTTGCATCAAATCCAATTTTCCACGGGTGAGCTAAGCATATTGGAGTTTGTCATCACTACATCCGAGAGAAGCTGCTAGATCAAGAAACTAAGCTGAAGGGAATCTCTATAAATGATCAAGTTGCAGACATATTTACAAATGCCTTAGGAAAACCTAAGTCAAAATGTTTCAGAGCTGCTCTTGGAGTTATTGATCCTAAGCATACACAGAGATGGAGTGTTAAAAATTAGTGCATCTTACCTGGAGTAGTTTTTCTTTTACTACTTCTTGTTACCAAGTCAAATAATTTAGTTCCTATTTTAAAGGTAGACTTGGTCAAATTATAAAGTATCAGTAAGGAGTTAGGTAAGATTTTTTAGCAAGTGGTTGGAGAATTTTTAGGACATTAACGTTATAGTAGATGATGTCAATATATATGTTCTGCATCTAATGTAATATTCATTGAAGTTTTAATAAGCAATAAGTATTTCTCCAGAATATTTTTCTAACCATAGAAAAATATAGTGGCATGGTGGGATTGGGTGCTATGTCTTCTTTTTTTTCAAACTGTTCAATCGTGTATTGACACATGTCCCTTCCATCGTTGACTCTATCACTATAGCAAGATTGTTCGGATTTTGCAAGCATAGATTATGCGTTATTTAAGGTTATGGTGTGTCAAAAAGAAAAGAGGTAATGCATAGGGGCAGCTTTATTAAGTCATGCCTATACTAAAATAACTTTCTAGTTCTATCCCTATATCCACCTATTGTGCTAAGGTATTAAATGGGTCTTAAGTAAATGACTTGGACCTAGATACCTATTTTTCTCTTGACTTAAATTATATCAAGCCTCTTTATGATAATGGTTGAGTGAAGCTAGTTCCTCATATAGGTGTGGCAGTTTCAAGTTGTGAAATGTGGAAGACAACCTTGGTCGGCTCCTTTGTTGGTAAGAAGTTAACTTTTCCAGTTGTGAGCTCCATTGCTCATAAATTGTGGGATAGGTTTGGCCTTAAGGAGGTTCTATCCTTGGATGCTGGTTTCTATTTTTTCAAATTCGATTCTCTTCGCCAAGCTCTTTTAGTTCTTGAAAGAGCATCGTAGCATATGGCTTCTAGGCCACTTATTCTAAAGCGTTGGCAACCTAATATGACTCTGGCCAAGGAGAATCTACGTTGCATTCCTATTTGGGTGAAGCTTTATCCCTTTTGAGTACTGGACAACGAAGGGGTTGAGTCATGTAGCTAGTGTTGTGGGATGTTGTGTGAATGGGGATTTGGATAGCTATTCGTGCTGAGTTTGAATGGGTCCCCATTAAATGTCGGGAATGTGGGGTATTTGGCCACTCTTGCTCGTCTCAAACTAAGCCTAGTGAGATTAAGCATTAGGAAAAACTTGCCAAGGAAGGTTGCTAAGGATAAGGCTGGCCCGAGTGGTGTAGCTAATTCACCTATCGATGATGATTGGACCCATTCTCACATACGAAAAAGTCTAAAGGTAGTGTTGTTGATACTGGTGTTGTTGTTATTATTAAAGAAGTTCTAAGGAGGCTTAGGGAGAGGTTGATTAGCAATCTTTGCATAGTGATCTTGATAAGCAGCTGGTGGTTTTCAAGGTGGCTCATGAATCTTCATCTAGTGATCTTGATAAGCAGCTGGTGGCCTCGAATTCTGATGTATCTCCTACATTAGAATTACAAATGGCGCCTAATGAGACTACTGAATTAGGAGAAGAATGAGAAGTGACTCCAACTCCACTTTCCATTCTAAGTGAAGATGATAGCGATTCTTCTGCTCATCATTCTAACACATTGGCAACAAAGGTATAGATTCACTCAAAAGAAGAAGAAGAAGAAAGGGTCGAGGGGCAAGCATAAGAAGGGCAAGAAGCATCTCTCCCCTAGGGGAGGCAGGTGGCGATAGGCATATTGAGGTTGTGGTTCTCTCCTTGACTTTATTTGTTTTTTGGATGTTAGAATGTCAGAGAGCTAAATGACCCCCTTAAAAAAATCTGAAGTAAAGAGCCTCATTTCTTCCTATAGGCTTTCTTTGTGTGGGTTGGTGGAAACTAAAGTTAAGGAGATAAATAAAATCAAGGTGGCGAGTACCATCTTCCAGTCATGTAAAGTCCTTACCAATTATAATTATTCTCCGCTTGGTACAATTTGGGTATGTTGGAATCCAAATAATGTGGATATTTTGCGTGTGGGTTGCTCAGCTCAAGCTATGCATGTTTGTGTTAATGCATGTAATGGTAAATGGAGTTGCATAGTGTCAGTGGTATATGGGGACAATATCCCAGTTAAGCGTGTTGATATATGGGCTGATTTAGTAGCTAGGCATGGAGGGTTTGCACACTTGCCGTGGATGGTGGGGTACTTCAATTATGTCATCTCCCCTTCAGAGGCGGAATGTGATTCTTCTTCTTGGAATGCATGGCAAGATGATCTTTGGAACTGCATGGCACCAATGGGTTTGGATGATTTGAAGTGTAATGTTCTAGATTTTATATTCTTAAGTTGGTTGATGTAGCTCATTTAAGAAATAAACTATGGAAGCTGCATTTAAGGTTATGAAAGTACAAGCCAGAAGTTATTTATAAGCCCAATAATTTAAGACATTAAGTTTAAGTAAATTTGATTACAAAGATTTAATGAATAACTGGGTTGCCACAATGGTCATCTACATTGTATTTCATATTGGCAACCCAGGTTCGAATTATCTTGCAAATGTTTTTATAAAGTATTTTATATAATTATTTTTGAATAAATAAATATATACACGTTTCATAATGTTGGTGTAATAGTGAAGGCATGCTTTTAAAATGTTCTTAAATTCATTTACTTAATAGCTTGCCAAAAGTTTCTTGGAATTGGGAATGAAACCTACCAATTGACCCAATTAACTCCCAATTAAAAATGTAATAGAAAAGGGTCATAATGCAAGAAAATGGAAAGCCTTGAAAATGCTTTTGAACTCCTCTAATAGCAGCCAACGTTTTTTCTACTAGACCTTGTGAGTTTATTTTTCATTCCCTTCAAGTTATTAAAATTCTTTCTATCATATATGCACAATACAAGAAAAACTTTCAAAACTAAAGAAAGAAAAACATAGTAGAGGAGCCAAATCTTAAAGCTTGTGTGCCGTCTGTAAAACAACATTTTACCTCCAATTTCATCCATTTCAAAAGCGTTAAACGAAGGTAGGTAGAGGTGTAAGTGTTTGTTTCGTTTTCAAGTTATAATTTTTCGTTAAAAGTATGAATGCAATGGTACCTCCAGGTACGGTGTTTCGGCACCACTATAGGTAAATGATCATTCCCCGGCTCTATGCGTTATGTTAATTCATAACTCAACAGAAATTGGATTTTTGCTGGAAATCCTACTACGTGCGATGGTATGAATCTACAGTTCAAAATTTTTAATTTGACAACGAAATGCACTGATAATATCAATTGAGTTTCAAATAATTCCCTTCTACAGGCTGATTGGTTTTCTTTGGGGGCGTAGATGATGGTAGAGGACGATGCAACATGATATGGAGAAAGCTGGTGACTTAATAACTTTAAATTCAATTATAAAAAGTTCACATTGTTTCTTAAGAATTTCTATGGACATCATGCGTGGAACTATGCTAAGAGTATTTTTTATTTCTATGAATAAATTGTATTTGAAAGTAGATATGTGTCACAGAAATTAATTTAAATATCATTGTTTACCAAAGAAAAGAGTTAGCGATTTTAAAGTTTTGCCATCTCTTTTAAAATTTCAGTTTTTTGCCCTTGGTTCTAAAATTTATATCTCACTCGTTACTTGAAATTTTTGGATGAAACCAATTGGATATGATAGCCTCACATGTTATCCACTAAATAGACTTTGAATCATGTCAATCCGATGTCGGTAGAATTTTATGTGTTCCTTCGAGCAAACTGCTTCATAACTCAAACGTTACTTGGAATTTTTATACAAAACCAATGGGGTTTGATAGCCTCATGGACTAGTTACTGAATAGATCTAGAATCATGTCATTTCAATATGCTAAGGGATTTATATAGCACTTAAAGTAAACTATGCTGGATTACTTTCGAAACCTAGTCACTGTGGGGTTTTGAAAAATATTTTAATACTCTATTTGTTGCCGACAGAAGTCAATTTTTGGATATGTCATACTATAAGAAGTTTTCTACTTTATATTAAAATTTCATGAAGTTTCGAAGTCGATAGCTTTGCAAACGAATTTATTTGTCATTTGTCGCTTAAGATAGAAAACAAAACATCAACTTTTATTTTTAAAGTTTTGCCTAGAATTTGACATCAATTGTGGATGTATATGCATGGGAAATATTCTAAAGACATTTTTGAATTGTTTCTTTTGGTATTGAACTATTTTATCTTAAAAAATAAAGTCTTGATATTAAATTCTTAAGTTAAAATTTTAAACTTTTCGCTAAAAGTATAGTTAATTGTTTTATTAAGTCTATGGTCTACGGGTAAAGTAATATTAATCATCTAGTGTCATTTCGATCCATGCGGGTTAGGACGTTACATGAAGTTTGATAACTTTATATACGTGGACTAATAAGAAGCTAGATCGCGTATTGGTAAATTCGAAGTGGGAGGGTGAGTTTCAAGGACCAGAAGCTACTTTTCTTTCTTTTAGTGTGTCGGGTCATTCTCCTATGGTTGTGAAACTTGCAGAGCTACCACGTAGGAAGACTCCATTCCATTTCTTTGATTATTGGATGGATCACCCGAATTTCTTCCTTTTGGTGTCTTAGGTTTGGGGTGAAGCGATAGTGGGAACTCCTATGTTTTGTTTATGTTCAAGTTGAAGAAGTTGAAGCTTGCCTTGAAAGTTTTTGGATTCAACGTTTGAGCAGATTCAACTTTTGATTCAGCATTCGCCTTTGGATTCATCTTTACACAATGAGGAGGCTCGGCTGCAAAAGGAATTTGGTGAGTTGAGTAGGGCTGATGAGGGCTTTTTGAGAAAAAAAAAAAAAGCTCGTGTTAAGTGGCTGAACTTAGGGGATCAGAATACTACTTTCTTCTTTAAGGCTATGAAAAGTCACTATGGTAAGAGTAAGGTGGTTTCCATTTGTAGAGATGACGGTACTAGAGTGGAGGAGCCGTAAGAAGTTACTAAAGTTATTGTTGAATTTTATCAAAATCTCCTTGGACGGTAGCCTAGCGGTGAGGGTCTAGATGTGGACTTGCTTAGAAGAGCCCTTCCTAAGAGTATTCCAGAGGTGCATAACAAAACCCTTGACAAAGAGATGTGTCCTTTGAGGAAATTAAAGAAGTTTTGTTCTCTTTGAAAGATAACAAGGCTCCGGGGCCAGATGGTTTTAATGCAGGTTTCTTCAAGGCATCTAAAAGACGTAAGTTAAAACAAGAGGCAAGCAAGATGGTTGCTACGCCATTAAACAAGTTAAGGAGATCATAGTTGTTATTGCATTATCAAGGAGGTATGTACTTCTTACTTCTTTAAATGCCAAATGGTTGGATTCATGAATATATTAAGGACATGTATACAAATGATGTAGATTTTTCTAACATATCTATATCATGTCATAAGGTTGCAATTGATAAATTTTATAAGCATGATGGATATTTGTTGAAGGAAAATAAGTTATGTGTGGCTAATTGTTCCATGTGTGAGTTTTTTGTACGTGAAGCATGTAGTGGGGGATTAATGGAACATTTTGGAATTAAGAAACCTTAGAAATGTTGTGTGAGCATTTTTATTCGCCTATGATGAGAAGAGATGTTAATTGCGTTTGTAATAGAAGCAATACATGTAAGAAGGCTAAATCTAAGGTTTTACCACAGGCTTTGGACATATGAACCTATTCCTAGTGAACCATGGGTTGACGCATCTATGAACTTTGTGTAGGGACTACCTGGGACAAAAAGGGGTAGAGATTCCATATTCGTGGTATTGGATAGGTTTAGCAATTTCATTTCATGTCATAAAGCAGATTATGCCACGAACATAGCTGATTTGTTCTTTAGAGAGATAGTTCAGCTCCATGGGATACCTAGGAGTATTATGTCTAATGGGAATGTTAAGTTCCTTAACCACTTTTGGAGGTTTTAGTTGGGTAAGTTGGGAAGTAAGCTTTTATTTTCCACTACATGTGCACAACTATGGACAAACTAAAGTAGTTAGGAGTATTTTGTCCAATAGGAATGTTAAGTTCCTTAACTATGTTTGGAAAATTTTATAGGGCAAGTTAGGAATCAACATGTTGTTTTCTACTACTTGTCGACCACAAACAGATGGACAAATCGAGGTAGTTATTAGAACATTAACTCGACTTTTGTGCATTATAATCAATAAGAATTTAAAAAGTTGGGAGGATTGTTTACCATTTATAGAATTTGCATATAATAGGGAGCATTCTACTACTTCTTTGCCTTTTGAAATTATGTATTGTTTTAATCCACAAAGTCCATTGGATTTAATTTATTTTACCTGTTGATGAAAGAGGTAATTTAGATGGAAAGAAGAAAGTAGAATTGGTAAGGTATTGACCATGTGAAGGTTCAATTTCAAATTGCGAAGGAAAATGAATATCTCAAGCTAATAAGGGAAAGAGGCGTGTAACAAACAAGGTGATTGGGTTGTGGGTACACATGTAAAAAGAACGTTTTCCACCCCCAAAGAAGGTCTAAATTGCATCCTAGAGGAGATGTTCTACGTCTTTGAAAACATTAGACAATATTGGCCTACAAAATGGACCTTCCAAGTGAGTACTTTCAAAGTTGTTGATCTCTCTCTTTGATGCATGTGAAAATCAAGGTCGAACTTTTTTAAAGAGAGAATGTTGAGAGTCACAGAGGTTGAGCTAGCAAGGGTCTTTTGTATGATCCAGATGGGCCAATTAAAAGATCAAGAGCGAAGAAGGTCAAAGAAGCAAGGAATTATCGAAGTATTGTGGGCCGAGTGTTTAAATACAATAAGTAAGATACCAAACTTTAAGATGGGCATGAACGAAAGAACCAACCTTAGTGCACTTAATTTGAGCTAAGTTGGAAGCGGTGCTAAGAGTGTAGTTGGAAAGTGACATGCACAAAATAGGGCACGTGCAGGGAAGGAAAATTTTTAATCTGGTCTAGAATCAAGTAAACGCGCACGCACCACAATACACGATACGCGCATGTGATACAAAACTTGAAGGATGTTTATTTTTTTCCTTTTCTGTTTATTACTCTTTTTGTTTGACAATCTTGATGGTTTATGAGTTATTTAGGATTTCATTATTAGACATATGAGGCATTATTCATTGTACAAGAGCACCAGACATTAATTGAGAGATTAATATACAAAATGAGATTATTCACTATCATATCATGTTCTTAATTGAACTATCCTGAACTTATCAAAGACTTCTAATCTTTGTGGCGTTCAGCCCTTTCCACCTTGGTTCTTGATTCAAGAAATCTTTGGGTCGGGGTTATAACTCTAATTTTTGCTCTCTTGGAGTTCTATCAAATCATGTGTGGATTCCAGGGTACATCCTGCAACGAGGTTTACATCACATCCTTTGGTCGACTTTGGTAAACCTATAACAAAACCTATCATGATTCTTTCACATTTCCATTCAGGGATTGGTAAAGATTCTAAATTTTCTACGGGTTTTTGATGTTTAGCATTAACTTGTTGAGAAATTAAATATTTTGCCACATATCCAGCTATCTCTTTTTAAATTCTAGGCCACTAATAACTTGCTTTGATTTCTTGTTAATGTCTTAGTATCTCTTCCCGTAGTTTTCCATTATAAGGCACTATACTCTATTCTTAAATTAGTGTATCTTATTAGTGTGTCATCCTATAGGGCGTTGGTTTCTCCTCTGCTAATTTTTCTTCATCTTTTCAACACATTTGTCATCATTTTATGTTTCATTAACCTATCTAGTAACATGGACTGAATTTGTAGAGTCATCGCTCTCTCATCACCAGACCCTAAAATTTCCAAATTAAAGTTCCCTTGATTTCTTTGGTATTTTATGAATTAATGCATCAGCTACTACAATAGCCTTTCATGGATGATAGTTAATCTTGCAATTATAATCCTTGACTAATTATAACCATCTCCGTTGATGCATAATTAGCTCTTTATTTTTGAAGAAATGTTTCAGACTCTTATGATTCGTGTATAGATCAATTTGTTCTCCATACAGATGATTTCTCTAAATTTTTAATGCGAAGAAAACTATAGCTGCTAATTCTTCTCACATTACTTCGACCGTCTAGAGGCATATGCTATCACTTTACCATCTTGCATTAACACACATCCTTATACTTGTTTTGAGGCATCATCACTATAGACAATATATTTTCCTCATCCTACTATAATTATAAGAATTGGTGCTGACGTCATTCTTTCTTAAGTTCCTAAAAACTTTGTTTACATTCCTCTTCCATTTGAATGCAGTATTTTTACGTGTCAACTGCGTCATTGGTGTCGCAATCTTAGCAAACCTATGATAATATCCTAGTTAGTCCTATAAAACTTCTTGCTTCCATATGTCCTTCAATTTGGATGTTGACATCCTAATATCGCTTCAACTTTGCTTGGATCAACCGCATTCCTTCTTTGTCGTGATATGTCCTATAAATGCCACATTTTCTAACCAAAATTCACATTTCTCAAAGTTGGCATTATAGTTTGTTTTTCCTTAAAATCTGCAATACTACCTTCAAATGTCTCTTGTGTTCTTCTTTAGTCTTGGAGTAGATTTATCATCTATAAATACAATTGTATTTAGCCAAATATTCCTTAAATACTCAATTCATTACATCCATGAATGCAGTTTGAGCATTTGTTTATCCTAAAGGCATCATTAAAAATTCATAAAGACTATATGGAGTACTAAATGTCGTTCTAGGAATATCCAGTTCCCTAACTTTCAACTAATGATATCCACTACAAAGGTCGATCTTAGATTTATAGTAAAACCTTGTAGCTGAGCAAACAAATCATCTATTCTAGGTATTGGGTATTAATTCTTGATAGTCACCTTATTCAACTCACAATAGTACACAACTCATTGAACCCATCTTTCTTCTTAAGAAATAATATTGATGCTCCCCAAGGCGATACACTAGATCGTATAAATCCTTTTTCCATCAATTCATCAATTTGAGTTTTTAATTCCTTAAGACTGAAGACATACGAGAGGGGCTTTAGATATTGGTTATGTTCTCGGTATTAGATCACAAACTCTATTTCCCTATATGGAGCAAAACCTAATAATTCTTGTACTACCGGTACTAAACCTAATGATTCCTCAAGTTTAACCTCACAATGTACCAAAATCACAGTTCTCGAAGTTTATACAGGTTTAGAAAACAAGAAAATTCCTACGTCGGGCATATACAAGGTTTTCTTCATACAATCGATAGTAACTTAGTATTTGGCTAACCAATCCATGCCTAAAATTAAATCGAAGTCCCACATATCAAACAAAATTAAATCCATAGGGTGATAGTACCCATTAAGTTGAATAGGACCTTCAAGTATAAATAGAGTCGCCACATTGGGTCCATAAGGTAAAGTTACCTTTCTGCTCGAAGATAATGCCTTAGGAGTAAGATTTAGTCAACTTGATGACCTAGTCAAAATAAAAGAGTGTAGCAGCGGAATCAAATAATGCAACTAATGACTTGGATGTAATAAAAATAATACATGCTACTACTTGGTTGTCTTCCTAAGCTTCCACTCTAACCATTGTAAAGATCCTACCCCCCCCCCCCCCCTCATCTTTCTTCCTATTGGGACATCAAGCATCATATGTCCTGCTTGCCACAAGTAAAACATACTCTCTTTTCAGGTATTTCTCGACTTTTTATTTTGTTATTCACCATTTTTCCTATCTTGGTATATGGTTTTATTGATCTCCTATTTCCTTTCCTCTTCTCATTCCATCTTTTTGGACTCCAAGTTCTACTAGTTTGTAGGGTCCTTTTTATTAAAAAAATCCTCAAGTTTGTAAAATCCTGTTCTCAGCTTGCTCTGCCATTAGTGATTTATTTGCCGTATCAGCAAACATGTATCCTGAATTCCTGACTGATGAATGTTGTGTGACACTTTTATTGGTTCAAGAGCCTTTTTTGTATAACAAACTTTGCTCACGTTTTTTGTAATGATCAAGGCATTAGACCTTGACTTATGACAGGCTGTTTGTCCTTTGGAAAGCTGATGGTAGTTGTTCAAATGTTTGGTAGTAGTAGGTGATAGAAAGTGTATTAAATATTATATTTTGTATCTTGTTCAAACCTTAAGTAGCATGTGCCGTGTGAAATGCAAATTCTATTTTTAGTCGGTTCCTCTTCTTTGTTGTTCTTTTTCTAACAGTGGTATCAGAGCTTTTAAGGATCTTTGAAGGATAAAAAGGTGTTTAAATAGAACTGAAGAGAGAGTGAGTTCATCGGTCAGAATCTTCCCTTAAAACAGAGTAACCTTTGTGAGATTGTGATATGGCTTCAAGTGGTTTTTCAGCACCATTACCTTCAGCATTCACTGGAGATAATTATGATTTCTGGTCTGCAAAAATGAAGGCATACTATGGGAGATAACTAAAACAGGTGTTGAACCACCTCCTTTAAGAGCTAATCCAACCATTGCCCAACTGAAGCAACATAGCGAGGAGGTTGCCAAGAAATTCAAGGCCCTTTCTTGCATACAAGCAGCTGTCTCGGACTCCATCTTCACAAGGATAATCACTTGTGAAACGGCTAAGGAAGCTTGGGATAGGCTGAAGGAAGAATTCAGGGGTAATGAGAGGACAAGGCAGATGCAGGTATTGAACCTGAGAAGAGAGTTTGAATCGCTGAAAATGAAGGAATCAGAAGCTGTGAAAGAATTTTCTGATAGACTGATGAAGGTTGTTAACCAAATCAGGTTACTTGGGGATGATCTTCCTGACAAGAGAGTAGTGGAGAAAGTCCTAATCAGTCTTCCAGAAAAATTTGAATCTAAGATATCCTCACTTGAGGATTCTAGAGACTTGTCAAGCATTTCATTGGCTGAATTAGTAAATGCTCTCCATGCCACCGAACAGAGAAGACTGTTCAGGCAAGAGGAGCAAGTTGAAGGAGCTTTGTTTACAAAAGGAAAGCAAAGGACTCAAACAAACTTGAGTGAAAAAAGGCCTCAAGTTGAAAGGAAGGAAACAGCAAAATGGACAGGAAAGGCTACTAATTATCCTCCCTGTCCACATTGCAAAAGGAAAGGTCATTCTCCTAAGTTCTGCTGGCTAAAGACAAGAGTTCAATGTAGGGGCTGTAAGCAGTTTGGACACATTGAGAAGTTCTGCAAAAATCGAAAAGAAAAGAGTGAAACTCAGCAAGCAAAGGTTGCTGAAGGTCCATCTGAAGAACACTTGTTTTCAGCTTTAAACCAATCAGTCTGCAGCAAGAATCAGATGTGGTTACTTGATAGTGGCTGTACTCATCACATGTCTTCCAATCCTGATATTTTTGTTGAGTTGAACAACAACTACAGATCAAAAGTGAGAGTTGGAAATGGAGAACATGTAGCAGTCCAAGGCATTGGCAAAGTTGCAGTCCAAACTCCATCAGGTAAAAAGTTTATTCCTGATGTTTTATATGTTCCACACATTGATCAAAACTTGATAAGTGTTGGACAACTTATTGAGAAGAATTATACCTTAATGTTTAAGGATGATTGTTGCACAATTTTAGATCAAAATAATGTGGAACTCATGACTGTTGAAATGAGAAACAAAAGTTTTCCTTTGAACTGGGAAAGTGTAAAACTGCAAGCTTATGCTAGTATTGAGGTTGAGTCTGAACTGTGGCATAGACAGTTTGGACATGTAAATTTTACTTCACTTAAATAGCTAAGTGAACATGAACTTGTGAAATCTGTCAAAAGGGAAAACAAACTAGACTCTTCTTCCCTAAAAATCAAGCCAAGAGAGCTCATACTAAACTTCGGCTTGTGCATTCTGATGTCTGTGGTCCCATGAAAATTTCAACCTTGAATGATAGTAGATACTTCATTTTGTTCATTGATGATTTTACAAGAATGTGTTGGGTTTATTTTCTCAAATCAAAATCTGAAGTTCCAGCAGTCTTTCAAAAGTTTAAGAGACTTGTTGAAAATGATTGCAATTGTAAAATTGGTGCAATAAGGACAGACAATGGGACAGAGTATACAAGCAATCAGTTTAACAATTTTTGTGAGGAAGTGGGAATCAAGCATCAACTTACGATTCCTTACTCTCCACAACAGAATGGAGTCTGCGAAAGAAGAAACAGGACAGTCATGGAGATGGCCATCTTGCCTATTGCTGGAGAAAAACATTCCTAAAATCTTCTGGGTAAAGGCTGTAAATACATCAGTGTATTTACTGAACAGGCTTCCTACCAAAGCCTTAGAAAGATTAACCCCTTATGAAGCTTGGTATGAAGTCAAGCCTAATATATCCCACCTGAGGATATTTGGAAGTGTATGCTATATGCATATTCCTGATGTTAAACGAGACAAGCTCAGTCAGAAGGCAGAATCTGGAATTTTGGTTGGATATTGTGATAATGCAAAGGGGTACAGAATTTATAATCCGCAAACCAACAAAATTGTTTCTTGTAGAGATGTGAAGTTTGATGAAAAGTCCTTATGGAATTAGGAATCAAACATCTTGGAAAGAACTGAAGCTCCTAGGCTGATTTCACAAAATGAAATTATTGAAAATGATGTAAATGAAGATGCTGGTAATGATGAAGATGAAATTCAAATTGATGTTGAATCTGATGGTGAAGCTGATTCAAAAAATGAAGTAGTTAGAACCATCTTCAAGACATCTATGCTGCTTGTAACTCTGCTGTTCTGGAACCCGTATGATACATTGAAGTTGCACAATGCAAAGGTTGGATGGATGCTATGAAAGATGAATTGGCAGCAATTGAAAAGAATAACACATGGTTACTTGTTGACAGACCAAGTAACAAGAATGTTATTGGAGTCAGATGGGTGTTTAGAACCAAGTTAAATGCTGATGGTTCGACCAATAAGTTAAAGGCTAGGCTGGTAGTTAAAGGATATTCACAGAAATTTGGAATTGATTTTACAGACACCTTTGCACCAGTTGCAAGACTTGAAACAATTAGAATATTGTTTGCATTAGCTGCTCATTCAAACTGGAAAATCCATCAGCTGGATGTAAAATCTGCTTTTCTGAATGGAGAGTTAACTGAAGAGATATTCATTGATCAACTAGAGGGCTTTGTCAAAAATGGTGAAGAAGACAAGGTGTATTTGCTCAAGAAAGCCTTATATGGCTTGAAGCAAGCACCTAGAAGCTGGTATAGCAAGATTGACAGCCATTTGTGCAAACTTGGATTCAACAAAAGTGTAAATGAGCAAACTTTATATATCAAATCGGTGGAGGAGGATCTAATTGTCATTTCATTGTATGTTGATGACTTATTGATCACTGGAAGCAATGATGGTTTGATCAAAAATCTGATAAATGAACTGAAGAAAGACTTTGAGATGACTGACTTAGGAATGATGAAATACTTTCTTGGTATGGAAGTGGATCAGTCAGACAAGGGAATCTATGTATGCCAACAGAAATATGCTAGAGAAATATTGAAGAAGTTTCATATGGAAAATTGCAAGCCAGTTAATACTCCTTTGGTTCAGAATTTGAAGTTGATGATGGATGATGGTACAACTAAAATCGATGGAAAAGTGTATAGAAGTCTGATTGGATGTCTATTGTATCTTTCAGCTACAAGGCCTGATATTATGTATGCTGTTAATTTGTAGTCCAGATTCAGGCAGGAGCCCAGCCAAATCCATTTTCAGGCTGCCAAGAGAATTCTAAGGTATATAAAAGGCACTGAAAATCATGGAATCAGTTTCAAGAAATCTGAGAAATTTGTCTTGACAAGGTTCACGGACAGTGATTGGGTTGGTTCAATGGATGATATGAGGAGTACTTCTGGTTATGTTTTCTATGCTGGATCAAGTCTTATATGTTGGAACTCCATCAAGCAAAAAACGGTTGCTCAATCTACAGCTGAGGCAGAGTATATAGCTGCCACTGAGGCAACAAACCAGGCTATATGGCTGAGAAAAATCATGAATGATCTGAAGCATAATCAATCAGAAGCAACTACAATTTTCTGTGATAATCAAGCTGCAGTTGCTATTGTGAAAAATCCTATTTTTCACGATAGAACTAAGCATATTAATATCAAATATCATTTCATAAGAGAAGCTCAAGAGAAGGGAGAAGTGAGGCTGTTGCATTGTTGCTCTGAAGATCAGATGGCTGACATATTTACTAAAGGACTACCTAAACAAAGATTTGAAACACTAAGAAATTGTTTTGGTGTTTCCAATAAAAGTGTCATGGAGGAGTGATGAATGTTGTGTGACACTTTTATTGGTTCAAGAGCCTTTTTTGTATAACAAACTTTGCTCACGTTTTTTGTAATGATCAAGGCATTAGACCTTGACTTATGACAGGCTGTTTGTCCTTTGGAAAGCTGATGGTAGTTGTTCAAATGTTTGGTAGTAGTAGGTGATAGAAAGTGTATTAAAAATTATATTTTGTATCTTGTTCAAACCTTAAGTAGCATGTGCCGTGTGAAATGCAAATTCTATTTTTAGTTGGTTCCTCTTCTTTGTTGTTCTTTTTCTAACACTGACATTAATGCATCTCTACTCAACTTTGGTCTTAAACCATCAACAAAGTGATTTACCCTTAACCTGTAAAATGAATATTTTCTTATATATTTTCTTTCAATGTTCCTGTAATCCCTTGGTAATCCTTAGTTGAAGAGCAATACAATTACGTCTTAATTTCAAGTATCATCATGCCTAGAATTAAAATTTCAGCCACACGTGGTAAATCCAATAAATTCATTCCAAAAGAAGCCGGTGAAGGGTCAAGTTCTAAAGAAAGATTTGCTGGGGCTGCAACATTCTGAAAATTGTTCTCCTATTGATTTTCTTTCTAAAGTAAATTTCTTTGCTTATGATCTTTTTTATAAGAAAATTGTACCTGGAAAAATGAATGACTATTCCTTTCTTGAATTGACCCATTCCCGTTTCTAAACCAATTTCAGGTCTTTGGTTGGGCTGAATTTTTACAACTTATAGGTGGCTATTGTGAAGTTATGTACGCAAATTCTATGCTAACTTGAGTGCGCTACTATTTTGGAGGTCAAAAGTCTTGCCCACTTTTTGACTTTCATTCGAGGTCAAGGAATGTCTTACTGAAAGATTTGAATTCATGCACCCAAATTCATTCATCTGAAAAGGAATTCTTATCCACATGAAGTTTAACTATGTCAATGGCGAGTGAATATTGCCAATAGGATATCTAGTCAATCCAAGCGGAATCCTCTACACAAGTACCGCCATTGTACTAGATTTTCTACACAACAACTTTGCTTAATTTTTGTCAACAAAATGATCGCATCTCTATCGAACAAGCTTGTTTAGCTAAGGTAATAGAGGCACTAAAGAGATCCAAGAATGACGATCTGATGAGAATCACGAAAGGCAAGTTAGAGATTCTCCATTGCATGTTGAAGAGCACCAATGACAAGATCAAGAGCAAAGATGATCAAGGAAGCCATGCAAGGACTTGTCCAAGTTACGTGGGCCAAGAGTTCAAGTGCAATGAGAAACACTAGATGGGCATGAAAGAAAAACCAATATTAGTGCACTTCATTCAAGCTAAGTCAGAAGAAGTGGAGCCTAGAAAGGGGCACATGCAATATAGGTCACCTGCGCAGACAGGTAAAATCTTAATCCGTAACTAAATTAATTGAACGCACGCATGCACAAAATCTAAATAAGTTTTAATTTTCCTTTTTCATTTAGAACTCTGTTTGTTTAATTTTTTTTTAATGTTTTACGATATTTAGGGTTTCTTTTATTGCCTATATATGGCTTTATTCATTGTAGAAAAAAAACACATTATTTGAGAGATTAATAAGAAATGAGAATTCATTTTCATATCTTGTTCTCAATTGAACTAATCCAAACTTATCAAAGATTTCCAATCTTTGTGGCGTTCAACCCTTTCAGTTTGGTTCTTGGTTAAAGAAATCATTGGGTCAAGGTTATATATCTCTAATTTTAGCTTTTTTGGGGTTCCGTCGAATCTTTTGTTTGTTCCAAGGTACATTATGCAATAGGATTCACATCAGTTGGTATCTTGGTTTGGCTTTAAAATCAGGTTTTATTCTTTATCTTTCCTTTGTTTCTAGTTCCAATTCTTCTTGTGTTTTCTTCATTGACTTTTCATCATATTATTTGAGATAGTCACATCCAAAACTCACACCGAGAACTTTCAAGAAAAACATAGTGCATTAACCTAGTGCACCAACACAATTTTATTTTTTTTCAGTTTCGTACCTTGTGTTGATGGTTGAATTCAGTTTGTGTAAAAAAATGAAATTTAAAAAAAAAACAAAAAAAAAAAAACTCAAGAAAAAAGGCAAAGAAAGTCAAGAAACATTTCTTTTTTCTGTTTTCTTCTTGAGTCCTTTCTCGATTCATTATCCTTCTCATTTCTTTAGTTCTTGCAGGTTTAAACCTCACAAGGGCTAATTCCTGATTGAGTTCAATTAGTTCCTAGAGAACTTGACAAATAAAGCATAGAGAGGAAAGATGCATGAGTGGTGTTATTATCGAGAAAAGGTCAATATCGAGTGAAAACATGTGAGGAATATTCTTCTAGCTATTAAGATGTCTGAAATGGATGAATCTACATCTAGGGAAGGGAACAACCAATTCTTCATGTTGAAGTATATATGCAACAACAATTTTAGAGGATGAATGTAGTATTTGGAGAAATTAGGGATAGAATGGATAGGCTGGATAGGCGTGATTGTAACTTACAAAGGGAGCAACCCATTAGAGTTCCTAATATTAGGAGGCAAGATAGGTGTGATCTTAGGCTGAACTTGATAATGAGAATGAAGAGTAAGAATGAGGATGACTAAATGTGGGAGGCCGAAGTGGATAGGATGAGGAATAGAAGAGATAGGCATGAAAGTGGGTCTAGAGGAGGAGAACCTTAGAGACTTTGGTTGTCAAGACGGAGACAGAATTGATTGAAATTTGGGCAGCATTAAGATGAAAATTCCTTTATTCCAAGGTAGAAAAGATCCTGAAGTTTATTTGGAGTGGGAGATGAAGTTAGAGTTGATCTTTGGTTATCATAATTATTCTGAGGAGAAAAAGGTAACACTGGTAGTGATAGATTTTACTGACTATGTAACAATATAGTGGGATCAATTGGTGACAAACAGGAAGAGGAATCATGAGAGTCCTATAGAAACATGGGGTGAATTGAAAGCTTGATTGAGGAGGAGATTTGTACCTAGTCATTAGTATAGAGACCTTTATTATAAACTACAAAGCCTTAGCCAAGGTTCAAGAAGTGCGGAGGAATACCATAACGAGATAGAGGTAGCTATTATTAGGGCCAATGTTGAGGATAGAGAGGCTACACAATGGCCAGATTTTTCGGTTCGAGGTACATTGGGTGATAGTGATAACAATAAGATGGGAAAATGGTCTTGTGTGACCATGGGAAAATGGTGACAGAGAGTGATAGTGATAATAATGAGATGCCCAAGTTGGATGATGATAATGATGGCGATGTAATGGAGTACCCAGTAGAAGGTGAAGCACTTGTTGCGAGGTGTGCTCTTACTACACAAGCTATGTAGTATGATTATAGATGGGAGAATTGTACCAATGGTTAAGTACCACCATTGTTGAGAAGTTGCGCTTGTCTATGTTAAAACATCTTAAACCTATAGTAGTTGCAGTGGTTGGATGAATGTGGAGAGTGTTAAAAAGAAAGTCTTCGTGAGTCTTACTATTGGGAAGTATAGTCATCATGTGATGTGAGATGTGATTTCTATGCATGCTCTGCATAGTTTGTGTTAGAAAGACCAAGGCAGTATGATAGGAAGTGATACATGATAATCGATTTAAAAATAGATACAACTTTGTGAAAAATGGAAAATCAGTTACTATTGTTCCATTAACACTAAAACGGGACTATGAGGATCAACTAAAGTTGAAAGGTGAGAAAGAGAATAAAAAGAAAGAGACGAAAATGAGAGTGAAAATGAAACTTCACGAAAAAGAGAGAGTAGGGGAGAAAATAGAGAGGTGGCTGAAAATAATGAAAAACAAAAAGATTAGAGCTACAAGAGAGAAAAGAAAGAGAGTCTGTAGAGAAACAAAAAGTCAAAAGTGAGCATTTTTTGCAAGAGTGAAATTAAGAGGGTTTCCGTGGAAAATCAGCATTTGATATTGTTTGTTTACAATGTTTCATTCCTTATTCTTGAGGAAAGTAATCACAATCCCCCTCTAGTTTGTCCATTTCTTTATTGTCATCCCATAACTAGGTTAGATGATATGCTTGATAAATTGCATGGATCATGAATTTCCAGTAAAATAGATTTTAAAAGTATCTCCAAATTAGAATGAAAGGAGATGAGTTAAAAATTATTTTTAAGACTAAATATGGATTATATGAACCAGTTATACCATTTGGTAAGCTATTACACCTAATATAACGGAGATCGAGGTGATCGAGGTGCTGACCAAGTTGATGTTCCAAAATATTCTCAAGATCCTTTGCAAGGAATTGACGGTCCAATGACTAGGGCAATGACAAAGAGAATGAAACATGCTTTGTAAGGCTTGATCATGGAAGTGCAATACAAAGATGCTGTGCTAGAAGATTCTAAAACTAAATTCGAAGATTCCAAAACTTCGCCAAGGATGGTCACATATCTTTCTGTGCAAGGGATAGATCTGGAAATACAAGAAGAGTGCAAGGGTTAATTAGGCATTTTAATTTTAGTCTTTTATTTAATTATGTGCTTTTTATGGCTTAATTGTCAATAGTTTTTAGTCTTTCATTTCTTTTAAGGATGAATTCGGCCCATTTCGTTTTTCTTCAATTAGCTAGGGTTCGTTACTTATAAAAAGGAGCAGCCATGTTATTTTTGGAGGAAAAAAACACATATTATCAATTATCAAGTTTATTCAAAAAGCTTCTTGTGTTCTTGATGGAATGCCTGAATTTCGACTTATCAAAGGGAGTGATCAACCCTCTTGTGTTCTTAAGTTCTTCAACACATTCCTTACAAACCAATATGTTCCAATTCCATTGAGTTCATGGGTTCCTAGGGTAATTTTCACCTAGAGGGTCTCCATCATTTTGGTTGCTGGAAACAGGTTATTGAGATCTATCTTTGTTTGCATTCTTGATTTAAAAAAAAAAAAACGTATTGGCAGATCGTTTGAGTCCTAAAAGTTTCCCATTCTTGTTTTCTTGCTAGAGTTTCTTAATCTTGTTGTAGTTTCCCTTATATTGTTCTATTGATTGTTTTTTTTTTCAAGCATATAGGCTAGTTTGTGTCTTTTGCCTTCCTAATTAATTAGCGTCAATTCTTGTGATGATTTCTTTCACTTGTCTAATTAATTAACCAGTTGTTTCTTGAGATGTGTTGAATTCTTTGATTCTGTTAACATCATAGAGGGGGCTGGCTTGGCTTTGAGTGGTAAAAGGCAAGAGAGATCATCTACAAGAAAAGGCGAAAATAGTGTGAAAAATCTTATTTGAGTGCAAACACATGATGAGTGTGTGAGGAACAACACCTTTTATTTAATTTAATTTTACAGGTTGAAACCTCATGTAAGGAAGGAGGAGAAACCACAAGAGGTCGACATGAAATTCTTCTTGAGGCTGTTAATGACCAATTTAAATTGTTGAATACGAGATTGAAAGATTTAGACTCCTCTTCCGGTTCTAAATCACATAGAAGACGAAGCAGATTCCGAAGTGGAGAGAACAAGTTATAAACGGGACAAGAAGGTTGACTCCAAAGGAGATAACAATATAGGCAGTATAAGATGATAATTCCGACTTTTCAAGGAAAGAATGATCAAAAGCTATACTTGGAGTGGGGAAGAAGAGTTGAGCACGTGTTTTGATTGTCATAATTACTCCAAAGAGAAGAAAGTTAAGCTAGCAACTATGGAGTTTCAGATTATGCATATGGTGGGATCAATTGGTGATCAATAGGCACAGGAATGGTGAGAGGCCTATTCAGCATGGGAAGAGATGAAGTTGGTGATGCACAAGAGATTTATATACATAAAACCAAAGGCTGGTTCAAGGTTCCATGAGTGTAGAGGGTTATGATTAGAGCAAACATAGAGGAAGACAGAGAATCAACAATGGCTAGACTCATTGCCGAATTGAACAAGGAGATTGCTGACGGGTTGAGTTTCAACACTACGTAGGGATGGAGGAGCTACTGCACAAAGCTGTTAAAGTGGAAAAGCAAATCAAGTCCAAAAGGTTTAGATCTGGTTCGTCTTCTAGCTCTCTATGGAGATCAAATTGGAAGGACAACAAGGCTGCCCTCAGAACAAAAGAAGGAAAGTCTTAGAATTTAGTTGTTGTTCGTAAGGGTAAACTCTTTGGTCACGTGATATAAAGTGTTTTAGGTGCCAAGGATTCGGACATATTGCTTCCAAATGCCCCAAACAAAAAGGTTATGGTTGTATGAGCAAATGGAGAAGTCGAAAGTGCTAGCTCAAGTGATTGGAGGATTGTTCTAATGTTGAGGTGGAAGAACCTGTGCAGGGTGATTTCCTTGTTACAAGGACAGTCCTGAGTATGCAGCCTAAGGCTGAAGGAGATGAGGAGCAACGTGAGCATATTTTTCACACGAGATGCCACATGAAGGACTTAAGGTATGCACGTTGATTATTGATAGTGGGAGTTGTACTAATGTTGCTAGTACTTTGTTGGTAGAAAAGTTGAATTTGAAGTGGCAAAAGCATCCTAAACCGTACAAGCTCCAATGGTTGAATGATTGTGGAGAAGTTAAGGTAAACACGGAAGTTCAGGGTACCTTTTTCAATTGGCAAGTATGAGGATGAGGTTCTTTGCGATGTGGCACTGATCTATGCTGGTCATATACTGCTTGGCCAACCATGGCAGTTTGATAGGAGGGTTTCACATGATGGGTACAAAAATCGTTTTTCTGTTGTAATGAACAACTGAAAAGTGGTATTAGCCCTTGCAAGCTTTATTAGGACCAGATTAGGATAGCAAAAGAGTGCAAAATGAGAGAACAACAAAAGTGTGAGCAAAAGGAAAAATAAAAAGAGAGCAAGTGAGGTCGAGAAGAAAAATGGAGAGAAAAGTGAGCAACATGAAGAGAAAAATGAAAGAATGAGTGTACTTGCTGAAAAATATGAGGTTAAGAGTGTAATGATGGCAAGGCATCAAGTACTTGTACTTATGTACAAGGATGTTTATTTTTCTACTAGCGACCTTAACTCATCTATGTCTATTGTTGTTGTGTCCTTTATTGCAGGACTTTGAGGACCTATTTCCAGAGGAGATTCCCCATGGATTACCTCCTTCAAGAGGAATTGAGTATCAAATAGACTTCATACCTGGTTCCTCCATACCAAATTGACCAACTTATAAGGCTAATCCCGAGGAAACGAAGGAGATATAAAGGCAAGTGGATGAGCTATGTTGCAAAAGGGATTTGTATCGTCTTAACCCGTGTTCGGTTCCTGTCCTTTTAGTTCCAAAGAAAGATGGAACATGGTGCATGTGTGTGGATTGTCAAGCTATTAACAAGATAACGGTAAAGTATAGACATCATGTCCCCAGATTAGATGATATGCTTAATGAATTGCATGGTTCTCAATTATTTTCTAAAATTGATTTAAAGAATGGCTATTATCAGATTCGCATGAAAGAGGGAGATGAATGGAAAACTACATTTAAAACTAAATATGGATTGTATGAGTGGTTAGTAATGTCTATTGGTTTATCTAATGCGCCTAGTACATTCATGAGGTTAATGAACCATGTCTTGCATGCTTTCATGGGAAAATTCGTGGTAGTTTACTTTGATGATATTTTTGTTTATAGAAAAATTTGGATGAACATTTCAACAAGCATGTTGTGTAAAGTGTGTTGAGAGAGCGCCAATTGTATGCTAATCTTAAGAAGTGCACATTTTGCATGAAATATGTTGTGTTCTTGGATTTGTTGTTAGTTTGCAGGGTATTAGTGTTGATGAAGCTAATGTAAGAGCAATAAGGGACTGGCGTACACCTAAGAATGCAAACGGGGTGAGAAGTTTTCATGGTTTGGCAAGTTTTTATCGAAGTTTTGTTAAAGATTTAAGTTATATTGCTGCACCTTTGAATGAACTTGTTAAAAAGAATGTTGTTTTTAAGTGGGATGATGTACATGATCGAGTTTCAAAACTTTGAAAGATAATAGCACTAATGCACCTTTGTTGTGTTTGCCTGACTTTGATAAAGCTTTTTAAGATAGAATGTGATGCATCTGGGATTGGAATAGGAGTTGTTTTGATGCAGGATTCCAAACCAATTACTTATTTTATTGAGAAGTTAAGTGGGGCAGCGTTGAATTATCCTACTTACGACAAGGAGCTTTATGCATTACTGAGAACTCTTCAAACATGTAGCATTACTTGTGGCCGAGGAAATTCATCATTCATTCCGATCATGAGAGCTTGAAGTTCTTGAAGACCCAAGGTAAGCTTATGAAAGACATGCTAAGTGGTTGGAGTTCATAGAAACGTTTCCTTATGTAATCAAATACAAGCATGGGAAGGAAAACGTTGTGGCTGGTGCATTGTCTAGGAGGTATGTATTACTTCATTGCAAACTAAATTGCTTGAGGATTTGTATGCTAATGATTCTGATTTCAGCCAAGTATGGAATGCATGTGATAAGTGTGCGTTTGGTGATTTTTATTGGCACAAAGGATTTCTATTTAAGAAAGATAAATGGACACGCCTATATGTTCTGTTCGTGAGTTGCTTGTTAGGGAAAGTCATGATGTGCTGTTTGTGATAAGTGTTAACACTACACAAGCAAAATCTAAAGTTATAGAGGCCTACTGAACCTTGGATCGATATATCTCTATGGATTTTGTTTTAGGATTACCAAAGACTTTAGATAAAATGGCTCATTTTAGTGCATGTTCTAAAACCTTGCAACACATATTGCTGATTTATTCTTTAAAGAAGTGGTTCATTTGCATGGGTTGCCTAAGAAAATTGTTAGTGACAAAGATGTTAAATTCCTAAGTCATTTTTGGTGCACTTTATGGAATAAATTAGGAACTAAACTGTTATTTTCTACTGTTGTACATCCTCAAACGGATGGTCAAACTGAAGTAGTAAATAGGACATTCGCTACTTTGTTGCGTGCTATCATTCAAAAGATCTTAAGGCAGTGGGAGAAGTGTTTGCCACATATTTAGTTTGTATATAATAGGATTGTTCATACTACTTCTTCCTTTTCTCCTTTTGAAATTGTTTATGGCTTTAATCCTTTAACACTTGTGGATATTTTACCTTTGCCTAAGAGCATACTAATCTTGATGGTAAGAAAAAGGCAGATTTTGTGAAGGATTTACATGCCAAAGTTCAGGCCAACATTGAAAGGAAGAATGAGTAATATGCTAAGCAAGCCAATAAAGGGCGTTTGAAGGTTGTTTTCCAACCTGCCGATTGGGTTTGGGTGCACATGCATAAGGAGAGGTTTCCCACACAACGGAAATCAAGATTGCAAGCTAGAGGAGATTATGGACCTTTTCAAGTCTTGGAGAGAATCAATGATAACGCCTGCAATAGATTTGCCAAGCGATTATGGTAATGTTAGTGTAACTTTTAATGTTGATGATTTATCTTTGTTTGATGTAGGTGATTCGATTTCGAATAGGAGGGGACTAATGGAGATTGAGGTGATCGAGGTGATGACCAAGTTGATGTTCCCAAATATTCTCAAAATCTTTTGCAAGGAATTGGCGGTCCAATGACTAGGGCAAAGACAAAGAGGATGAAAGAGGCTTTGCAAAGCTTGATGCACATACAAAGAGTCTGTGCTCGAAGATTCTAAAACTAAATTCGAAGATTCCAGAGCTTCACCAAGGATGATCATTTATCTTTTTGTGCAAGGGATAGATCTGGAAGAACAAGAAGAGTGCAAGGGTCAATTAGGAATTTTAATTTTAGTCTTTTATTTAATTATGGGCTTTTTATGTTTTAATTGTCATTAGTTTTTAGTCTTTTATTTTTTTTAAGTATGAATTAGGCCCAATCCACGTCTAATTAGGCCCATTTCGTTTTTCTTCAATTAGCTAGGGTTTGTTGTTACTTATAAAAAGGAGCGGCCATGTTATTTTTGGAGGAAAAAAAAACATATATGATAAATTATCAAGTTTATTCGAAAAGCTTTTTGCTTTGCCTTCTTGTGTTCTTGATGGAATGCCTGAATTTCAACTTATCAAAGGGAGTGATCAACCTTTGTGGTGTCTCAAGATTGGGGTTTTAAGGACTTAGTTTCCTCAGGGTTCTAATCCGATCTTCTTAAACACATTCCTAGCAAACCGATTTGTTCCAACTCCATTGAGTTTGTGGGTTCCTAGGGTAGTTTCATGTGATCAATGAACCATGTTTTGCATGCATTCATCTAAAAATTTGTAATAATTTATTTTGACGGTATATCTAGGAATATTGTGTCAGATAGGAATGCTAAATTTCTTAACTACGTTTGGAAAATTTTATAGGGTACGCTAGGAATCAAAATATTGTTTTCTAATGCTTGTGACACAAACAAATGGACAAATCGAGGTAGTTAATTAGAATATTAACTCAACTTTTGCGCACTATAATCAATAAGAATTTGAAAAGTTGGGAGGATTGTTTACCATTTATAGAATTTGCATATAATAGGGCCATGCATTCTTTTACTTCTTATTCGCCTTTTGAAATTGTGTATTGTTTTAATCCACTAACTCCATTAGATTTAATTTCATTACCTGTTGATGAAAGATGTAGTTTAGTTGGAAAGAAAAAAGCAGAATTGGTACGGTATTGACCATGTGAATGTTCAATTTCAAATTGAGAAGAAAAATGAAGATCTAAATTGCACATGTAAATAGAGCGTTTTCAAACTCAAAGAAGATCTAAATTGCATCCTAGAGGAGTCGACCATTCCAAGTTCTTGATGCCTACAAATTGGATCTTTCAAGTTAGTATAATGTGTCAACTATTTTCAATATTACTGAAGATTCGAGGTCGAATCCTTTTGAGGCTGGGAATGATGTGAGAATCATGGCCCATGCTAGCAAGAATCCATTGCATGTTAAAGATGACAAGATCAAGAACGAAGAGGATCAATGAAGCCATGCAAGGACTTGTCCAACCTAACCTCCATGGGGGCAAGAGTTCGAGTGCAACAAGCAATACAAAAAGTTTCAAGTTGGGTATGAAAGATGAACCTACCTTGGTGCATTTGGTTGAAGCAAAGGAAGAGAAAGACTTTTCCGGACAACCATGCGGCTGCAACGCTTTAATCTTCGTGTGGTTACGAGAGGCAGAAAAGGGGGTGGGTGTACCATGTAATTGCAATACACCCATGCGGCCGCAATGGGTATTTTGGGGTCCGAATTCCAATTTTTTAGTTTAAGTCAAACTCTAGTTTTATCATGTTTATCTAGTTGTTTTCCATTTTAAATAGGGTTATTTGAGTCTACCTATAAAATATATATGGCTTCATTCATTGTATAAAAAAGACATTATTTGAGAGATTAAATAAAAGTGAGATTTCACTTTCATATCTTGTTCTTAATTGAACTAATCCGAACTTATCAAAAAAAAATTAATCTTTGTGGCGTTGAATCCTTTCAACCGTGATTCTTCGTTCAAGAAATCATTGGGTAAAGATTCTGAAACTCTGATTTTAGCTTTTTTGGGGTTCTATCAAATCTTTTGTGGTTTCCAGGGTACTTCCTACAGCATGGTTCACATCAATGCCACAAAGATTAAATTTTTTTGATAAGTTTTGGATAGTTTGAACTCCACAAAAATTGTAAATCTTTGATAATTTTTGGATAGTCAATTAGATAGAAAGTGAAAATCTCACTTTATGATTATTCTCTCAAATCAATGTCTTCATTGTAAAATGAATATGCCTTATATAAACAGATTCAAACAATCCTAATCAAAATGAAACCCAAATCATATAGACAAATCCCAATAAACTAGAAAACTGTAAAATAAATTCAAATAAAACTTAAATGCTATAAAACTAACTAATATACCTTGGAACTAACTCAAAGTAGAAAAATGGGCTTAATAGCACAAAATTTCCCTACATTTGGCATGTAGTGTGCAAAACGTCCTTTCGTTTCTAATTTTTGCATTTTCACCCCTATTTCAACGTTTCTTTGCGGAAAACATCATTTTCACGTATTTTTAACATAAAATGACCAATATACCCTCATATCTAAAATAAACAAAAAAGAAAAGAAAAATAAAGAATAAATTGCAATCTTACTCCTAAACTTTTCAAAAAATGCAAACGAGTCCAAAATTTATTTGTGTCAAATTGACACCCATTTCTTCTTCCTCCCCCCACTCCCACATGCTACTGTTCATCTTCAAACACACCCTAAAATAAGTAACTGAAGATAATTTCCTGAACACAACTAACAAGCAAGATTTGGTAATTTATATAAATTTAATAGTGATGAAACAAAAGAATATTATTCTTGGCAGTAAAAAATTGAAGGAACCCCTAATTAAGCCCACTTAGCCATAAAAGACATTCCTCCAGCACCTAACAACACTGTAATACAAGCCCACGTTTGTAGTTTCATGTTCCTCTACAGTTTGTCTCCCATGAAATATGATCCCAAAAGATCCACCAATGCCATGTAGGATGCATTCAGCAATCCTACAACAATTAGAGCTGTTGGACTGTCTACACTCTACACAATTGATAAACCAATTCCAAGTGCAATCCCAAATGGAGTTGTGGCCGAGAAAAAAAAACACCATTACTGCTTTCATTTTCGCCCTATATTCGGCTTGCAATATGCATCCACCTAGACCCATTCCTTCAAAGAGTTGATGAAAGTAGAGCGCGGCTACTAATGCTCTGATCTTGCAAGGATTTTGCCACTAGGCCCATTAGATTTTTTGGGATTAGAGGAGGTGGCGGCGAAGGTGGAATACTGAAAGGCACGATGCAGGAAATGGCTGACGGAGAAGGGTGAGAGACAAAGGGGGTCTTGGATTTTATTCCTCACTATACATTTGGTGTGGTTTCCCCTCTAATGAATGTCGGGATATTTGGAGGTGGAGAGTAGGTTTGGTGATGGCATTTTCTTGGGTGGAAGAGGTGGCAGTGGGGGTGGGGGAAGAAGACGATGATTTGGGTGTCAATTTGGCACATATAAATTTTGGACTCGTTTGCATTTTTTAAAAAGTTTTGGAGTAAAATTGCAATTTATTCTTTATTTTTCTTTTCTTTTCTTTTTTGTTTATTTATATATGAGGGTATATTGGTCATTTTACATCAAAATATGTGAAAATGACATTTTCCACAAAGAAACATTGAAATAGGTGTGAAAATGTAAAAATTTGAAACGTAAGGACGTTTTGCACACTACATGCCAAACGTAGGGACGTTTTATGCTATTAAGCCTAGAAAAATGCTAAAACGTACCCCTAAACAATGATATTTGATCGTAAAAGTTTGACAAAGTTATTAGACAAACATGTGCATAATCGAAAAAATCGAACAGTGCTCATGAACAAAAATCTGACAATCGAGCTAAATGTTATGTGCATTTTCGTGCATCCATTCTTATTCCTCGTTAGCTTGAATCAATTGCACTAATGATGGCTCTTCCTTCACGCCCAACTTGAAAAATTATGTCTTGTTTGTTGTGTGCATGGCTCTTCCTTCACGCCCAACTCTCGGTCCGTGTAGTTTTAAAAAACCCTTGCATGGCTTCTTCGATCTTTTTTGCTTTTGACCTCATTATCAATCCATCTAAAACACCTAAAGAATCCTTCCTAACTTGCCTCCATGATTCTCATCAAAAGCACTTAAACTAACCAACAAAAGCAAAAATGCACAATGGAAAAAAAATACCAAAATGTGTCAAAACGCTTCTCAATGTATCAACTGTGAAAGTGTACTGAAATGTAGGAAATTGTACAACAATACATGAAATATGCCAAAATGTTCCAAAACGTACTAAGTTGTGCAAAATGTACCAAAGCACTCCAAAAAATACCAATGTGCATGAAATATTTATAAAAGCGCCAGAGTGTACCAAGTTTCATTAGATGTGCCGAAATGTATGAAATGTTGCATGCTATACGAAATGTTGGTTCATTCTCAAATTTACTAAATTCTTCATTAAAAAGAAAAAAAGATTGAAGATTTGGATGCAGGAAATAGCATATAATTCAATGTGTCACCATTAATGACTCATGTTGATGCCGAAAAATGACCCAAACACGTGGCCAACAGAATACTTCCAAGTAAGCTCCTTCCTGTAAGTAGTAACGCACCGTTAAGTCACTCGTGGCCTTTTGCAATAAGGGCAGAAACAACCGCGAGCACTCCGACAGTCAAGTTAGTAAGTTGGTAGATCGAAGCTAGGACATCCAGTGGTGGTGTTCACCGAAACATGATTTTTTTGTGGTGATGTGTTGAGGGATGGACAATGTAAACATCTTGTGCTCCTTTTTCATTCGAGGGACCAATCCTTCATAGTGCAAGTGTGTGTATTTATAATGAAAGGGGATAAGAGAAGAATCATTGGATGCGGAGTACGTGGCTTTGAATCTAGGGCAAACTGTTCTCTCATATGTAGGTATTTCATTTAATGCTCTCTGACACAGTGATGTGTGACTTAACCTTTGGAGTCGGTTGTACATCCCATCAATCAATCCTAAAGATTTGGTCTTTGAGATATTCTCATAAAAGATCTCCTAGTACACAGGGTCGAAGTAAATCAGTTTGCGGCAAGATGATAATCGCGTTTTGGGTGTTATCACTTCGGACTTAGTTTCAATGAGTAGTATTGATCGATCAGTTTGAATTGTGACAAAGTGATGCACGGTGCGGGGCTTAGCATCCGTCGGATTGGCGGATGAAATCAGTTCGCCTGCCACGTGGAGGATGAAATCAATTCGTCCGCCACATGGGGGTGAATCCAGTTCGTTCGACATGTGAAACCGTATCCAGATTGTATGTCTAACGTGGTGGATGACATGGGAGATGACATGGAAAACCCGTAACAATTGTCCATATATTTATATAATGCTACACTTTTGTTATGTTGCCACTTAAAAGTAATAACTTGGGTAGGATATAAGCATTGGTTGTAATTTTTCTAACTGGAAACATCATCGGTTGGATCTCTAGAGTGAGGTTGAAGCCAAAGTGAAGTTCTCGTAGAAGGATTGAAGCCCTAAGTGATCGTAACTTTTTTAGAAAGTTGTGGAACAGGCGAAGTTCTATCAGAAGGATGAAACCCTGAGTGATTACAACTTTAAGAAAAGTTGCGGTATTGGCGAAGTCCTATCAGAAGGACGAAACCCAGAGTTACTACAACTTTAAGGAAAGTTGTGGCTGAGGTGAAGTCCTATCAGAATGATAAAGCCCTGAGTGATTGAACAACCTAGGGTTTGTGTGCTAATGATTTGAAAACATTTGCATTTTCTAAGGGCGGTTTTTTAGGCATCGCTAGCTTCCAATACACGCTTCCCATGTAATAAATGGTAATCATGGCGATGGCTGCGCAAACTCGATGCTACGTGTTTATGAGGATGTGTGAAACAGACCACTTCATCATGGTCGTACATCAAGTGACGCTTTGAATTCAATGGTGCTAATTCAACGGTTGAGGCTCATTGACACCACCTATATAAGGCCAACCTCCCTCATTTGCTCGACTTCCATAAAGGCAATACACTTGCAATCTTTCTTTTTGGGCAACTAGTACTTTGCAACTCCAGCATTTTTGCTAACTTACAGTGACCAACGTTTCATTCAAAACCCAAATTTTAGGTAATTCTTCCTTCCCCACATCTTACATCAACAAAAAAAATGGCAAGTTTCTAGACCCAAGTCTGCGAGTGAGGAGAGGCTCTCCATAGGTGGAGTTGAGGGAACCAATTGTTATCTCCTCAGATGAGATAGGTAGGGCTATTAGGTCAAGGGAGAATATATAGAGAGGGTTACCCACCCCTCCAATAGATTCCTCGATTAAGTGGGGGCTTCTCAATATCTCTCCAGCATCACTTTGGAGAAACTAGCTAGGTATAGAGAGGTTTTTAGGATTCCTAATCGCATATCTCCTTACAATAATCCTATACACTCATGGAACCTTGAACCAGACCTTGCAACTTTCTATACAAATCTCTATAGTAATGGTTGGGAATATTCTTGGGCATTACCAACTTCATCTCTTCCCATGACCAAATAGGCCTCTCACCATTCATGCGCCTATTGATCATCAATTGATCCCACCATATACTTGCATAATCGGAAAACTCCACAGCTGCAAGCTTTACTTTCTTCTCCTCGAAGTAATTATGACAATCAAATACGTGCTCAACTTTTCTTCCCCAGTCCAAGTATAGCTCTGGATCATTCTTTCCTTGGAAAGTCGGAATTGTCATCTTTATACTACATATATTGTTATCTCCTTTGGAGCCAACCTTCTTGTCCCATTTATAACTTGTTATCTCCACTTAGGAATCAGTTTAGTCTTCTTCGTCGAACTTATGACTATGTGACTTAGAATCGGAAGAGGACTCCAAATCATCCAATCTCGCATTCTACAATTTAAATTGGTCATTAACAACCTTGACGAAGAATTTGACGTCGGCCTCTTGCGGTTCTCCTCCTTCGTTACTCATGGTTTCAACGTAAAATTAAACAAAATAAAAGGTGTTGTTCCTCACACACTCCCCATGTGTTTGTACTCAAATCAAATTGTTATCACTTGTATATCACACAATTTTGGCTATTTCTTGTTGATGATCTCTCTTGCCTTTTACCACTCAAAGCTAAGCCAGCCTCCTTTACGTTCTTAACAGAATCAAAGAATTCAACAATTCTCAAGAAGAAATCAGTTAGATGGTGACCACATCTCAACAAAAGTCAAAAAAATAAAATTGAAGTCATAAATACAGCAAAACTAGAACAAAATAGAATGAGATTGATTCAACAAGAACAAGAAACTCCAGCAAAAAAAAAAACACCAATCAGAACTTAGTTCAACAAGCAATAGGAAACTTGAACAAAGAATAAGAATGGGAAACCATTACAACACAACAATCTGCCCATAATTAACTAGCTGAATTGAAGAGAAAACGAAATGGGCCTAAAAAAAGATGTGGATTGGGCCTTATTGATCAAAACATAAAAGCCCATAATTAATTAGTTTTAGAATCATATAGCACAACCTATTTGTATTGCACTTCCATGATCAATCCTTGCAAAGCTTCTTTCATCATCTTCGTCTTCGATCTCTAGTCATTGGACCGCCAATTCCTTGCAAAGGATCTTGAGAATATTTGGGAACATCAACTTGGTCAGCACCTCGATCACCTCAATCTCCATTACATTGGCATACAAATCCTCAAGCAATTCAAAACCAAGTAATTTAGTTTGCAATAAAGTAATACGTACCTCCTAGATAATACATCAGCCACAACATTTTCCTTCCCATGCTTGTATTTGATTACATAAGGAAATGTTTCTATGAACTCCAACCACTTAGCATGTCTTTTATTAAGCTTACCTTGGGTCCTCAAGAACTTCAAGCCCTCATGATCGAACTAATGCATAAAGCTCTTTGTCGTGAGTAGGATAATTCAACGCTGCCCCACTTAACTTCTCACTAAAATAAGCAATTGGTTTAGAATCCCACATCAAAACAACTCCTATTCCAATCTCGGATGCATCACATTCTATCTCAAAAGCTTTATCAAAGTTAGGCAAACACAACAAAGGTGCATTATTTAGCTTATCTTTCAAAGTTTTGAAAGCCCGGTCATGCACATCATCCCACCAACATTCTTTTTAACAAGTTTATCAAATGTGCAGCATTGGGAACTAAAATCTTTAACAAACCTTCGATAAAAACTTGCCAAACCATGAAAACTTCTCACCTCGTTCCCTTATTGCTCTTACCTTCTTCTCTTTATCAATACTAATATCCTGCGAAGTAATAACAAATTCAAGAAACACAACAAATTCCATGCAGAATGTACACTTCTTAAGATTAGCGTACAATTGGTGCTCTCTCAACACACTAAACACGGTATGTAAGTGTTTCACACGTTCATCCAAATTTTTGCTATAAACTAAAATATCATCAAAGTAAACTACCACAAATTTCCCAATGAAAGCGCGCAAGACATGGTTCATTAACCTCATGAATGTACTAGGTGCATTAGATAAACCAAAAGGAATCACTAACCACTCATACAATCCATATTTAGTCTTAAATGCAGTTTTCCATTCATCTCCCTCTTTCATGCAAATATGATAATAGCCATTCTTTAAATTAATTTTAGAAAACAATTGAGAGTCGTGCAATTCATCAAGCATATCATCTAATCTAGGGATAGGATGTCTATACAGGCCATAATGATATGACCCTGAACCATATTGAACCAAAAGTGTCCCGAACTCTTCAGAATTTTTGAAATCGACTACTGTTTGAGTTCGGGCCATAGCAAGTTCATCCTCGAACCTCTTTTTAGCATGAATAAGCTCGAGTTTGGCCTCTTCGGCCTCATTCTTCGCCACCCCTATCTGATCTCGAGCTTTTCTTGTTTCAATCCGCGTAAGATCACACTCTACCTCGAGCTCTCAAATTCGCTTTTCTTTTTGCTCGTTTTGTGCCTCGAGCTCGGCCACTTTGCTCGATGAACCTAGGCCCTTCATAGGTAAACCCTGAGCCATGCTCAAGGTCTAAAAAGTAATGAATAGTTAACACCATAGCGAACACTAAAGAATGCAAAAAACTAGTTCGAGATAGAGTCCATACCTTTAGAGTCATAAGCTTCACACCCTTATCGGGCTTGACCTCATCCAAGTACTTGTTCACTAAACTCGAGATGATGGGGGATCGAGCATGTTCCTCTAACATCGAGCTGGGTAGAGGTGCGTCATCCTCCATGTCCACTATCCTTGGTGTAGTGCGGGGAGTGGAGGCACGAACTTCAGTTCGAGGAGATTGTTGTGGCGGATGTGCTAGGCTCTTTGATGATTACCGACCCCACTAGGGATCTTGTTCATGTTTTGCCTCTCGAGCTCGTTTATTTCCCTTCAATGGGGCAGATACTCTGGGATGCAGACCCTTTGCCTTGTGATGCACATTCGTGAGGAGCTTGGACAAATCAAAAGACATTTCCAAATCTGCAAAAATTAACAAGGCATTATATCGATCTTTGTTCGGGAAAGATAACAGAAACAAGAAGAGTTCAGGCTCGTATCCTCGATTCCCCTCACGTTGGCGAGATTGAGGGTGTCATCCTAGAGTAAAAAATCAATTCTGGCTGCTAAAGGGTCGTAAACTAGCCTTATCCTATCCCTCTCCGAAACCTCAAAATATGCTTGACCCTCATTAAGCCTATCCTTACCATCGATCTAAATGGGTGGTTGAGGTCTTGAGGTTTAAAAATAAAGAAACGTTCTTTCCAACCCGAAGAGAGCTCGGTGTTTCTAGTGTCCTAAACCTTCCTTAGTGGATAAATACACAAAACAATTGCACCGTGATAAACTTCAATTAAAAAACCATCCTCAAGAGGGCGATCATTAGCTCCACCTCGAGGCATCTATATAAAATAAAGAAATAAACCAAGAGCCTCCACCCGTTATGGGCTAATTGGTCTAAGCAGATAAGGAATGAGGTCGGGAAGTGGATAAAGAATAGGTGGAGAGGTCACCTATGTCCGACCTTGAGATAATCCCTAAAGAAAGTCATCTCTCCCTCTCAAGCATCTACTATTGTTTCATTGGGCTCAGGGGTCCTAACGTCACAAAGGGGCATAACCCCGAACTCTCTAGCAATTTTTATGATCACGTGCTCTTTATACTTTGTCGCTCCCCTAGGGTAAGTCAAAATTATCTCGACCTCAGTATGCGAGTTTATAGGTACGACCATAGGGATAATGGGCGCACCTTCATTCTCGGGGCTCCTAGATGACTGAATACTGTTATTACTCGACCCCTCGCTATTGGTACTCGACATTATGTTATTTAAAATAATTAACTTAAAAGGCTCGAACACTTACCTCTTAGATGTTCTTGCTCACAAAAAACTTCTAACCTGACCTCGAACTACTTTTACGAAGAGTTGATAACGAAAAAGTGAAAAATGATAGGTGAAATGGGGTATTTATAGGGGTTAGACGAAGGTCAAAGGTCGTGCACTCTTGACCCTTGGATCATGCCATGTGTCAACCATCCAAGGTCGTTCATTCTCTGCCTTACACGCGTCCGACATGTGTCAAGCACCCAACTGTTACCCACGAATAGCCAAATAAGTTTGATCTCGAGCACGTAACTTTTACCTGCGACCTATATACACGAGGGCATGTGATGCGTAGTAATGTTCTGAGCCCAAGCTCGGCCTCATCTCAGCCCACCTCAATTATGCTAGGTCCAAGCTCGGGGTAGGGTTGAGGTCGGGATTATCATAGAGATTGGGCTTGTAGCACTTTTGTCCTAACTCATTGACCTTATCTCACATTTCCTAGGAATGCTAATCATATTCTAACTGCAACTTCCCACATTTCCTATTTAAATACAAACTCCCAATCTACTACAAATTTGACTCTAATTCAAACTGTGCACTTTTAACATGACACAAACACCTTATATAACAAGGATAAGGACTACAGAAAGTTAAATCATTTTAGGACTCCATCTTCAACATCTATAAATACATGATCTAACCTCATTATTCAGGTAGTTTTTACATAATATTCCAGCATACAACTTTTTGTACAATCCCTCTCTCTCTGACTTAAGTATCGGAGGGTCGACGAGGACACACATCGAAGTCTTTTTTTCAAGTATTCAGGATCGGATCGCACGAGGGTTCAACCATCCAATTCAAGTTCATTCAGGTTCAAGTTTTTTGGTAGCATTAGTAACCATTGTATTACAAATAGGGGCTGCTATAAAGGCACTTTCTCCTTCCTTTAAAGTGTTGGTGGTGGGTAAGCATTTTGCTAGGATTGGGATTGATTTTGGTATCGTGATTGCGCCGGTATGCATTGCTAGAACTTGACCGACAAGAAAATCAAAGAGATGAAAATGCTCTCGCTCCTAAATGGTGGGAATAATGCTAGAACTAAAATCTAAATACCCAAGTGCACTGCAACTTAAAGTAAACTGTAGATGGAACAAATCAATTGCAGATTACACAACAAAAGAGACATCAATTGGACATCTAAATGGAACAATTGTAATGCATATTACACACATGATGATTACAAGGTCATTGTTTTAAGCAATCACATAGACGGTACAATTTCAAGGATATCTTCCTTTTTGTTTTCAATTCTATTATGCATTTCCTTCCCCTTACGCATAGTAATGTTGAGGAAGATCTCCATGTCCTCCTGTTTCGATATCTGAGCAAAATTCTTTAATATATCGAATAAATCTTCAATTGGATTTTTAGGCTTAAAGTTATCTGAACAAACACATCTTGATTCACCACAAGAGTCACATTCACATTACAAACGTTTTTTATTCTCCGGACAAAACATCACTCCAGTTGAAATACTCGCAATAGTTTCTACAATAGAAGAATAGTCGCCTTATGTTTACAGTCTTTTTTTTTGTCTCCATCCATTTCACAAACCCCTCATCGCATCTTGGGCATCATTGTTTTGTTAAGCACTCTGACAAGTGGTACAACAATGAAAAATGATGTTGTTCTTCCCTGTCATTGAAAATTGCTATTGTAGCCACGAATATTCTAAAAACACAAGTTTCAGTGGTTCGAAGAAGAAATTAAGTAAACATATGCATAATATGATGTAGGGGTCAACCCCAACCGAATATAGAACTACTAATGAAGAGGTCTGAATATCCAATTTCAACAATGTTTTCCAATTTACTAAAAAAACCCAGTCTGATAGAATGATCTTAGCAACAAGATAAACCACAAAGACCAAACAAACTCGCAACAACAACTAACATTTCAGTTTCCTTAAAAACTTTGATCGATTAGGCATTCTTTGCAATTACACTTTTCAATGATTGACGTCAACAATATCAACACAAGATTAAGAGTAGAGAATGGTATGCATGAAATAAACATAAATTCAAGAGTGAACATCAACAGATATCTCACATTTTGTTGCACGTTTTAATAAGTTTTCACCTTTACTGTAATTCAAATCACGATTGTGACGAACAACTGATTACAATTTCTTCCAAATCGAATTTGGGGGTGGGGGTGATTTTGGGGGAATTCTATTTTAATTTTCATATTTTCTCCAATTTATGGTTTTTGTAAACTGAAGTCGTGTTTTCCTTTTTACGAAATGGTATGTCCGTGTTTGGAATTGATGAGTTGGCGTTTCATTTAACATTTGGATGGCAATAACTGCCACATAGGCAAATTAGTGAGTAATGGAATGGAATGACCAAAATTGAGTGACCATTGAAATCTTGCTGAAGTTTGGTTAGTAAGTCGTCACATAGCCCAAAGTTCAGTAACTGCTTTTGAAATTTCTATCTGGATAGTGAATTTTAACTTTTTAAAGACGAGTAAAAAGTTTCATTACTCACTCAACTTTACCCACTGTCACGTTATAGTCACTCAACTTCATTTTGCTTTTCAACACTAACTGAACTCACACGAAGTGAGCTCCATCCGTCACTCCAAGAACATCCGTTTGAAGGTCATCCGAGTTGGCATAACGGCGTCCCAGGTGGTAAGAGACGGCATGAAAACTCAGCCACGTGAAGAAGCATTCGCCCACTGAAAGGCGAGTTTAGGCTGTGTAGATGAAAACTTCAATTGCACCCGCTTTATTTCACTCCCACTGAAATCGAACCATTGAAGAACCCTAGAAATCAAGTCTTCGATTGAAAGCTGAAAATCACCCAAATTTCCACCTAATTTGAGCTGCGAAAGATACCCAGAAGCACAACTACTTCACGACTGTGATTGATGGGTCGGGAAGTGGCGCCAATGTGCAATCGTTTGTAGTTACCTTCACAGTGAAAGGGGGTGTCGATTTGAACATGAAGGCAGCACACGGAGGTAAAGATCCCACCCTTTAATTCATGAAGTGATTGTTAAAAAATCATTTTGGATGTTTGGTAAAGATCCCACCCGTTTGTTTTTCGTTTTTCTTTGACACTGGTAGACGAAGACGTTGTTTTCTGTTAGTCAAGTTTATCTTGCCCCTGAGGTTTGTTTTCTCTTAGTCAAGAAACGCTAGTTGATTAAGGTTCTGCAGGGCTTCATTGAACTTATACTTGAACTCAAGGTCTTCTATATGCTATAGGAGAATTGATGCTGTAACTGTAAATATGGTTGATACGTGTAGCAGGCCTTTGCTAATGTTTGAATGTGGATAACACTTGTGACAAAATTCTAAGGAAAGACTCAGATTCTTGTGGTCATCTTTTTAGCGATTAAACTTTTTTAGGTATTAAATTCACATGTAACATAGTGACTTGCATTGCATGTTGGATACCTGGATCTTCATTGGTCTTTTGAGATCGATGATCTTTCTTTGATGACCTGTGGAGAATTGCTTTAACCTTCATCCTCTTTAGATGAATAGATTCCTTTTAGCATTGATTGTTGTCAACCTTTTTGTTTGAAAGTGTGCTTTAGTCAACAAGAGAATTGCATAATCTTTGCTAGTTGAAAAGCGGTATCTTATATTCTTTTATTAGGCTGTATTAATGTGAGAATTGAGATTTATGCAGCGGTAATTAATTTCATTGTTTCAATTTGTTGACATATCATGAGGAAGACCCTGATTTCGTTCATTCTGAGGTTGACATGGCTTCTGAAGAGGATGATTTGTTCTACGAACACAATGTGACAAATGGACGTTGTAGTATCTTTTGTGATGGAACAAGCAAGGAATCAATTTTTCTTTTTATGCTTTTGAAGGGGATTGTAAAGAACTTTTGCGAAACCTATTTTTACAGCCAATCTTCTACGTAAAAATCGATTTGTTGTTGTGCTCTTTAATGGAATTGATTTCTTAGGTTGTAATGACATATTAGCATTATAGTTTTACCATTCCTCATGCTCAATGAAAAAGGAATATATATTTAAATCAATAAAATGAATACCAACCTGTTAAAAAAAAAAAAACAGCTCAACAGAATTTCAAAAGGCAATAAACCTCCAATTATTACATAGAAAGTCTTACATCAAAGTCTTAGATCGAAGTCTTACATCCAAGTCTTACAACATACATAATGTACTACAAGTTCAAAATGGTGATTTTCAATGTTTCTTATAATTGATGAATGAGTTTGTTACAATCAGACATTCCCTAGTGTGCTGATAGATATTGAATCATATTCCATCACAAAAGATACCATAAAGGTCACTTAACTATCCACAGCAAAAACTACCATCAAATTTACACCCCATAAAAATCATAAAAGCCCGTCATTCACTTCTTGAAGGATCTGCCAGTGCACTTCTTGTTGGGCCTGATCGTAGTCTATTCGTGACTCCAAGTCAATAATAACTCCTTAGATGATGGATACTCCAAGTCATCGTCTTCCACTTCCTCTACAAGTCAAGCTGCTAAGACTCCTTAGAGAAACCAACAAATCTCTTATCGCTATGAGGAATATCTAATCCACCATACTAGCTCCCTGCCATTAGTAACAAACCGGTATAGTGAAAAGATATGCATAAACATAAGTGCAGACAGACATAACAAACTAATCACGTAACATATAGAGATCAAAATTAAGCAGAATGAAAACGAAAAAATGCATCACGGGCTTAGCCATTTAAGCTTAGAAAAACAGATGACATTTCACATAGTTATGAAGCCCAACAACATGAATCAGGTAAACAATTAGAACCTATTGGAAATCCTCAGGTAGTAAAAATATTATGTAATAGCTTCAACTGAAGGTAAGAAACAAATGTATGAATCTTTCCTAAATTCAAATTCAACCGAACAAAGTATTAAATCAAATGAAAAGTAGTCAACCTTAAAAGGATTGATAAATGAATACTCATACTGGACTCAGTTTGTCAAGAAACAAATAAGAAGGGTCACTGTCAGAAATTACAGTAGCAATGGCTGCATGAAACATATAGAAGTTGAAGCTTAATCTCTTTATCCCGTCCCAGATCCTTCAAATCTAGGGTCTCTTACCACCTGGGACGTCGTTACCAAACATCTTTACCAAACATCCAAAATGATTTTTTAACAATCACTTCATGAATTAAAGGGTGTGATCTTTACCTCCGTGTGCTGCCTTCATGTTCAAATCGACACCCCCTTTCACTGTGAAGGTAACTACAAACGATTGCACATTGGCGCCACTTCCCGACCCATCAATCACAGTCGTGAAGTAGTTGTGCTTCTGGGTATCTTTCGCAGCTCAAATTAGGTGGAAATTTGGGTGATTTTCAGCTTTCAATCGAAGACTTGATTTCTAGGGTTCTTCAATGGTTCGATTTCAGTGGGAGTGAAATAAAGCGGGTGCAATTGAAGTTTTCATCTACACAGCCTAAACTCGCCTTTCAGTGGGCGAACGCTTCTTCACGTGGCTGAGTTTTCACGCCGCCTCTTACCACCTGGGACGCCGTTATGCCAGCTCAGATGACCTTCAAACGGATGTTCTTGGAGTGACGGATGGAGCTCACTTCGTGTGAGTTCAATTAGTGTTGAGAAGCAAAATGAAGTTGGGTGACTATAACGTGACAGTGGGCAAAGTTGAGTGAGTAATGAAACTTCTTACTCGTTTAAAGACTATCAAGAGCACAAGACCTCAGCTTTTAGATTCTAGTCGAAATGGAATACCCCCGTGGTTATCCCCATTCACACCATGCTCGAGACGGGAGAGAAGAAGAGTATCCGCCACCGGCACGACCACACTTGCCTCCCTATTACGGGGAAAGTCCGCCACCGCCTCCCTATTACGGGGAAAATCCGCCACCTCCCTTTTATGGCGGAAATGCTCCACCGCCTCCCTATTACGGGGAAAATGAGCTTCCCCCTCCTCGACCACCGCAAGTCAGCAATGTTTATCACAGCTCCCATGTAGGGGGAACAGAGTATCCTCCGCCTCCGCCAATTGTCTCCCATCAAAGCGAAATAAATCACCATCACCATCACCATCATCCCCACCTTCCTTCGTTTGTCCATCACCATAGCCACCACAACTCGGAATTCTCTGACAAACCCTCTGTTAGGGTTTATTCTAAGGCGGAGACAAATTTCTCTTTGACCATCCGAGATGGGAAGGTTATCCTTGCCCCTTCCAATCCATCAGACCCATTTCAGGTATGTTCTTAGGCTACGAGAATTGCAATCCCCTCGTGTCTTTTTCTTGAATCTCTGTTAGAAGTGATCGATTTGTGGCGTATCTTGCTATTTCAGCACTGGGTTAAAGATGAGAAGTACAGCACAAGAGTCAAGGACAAAGAGGGGTTCCCCAGCTTTGCATTAATTAATAAAGCAACTGGTCAGGCCATGAAGCACTCCATTGGTGCCACACATCCTGTATGTTCACACTTTTCATTATGGATAAGTTAATTTTTGTTTTTTGTTTTGTTTTTAACAAATAGCATCAGTTCGTTTATATCTTTCTTCCTTGATAAATAGAAACAAAGCACAAGTTCTTTTCCTGTCCTTCGGCTCAATCTGGAGAAGTCCTTGGAAAATTTGGCAAATTAATAGTATGTTTGTCAGAAGTGTGCTTGAAGATCAAAAACGTTGTTTCTTAGCACTCTGGTGATCACTCAGTCTTAGCAACAAGATAACTATGATCTTCCAATGCTTTTTCCAAAACATGGACAATTAGTTTCGTACTATTCCACTTTATGGGTGCAATACAGTAATGGATGTTTTGGGTTTTCACCCAAGAGAGATAGTATCTCCAGCTGACGGAAACTCAGTCAGTTGCAGGTCCTATAAAAAGCAAATGCTAATTATCAGTCAGCAAAATCGGTTCTTTTTCTATTGTGTTAACCTTTGTGACGGGGTTTTTGGAGAAGACCTACGTGGGACACCTAAGTAAGAATCACTTATGCTTTACATTGGGCAATTAAGATTCTGTCAATAAAGTATTTGATAGAGATTCTAATGAAGATGTTTGTTTATGATTCCTCCAATCAAGATATTTGATAGAGATTCCATCAATCAAGAATTTTAGTTTAATATTGTTGATAAAATATTCTTAGTTCTTTTCAGATTTCATGATAATTGAAATGAATCAATTGTCATCTTTTTCTTAGCTTAAATCCCTAACATTTTAGGCATAATATTTTACTGACATGCTATATAGGTCAAGCTTTGATATTTTTGATTCACCTGTAAGTGAAAATCACTTTAACTTTTCTTCATGTTTCAATATCTTAAATTTAAGATGTAGGATAAATTAACTACAATTTGAAAACCACATATCTGATCAAACGTTAATCCAAAGGCATAGGGTTGTAAAGATCATGTTGTTCCTCACTTAAACCTTTTTCATAAATTTCGTGGTTTTGTCAGGAAATGTCTAGATTCACGAGAATGACTTGTAATTGTTACAATGTTGGGCAACAGGCTTATGCCATTGAGCCTGGTTCAATGAAGTTTATCAGTATCATCTAGGGCTGGGCAATGAGTTGGGTCGGGATTGGCTCAAACCTGACTCGATATACGCGGTTTTGGACTCTTTCACAAACCAACCCAACCCGAATCGGGTCGATTCAGGTCGTGCTGGGTACAAAAATCTTAATTATTATCAAAATCCTCTTGGTTTTACAAACATGAGTAAAGGCACAATTGAATTATCAAATTCAGTAAGAAGAAGGATTACCTCCATTGCCAAAGTTTACTCATGTTTGAATTATCAAATCTATGTGGAGTTTAGGTTGTATTCTGGCACTATTGAGTTTTTTAAGGAGTTTAGGTTGTATTCCAGTAATTAGCTAGAAGAGTATTGTCTTCGGTTGACCATGGTCCTCTCTTCAACCCCACTTTAGAGCAACAAGGGGATCTTCCCATTTTGCTGCCTTGTGTTCTTCAATCCAATTTGGATTTTAATACACAGGATAGTAGCCACACAATGGATGTGTGGATCTGTGTGTGAGAGGGTAAAGATAAGAGAGAGAGAGAGAGAGAGAGCGAAATGGACCGGACAAAGAGTGGGCTTTGGGAAATCTCTGCATTATCTATTTACACAAGCTTTTTCCCATTCACCTCCTGCAACAAATTTCAAAGCCCTCCTCAATTAACACTTCAAAAAAATACCGAACCAAAATTTGTGATTGATGTCACTATTGTAGAGGGTAAGCTATGAGCACAATAATTGAAAGCACTGCCTCCAACAAAGAGTTCATCTCACAGGGGTTCATTGGGCGAGTTGGTGAACAATAGGGTTTCAGAGGGTTGGGTGGGTTTTGTGAAACTGTCCAGACCCAATCCATAATTATTTTTAAATTTATTTTACCCGACCTGACCCAACCCAGATTTACCCCTAAAACCGACCCGTTTCGGGTTGGGTTGGGTCGGTTTTTCGGATCGTGGTTTTCAAACACAGTCCTTGTATCATCTTTCAATCATGTTACTTAGACATAATGGTTGACATAATCCTCGATATAATTTCATATGACAGCCTATCATTAGACTTTTTAAAACACAGTCAACTTTTTTATCTAATCATATCTTGCCAACACCTGTTATGTCAACCAGTATGTCACCTACTTTTGGCAAAATAGCATTATTCATCATCTTTAAATATTGGCCACAAAATCAAGTATAGCATCAGCGTTTTTAATATTTGCTGAAGTGCGTCACTATATTCTAGCGATTAGAAAGGGGGGATATATTTCTCTTACGTGGATTCTTGCATTCTGCAATGTGAATTATTGGTTCACAGATAAAAGTCATTGATGGAGGACCAGGTAACCAAAGAGTTGCTGAGTAAACTAATGAAAGAAACTATTACAATTATGTTGTTCAATTGCTTAAGGTATTTGAAGGCCACTTGAATTGTGTCACAATGATTAATTGTATTGGGAAATGTAATTAAGTAAATGCATATTAATGGAAATATCAGAAGAAAGCTTTCAATTGAACCCAGTAAATAAAAGAGTTGCTTTGTTTATACTGTCCATACTACAGTTAGATAAGAAAATAATGAAATATACCGTTTGACCCCCATTATTTCAAATTTTAATGGTTGGAATTAGGGGTGGGCAAAAACCCGCCCAACCCGATCAACCCGCCCAACCCAACCCAACCCGATCGGGTTGGGTCGGTTTTTTCCATTTTTTTCTTGGGTTGGGTTGGGTGGCAAGGTTAAGTTGGTTGGGTTGGGTTGGGTTGTGGGTTAACACATCCAACCCGACAAAAACCACCCAACCCGACCCACTAATTAAAAAACTAAAAAACTTTGCCAAACTAAAATAGAATAAAGGTGAGAGACCCGGTAAAAAAAAAGTGAGAGACAAAAAAAATTACTAACATATCTTTCATCATCTCTCTCACGCGGCGGGCGTCTTCTCACCAAATCATCAACATTGGTTGTGATTTTGGATGAGATCTATCTTCCAATCCATCTCTCTTTTACGCAATATATTAATGTTGCTTTAAATTTAGTACTTTGGTGGCTTTAATGTTTGTTCATAGGTCGTCCCAACTCCCAACTTAACCCGACCAACCCAACCCGACTGACATTTGGTTGGGTTGGATTGGGTTGGGTTTCAATCTTTACATGGGTTGGGTTGGGTTGAATTTATGTCAAACCGACCATGTTGGGTTGGGTATGGGTTGGGGGAAAAACCGACCCAACCCAACCCACGCCCACCCCTAGTTGGAATAAGGTTTCTTTGAAAAATGTGTGGTTAAAAAAGAAAAAAAAAAAAAGGTTTTGAAATCATGTGTAATATTATTTTAATGGAGGCGAAACAGAGGGAAGATGAAGTTTCTAATTTACAGAAGTAGTGAATTAGACATTTCATCTAATATAAAATACTGAATTATAACCGTTTCAAAGAAAAAATGAAATACTGAAATTTAATAATCCTTCTTGCTTTCCATCAAATTACTTGCAAGTATTGCTTTTGAAAGCACCAAATTCTTTCAAGTTTCCAGTAACAATCCTGTGAAGGAAAATCTTAAATCCGCAAAGAGAAAATGTCATCTAGGCCTCTTTTTCTGTTGCTTGATTCTTCTAGACTGCAGTTTATATAACAAGGATAAACCAAACTCATAGCTTGGTGTTAAAATTCTTGAACTTCATTCCATTGCTAAAGCTATTTAGGTCTCTTATCTCTGTTTGGCAAGGTAATGTCACTGAGAACTCAAGAGATTTATGATTTCTCTGTTTGAGGCAGAACTTCCTCTTTGTTAACCCCTTGTACACTGCATGAAGATAAATGTTGTATGAGAGCGATGGAGAATAAGAGAAGGGAGAAGAAATGAGAGAATATTACATATTGATACAATTTAGCACACTCTTTAAGCTGCACCATGTATCTCTGATGGAGATTTTGGTTGCATTGGCTTTACACTGTCAATTTTAATTATGTTTTGGCATGTTTAAGAAGCGTATGTAGAAAATCCCGCTCATTTGATTGGTTGGAATGTGAATTGGATCTTAGACTTGTTTAGATTAGTTTAACGTATATGTGATTCTTAGCTTTAGCAGTCTAACAGGGTTTGCTGATTTCGATTGTGGGGCAACCTTTATTCTGCCACATATCAATCCCCTCCCCTCTCAAATATCCAGTCCCCTGCTACCCCTTTAAAAGTTACAAGGTAAAAAGATAAAATGAAAAACCACCATGGAACAATAATAATTTGGTCTCTCCCTTGAGAAGAACGTGTTTCTCACGATGTCACGTTTACAGGTGCAATTGATTCCTCACAATTCTGATGTTCTTGATGAGTCAATTTTGTGGACTGAGAGCAAAGACTTGGGCGATGGTTATAGAACAATAAGGATGGTTAATAATATTCGCCTAAATGTAGATGCTTTTAATGGAGATAAAAATCATGGTGGCGTTCATGATGGCACTACTATTGTTCTTTGGGAATGGAAAAACGGAGACAATCAGCGTTGGAAGATTGTTCCTCACTGTAAGTATCTCAACATGATATGAAGATTAAGATTTCATGCAGATTTTAATTAGTACATTGTTTAATCCATGTTTTGATGACTTTCTTTGCACCGTTTTGACAAAATAAAATATAAGAACATAGTTGCTCGGATAGTTTCGTAACTTGACCATGCTGAAACCCATAAATTATGGCACATCAGCTAGTAATATTGTCCGCTCAATTTCCCTCTCACCCAATTATCGAATTGTGTATAGGATATGTGGACCTGTCTTTTAAGCTGTGTTGATTGCGCGTGGAAGGAGATGGGAGTTCCCTCATTCAGAAGCTTTTTTCCGTCATTTATGTTGGTAATAATAATGTGATGTGGAGCTTCAGCTGCATTTGGTATATTTGATTTGATACCCTGAATATGCTGCTGTTGTGTTTAGGTGTGGTAATTATAATAAACTTTCAACTATGCTGACACTGACTCCGTACCTTAAATTTGCTCTCTCGTGATTAATGTATTATGTATGTAAAGTAATTACCTCAGTGTTGTATGAAATGTCTCGATTGTGGCAATTATGATATTTTCAACAACCTTCCCACCATCCTTGTTAATATTTTTAGAGAAATACTACGCAAGTGCCAAAAAATTGCAAAAGAAATAGAAATACTTTGAAGGCTCAATAATGGATTCAGATATAGTTTAGTTCAAGTGTGGTTGGTTGAAGTATGATAAAATTGTTGTGCTTAACATTTTGTCTCCTCTAAAATACACAAGGCATTGGACTTGGCCTCTAGATTTTGGATCTCATAAATTGCTGCTTAGGGTGCACTCTTAAGTCTTAATAGCTAGTTGAGGCAGGCTTTCAGAGTATGTATGCATACAAATAGAGAAGGCCAAACTGATTTCTCTGGGGGCATGACTTACCCAAAAAAATTTCAAAACAAGATAGTAAAAATATGCAAAACATTATTTTTTTTTTTTTCAATATATAAAAAATGTGAAAATAGCTCGATAATAGTTTTATTCTCTCTCTCTCTCTCTCTCTCTCTCTCTCTCTCTCTCTCTCTCTCTCTCGCATTAAATCTCTCTCACACACACACATTAAAGGTGACGTCTTTTCTATTTCTTGATAACAAATCACTACAGAATTATTTCACCTTATTTGCAAATAAATGGATATATTAGAAAACACAACCAAAATGGTGGTGGTTGAGTTTCAGACCATTTAAGTTGGTGCTGCAATTTTTTTAAAAAAAATCAGCACACACTTCTTTTGGCATATCCTCCCCAAATTACATCCAAGATATTTTCTTACAACAAAAAAGCCAAAAGTTCCAAGTTTCATTTAGAATTTTGGTAAATTTCATTAGGTCCCAACTTTTTACAAGCGTGGCAGTTGCGTTTTCGAGTATCAACTTACTCTTTGTTGCACTAGTCTTTGAAAACCTTATAAAATTTTGACATGCCCCTTGAGAACAAAAAATTCCTTTTTGAGCTTTAAATGATCATGTCGCACTCATTTAATGTTTGAATATAATGGTAAAATTCTCCGAAAATATTTCATTTACTCCAAAAAAAAAAAATCAAAATGGTGACGTCAACTTTCATTTAGAAACCCAATGTGTAAAATTCATTAGTTAAGAACCCCCTCATTTTCGGAATTTCTTGAATACTAGTGCGATGCACATGCTGAGTTATTTTGAAGGCAATATTAGTATGTTAAATATATTAAATTATGGTGAATTACATCTTGAATGTTAGATAAGTGCAATTTAAATTATCCCAATAAATTTGCAATTGATGTAAAATAAATTTTATGTGGAGGTGAAAGTTATCTTGTTGAGTAAAGTTTAATTTTCTCAGAAAGGTTGGGTGTTGTTTAATTTAACATCATGTCTGAATGTAACTATCAACTTGACCACTATTTTATGTATTTTGGTAATGCAGACAAGATATAAAAAAATGTAGCTCAGGAAATCTTGCGGTAAAAAGAAGAAAATTTCAACTGCATTTTTTATAATTTTTATAACATTTTTAGTTGTCTATATTACCAAAATGGTAATATATATAAGATAGTGGTCAAGTGAGTAGTGACATTCAGACACACAATGTTAAATTAAACAACACCCAGCTTGTTTTGAAAATTAAACTTGACTCAACAAGATAAAAGTAACTTCAGTAGCATTTGACAAATTTATTTGTATTAAATTACTCAAAATGAAAGATAAAAAGGTTCAACTTTAATTTGTCTCTTCTACATTTACAATGTATAATAATCATCTATTATATTCAAGGGGAAAAAAAAAATTGAACAAGATGAAAAGCAATGAAGCAACATCCAATGAGAATCTTCCGTGAAAATATTAACTACCTAACAGAAATTGAAGGCTCATTGAGAAAGTAATGTTCATCAATAAACTTGTCACTTGTTGCAGAATTCACTAGTTCAGATGTCATATATATTTATGATCCCGCTGTAAGCAATCATAGCAAGTTAACATAATCGAGATATAATGCGAAGTATAAGTGTAAAAACACAAGTAAAGTTTCAACATTTTATGAGCAATCTTGTAATAAAAAAGGATGTTACGTAACAACACAAGTGAAGTTTGAATAAAATTAAGTTATATAGTCCTTTTTAAGTGTTGCATAAATTTTTTTTTCTTGGTATGTTTTTGGTGTTTCCAGAAAATAAAATAAAACAAATTACTAATTTGTTTGAGAGGGCAAATAAGCAAACATTTTTCAATATCTATGACCTCTTCAACAAATTCTTAGAAATGAATATGTATATGCGACCAAATGCCTACTGAAAATATAAGTGTGTGGAATATCTCGAGAGCAAAATTTCTCTTCTCTAGACCTTTTCATTGACAAAAGACATTCAGTAGAGAGTTCTTAAATAAATGAGCACTAACGGAATGCAAGAGAAATTACCTTCCAAAATCAAGCAATATCTTGCAATAAAAAATTGTAGAGTCCTTGTATGATTATAAGCTCATAGATAAAATGGAAATTGTTGAAATTAAAACGACTTATGGTTAATGGGAAAACTTATACCATACGTTAATAACGATAAGAACAAAAAGTAATAATAATTAACTTGTTATCAAGAGTATATGTACAAGATTTTTCGAAATTTTCTTAGCTATAACTACTTCCACCGTGTTTGTAACTTTAGTACAATGTTGTCATAAATCCAAGTAAGAGTGAAAAATATACACAAATATCTTAAAGTATGAAATATTCCAAAACTAAATTAGTTATAAAAAAAAAAATAACAGAAATAAGCAATATAATTATAACAAAGAGCAATTAAGATATGTGACAAATACTTACAAAGAAGTTATACTTTTACAAATGAATAAATGAAAGAATTTCTCTGTAAACAACATTCTTCGTACATGTACTGTGTAAATTGTCAGTGCTTATTGGTTTTAGTAAAACCTTTAAATATTTGATTATTTTAGCTCTTGACAATGCTACTACATAAAGCTGGTCATAACAGAAAATTGGTTCAGGAAGATACAAATCAACATAATCAAGTGTCTGACTTTGTGCTTTATTTATCGTCATTGCAAAATGATAAGTGTATTTTCTACACTTATTTGAAGTTTGAAACTATAGAATTTTATTGTTCTTTTGGCCAGGGGCGGACGCAGAAGATAAAAGTTAGGGGGGCACACTCGAACTTGCAAAGAAGTTGGGATAAATTTTACACTTAAAAATTTACGTAAAAAAAAATTATATCTCATGTAATTTTGCATCCGAAAATTTACATGGGATATGACTTTTTCGGATGTAAAATTTTGAAAATTTTTGATGTCATATTCCATATAAAGTTTCCTAATAAAATGATGAAAATTACATTGAGGTGTATCGCAAAAATAGTAAATGTTAATGAAATAATTGAATTTTTTTGAAAAAAATGCGAGTTAGATGTTTTTCTTTAAGACTCACGTTTAACGTATTTTTAACTATTTTTTATATCTATTTGGACTATTCGATATACCCATAATGTAGTTATCGAAATAAGCTTTGAGATTACATAAGCAATTTGTAGATTTGATTAGCGTACAATCGTCGGTGAATTTTTAAAATTAGCATGTTATCGAAATTCAAATTTATTGTGATTTTGCCTCTGTTTGGTGGAAATTAAAATCAAATTTGTAGTAAATTTTGATAAAAGTTAAAACATTTATGAATTTTATGAAATATATTATTAAAATTTATTGTTAACTTTGATTTAGATTAAAATTTAAATTTCAATTGATACCAAACACGAACGAAACGAAACGAAACGGAAAAAAAAAAAAAAAACTCAAAAGTTAGGGGGGGCACGTGCCCCCAGGACCCCCCTGTGTCCGCCACTGCTTTTGGCAAAATACAACATAAATTGTGTTATATTGTATTTTGTAGGTAAACCTCATTGTTGGATGAATAATTGAAAAAAAGAAGCAAAATGTGTAAAAAAAAAATGGAAAAATTCAAAGTAATGGGATCAAAGTCTATACTAGGGAAGTTGAAGGACTAAAGTGCACTAATTTGAAAGATTGGATGACTTGGAGAAATACAAAACTAATTGGGCCTTTGGAATTCTAAATGGACCAAACCATTGGTGGTCTAGGGTATTTGATATATATATATATATATATATATATATATATATATATATAGACACACGTGAAAAGGGAAAGAGAGAAGAGGGTGGCTGGCAGAAACTAATTGGGAGAAAAAGGAGAAAGGGGGGGGGGGAGAATAGTTGGCTGCTGGAATTATATTATATACAGCTTAGAGGCAACTCGGGAAGAGAGTCGCCACAAAAAAAAAAAAAATTAACAGGAAGAAAACAGAGGAGTGGGTGGCTGGAATTTAATACTCATACAAAAGTTTGTGGCTAAATTAAAGGATATTATATATCTATATAAATTGCTGGCTGCTGGTTGGAGAGAATAAAAGTCAACAATTGCAACTCAATTATATAATACACATACACAGCAGATTGGGGAAATAGATACGCACACGCATACTCGTAGAAGAGAAGACACATACAGATTGCGGCTGGAAAAGCACAGTAAAAGAGACCGACTGCCTTGGGAAGATACACCCAGCAACGTGACTTTGGGAATTAATAATCGTCAATTTATAGGTGATGTTGTTCCACTTCTTTGTGTTTAATTTCGATAATATGTTAGGTTAAACTCTCTTGTATTGGATGGATGACGAAACTATTTGTTTTTTAGTTTTTAATTCGAGACCATGTGTTTTTAGTTTAATTCTTGCGTTGTGATTTCATAAATATGCATGAATGTATTGTTTTAATGTTTGCGCAGCATTAGGAGAATTAGTTGCTTATTCTTAGTGTTGAAAAACTCACGGTAGGTAGAACACTGTTTTTGGAACACACGTGCAATAAATATTAAAAATAATATTTGAAAAAAACTACTTGTACATAATTTCATACTTAGTGGTTTACATAATGGACAAATGGCGCCTCCTATTGGTGGAGCACCAATAGGGGGCGCCATTTGTAGGTAGGAAATTATGTAAGTTTAGCATAGTTCATAATATTTATTGCGTGTGCGATCATGTATGATAATCATAAATGTCAATGCATGTTTGTCATATGAATTCGGACTGGAATAGGATCGTCTCGTAGCAATCATATGTTTTTTATATCTTGGGAAAGAATAGTAAATAATAGTGGAATTATCGATCGTCACAATTGCATGAATTGAATTTATTATCACTTGTTGAGATTTGAAACTAAGAGTTGAATAGTGGAGTCGAAAATCCAATATACTCACCATATTTGATTTAAAATCACTTTTTATTGCTTTCGTAGTTATAGAACGTAGTTATATATAAATCGACTTTTTTTTTACTACTTTTGTGAATTTAGATATATCAAATACACTAAAATTGAGCTTTATTCCATGTGGGACAATAACTCAATCATCACGATTCTTACTTGTACAACGAACTCGTACGCTTAGGAGATTTTCACATAACACAAAACATGGTCTAATCGGGAATTGAATTCTTTTAAAATGAATTGAAGTTTGATCATTTTTCAAAGGTACAAAGGGAATTCTTGGTAAGAAAACATGTTTTCCACAATATTCACCAATTGTAATTTCAGTAAGAATTACATTCTTATCAGATTTTCTACAAGGCGTGTTCCATTGCATAACCCTTCAGAAGGATTGATGTTCCGTAATAACATCACAGGACAATTTATCTTAAGCTTTAATTCATACGGTAGAATACCATTTGAAGTCAAAGTATTCAAGCAATCTTTCTGTAGGCTCTGTTTTGATTTGTCAATTACTTCATAGGTAGAATACCATTTGATCAACACATTCATTTCTAGGCGTAAGAATTACTCGATTTCTCATCGTATGTAAATTATCAACATATGCTTCTATATTTGAAAAAACATGATTTATCAAAATTTTCAAAGATGTAATTTCATCCTCAAATGGTACAATTATATTGCTTGGAAGCTGTATACAGTTACAATTATGTTCTTCCTCTATTCCATTTCCAACTCTAAGCAAATAATCACAAAATGTGAGATCCAATTTTGCTCGTATGTTCTCAACCAACGGTAGATATGAATACAAAGGCTATGAATACAAAGGCTATAAGTTAGAGAAGACTAAGTTAGCTTTCATTATGTCTTCTTTTTTTTTCTCTCGGTATCACTAGAACGACCACTTTTCAACCGAAAGGCAAGTTACAATTAGTAATATCTCTGAGCATTTTACCAACGATTTCAACAGCACAACGATTCACCATAGGTGCTTCATCCCAAAGTATTAATTTAGACATTTTTAACAAAGTCTCTAGAGCTTATTGTTTACTAACAGAACAGATAACTTCACTAACTGTTTCAAAAGGAATTTTAAATCTTGAATGATCTGTTCGACCTCAAAGTAAAAGAGATGTAGATACTCCAAAAAATGCTGTAGCTAAAGCAATTAAATTTTGAAACCTTACACCTGTTAGGAAAGTTTTATGTAAAAAAGTTTTGCCCGTTCTTCCTGGACCATCGATAAAATAAATCCCACTCGATTTGGAATTTACTTTTTCCATAATTGTATTGTACGCAAATTTTTGCTCATTATCTAAGCTTAATGTACACGCATAGTCTTCTTTTATATCCAAATTTGTTGTCTCCTTTGCAACAATTATTCTCAATCTTTCATTTTCATCTATATTTACACTGAATGATACTATTTCATAGTCATTTATATTTTTACCCGATGATTCTAAAATATGATTGATGTCTTCTAAAGCTCGTTGTTCAGCAGCCCTTGAAGGTATATTTTCATATACATAATCATCGATCATATAAATTTTAAATTTATCCCACAGTAATTTTGGATAATCAGGATTGCAAAGTGTGAGAAGAATAGCAAAAAGACGTCTTAAAGAAGTATGCATTTTATAAATAATAGTTTCAGACACACATTCTTCACAGTGATTGTCTCTGCCTAACAACTCATGTAAAAATATTCCTTCTCGATATGTACTAACAGTTTTCCCATTTAAAGTTCGTAAATCATGAAATGATGTTGGACTTCGAATATGATTGAGAAGAACGCGTAGGAAATATCGTTCTCCTTCAGATGGATTCGCTGCGACAATTCGTCCTATAACAACGTGTTTTCTGTTGGGAGTTCAAATCTTCTTAGTTAGTTCCAAACAAAATGTGTTGGAAAATCTCGATACAACAATGTACGAGCAAATTCATTTGCTTTATTTACCTCAAAAAATTCTGTTAACATTGTTCTTTTTGTATTTTCGTTGTCAATAATAGTAGATAAATCATCTTCGTCGTCATATCTTACTTGATGATTTTCGATATGAAGTAAAGAATAAACAGTTGGATAAATTTTCGCCAAATTAAACGAGAAAATCCTCCACATAGCTTTAGGTGAAGATATCCATCTAACAGATTGATAAGCTGAGATTTTATCGCTTTCTTTTCCTGTTTCATTTGTGGAAACTGAAAAATGAATACGATCATATCCTTTATACACATATTTGTACAAATATTTTACAGTTTTAATAGAAGAACATATTTCAACATTAATGTGGCATCAAATTTTGCACTCAAATAAGGATTATACGGTACATTTGGCCTCTAACTTTAATATAAATACCATTATCACGATGTTTATACAAATGATATGAGTTATCACTGAATATAGTAGTATTACAATAATCCATATGATATTTATTTTTGCAACTTTTGTTTGCTTTTATATATACGTTTTTTGGATTAATGTGGACACAAGGGCCATGTATATTGTGCTTTTAACAATTACAGAATGAAGATAAGGGTATTTGTTTTCATTAAGAATTTCACAGCAAACTATCTTATCAATATCTAGAGCATGACAGATTTTGTGGCCATAGTTGAAAATTAACAATAGATGTGTATGGGGAAGTCCCCCCTTTTTAAATTCAATAACATATATATGCGCAACAACTGGGCCTAAGATATTTTTTTGTATAAATCACTTTTCAACTCTTCTAATTTTGCTCTAAATATACACACAATTAGACTAGGTCGATTTTGAATCTCATCATTGTGTTTTAGTTCATAATTAATCTCTGACCAATTTGAATTGCATGTTATAGTCAAGAAGATGTCTGGTTTTCCATAACACTGTACAATAACCATTGCATCCATATATCTCCTTAACATATCTCTAGACCCATAGGTAAAAGACTGGGGTAAAACATTTTTTCTTCCAATTTTGTACCCTCTTGTCTCTCTATTTTAAACGCTATCTATAATACTTTGGTAAAGTTTAGCTCGAATTTGATTCGGTTGTTAGGAAAATAGTCTAACCGTGCAGTTTCGATCTTAACATACATATCTACAACATATTGCTGGAGCAATCTACCACTGTGAAGTAAAATAGACTTACCGGAATGCCTAATTTGCAATTTATATGAAGAATTTTCTCGACAAGAAATATGCAATCGTTTCTTCATTCCATTAAACACTGCAAAAAATGAATTCATCATTTGTTTACAACATTGACACTGAAAAACTTAAGTGAATGTACAATAACGTAGATTTGCAAACCTTGATTTTCTTTTTCAATAAATTTAACTACAGAGGTAACTGTATTAGGAAATTGAACAAATACAAACAAATGCTCAGTCCTTCTACACCTCCCAATGTCTTCATGCCAACCAGATTCTCCTTATGGAAAAAGTAAAGGATCATAGTAACCGTAATAATAATGAACTCTATGTGAATAACCAGAATGACCATATATAATAATGCCACGAAAGCGAATATTAGCATTTTCATCATTTTTGACCCATACAGCAGCTACTTCAAATAATCTAGGAGTATTAAATACTCTTTGATCAAGTCCTGGATCGTATCTTATATGTATTTGATGATCTCGTAAGTTAGTCATATTACTTAAAGACCGAAAAAATCTATTACATGGATTTACCTTTAGGATTTCAATTAGAATAATTAAAGTACATTCATCAAATGTCTCTAAAATTTTCATACAATTTTGAATTTCATTATCTGTATCATAAAAATATAATTGCATATAAGAAGGCTTATTGTTTTGTGAGATAAGTTCGATTACATAATATATACTTGTCCTTGAACTCTAAATGTGTAAATATCCCTGTATGCTTTAAAGAGTTATCCCGGTATAACTCTAAACAAGTTATACAATTCAGTGGGTGAATCAGGCATAGAGAGATGAACTTTTCAATCAGAACAACAGAAACATTTAATTTCTCTATAAATTTTTCTTGCACCACAATATTTACAACTATTGCATCTCGGTAATACATATGCAGTCTTTGGTATGTTCAATACATTAAAACCACTTAGTAATGTATACTTGAAAATATGAGGTATCTCTTGGTTTGAAGTAGAAGCCTCAAAATCATGATGCATTATAGATTGTTGCATTTGTAGATGATTCGAAGTATTATGTCCAGATGATATAGGATTACCTATCCTCCTACGACGATCATTGCAGCCACTTCGAAGTCGTTTTCGTCAATACATATTCCTTTTATTTTCTTGTTGGCGATGGGACATTGTTTGAAAATTAAGATAACCACTCGAAGTATCCATATCGAATAGTTGGAGCCCCAAGGTTACCAACATGAATTAAAAGAATTAAAGAAGGTTATCAACATATTTATACTTTCAAATAAAATAAAATTGTAGAGTAGTTGAATCAATTTCTCCATCACCAGATGCCAGATGGTACAAAAATATCCATCATAACACTAACAATTTTTGTAAAATAGTTGAACTCTAACTTTAAAAAGCAATAGTTTTAGAAAGAAATAATCTTATATATGTTAAAACATACATAGAATAAAGCTAAAATTTAAAATATCAAAATTTGTGAACAATGACTGAAAATATACTTTAAAAAGAAAAAAAAAGTAGTATGCACAAAGAAAACCGAGAACCAGCAATTTGTTACAAATTTACAAGTTACTATAAATAAATAACCAAAATACTACATAAACCTATAAACAAAAACATGAATAGTTCAGTGGAAGAAACTTACCCAAGATAGAGTGCACTACTGTAGTTAATTACAACAACCGAAAAAACTAATTGGACACTGTATACAAGAGATACAAAAGAACAGTAAATACAAATTAGAGCCCACAATTTGTCAATAATAATTGAATGATAAATATAATAGAAACTTTAGGAAAAAAATACAAAGACTAACTAAAAATTGAATTTTACAAAATCTTGAAAAGAAGAACAAAAATATCATACTTCTTCCTATATACTTGGAATGACTAAGGCATTACTGATTTTATAACTGAAATATAACTTCAAGGAACAAAAAATGGTTAAAGAATCCGTAAATTTAGCGTGCGATGATCACGAATAATCAAAAATCTGTAGCCTCGTGGGAGTTCGGGGGCAACGCCCCTGACGAGGATCGACCTGACCGATCAGGTCGTGGGGGTTGAAGGAGCAACAGCGCCCCTCGTAGGGGCTCGGGGACAACGCCCCCAAAAGGAATTTTGATTTTCATGTCTATATGGAATGTAATATTTTCAAATGTTTTTGAATTAAATTTTCATAAGTGAAATTTTATTTATAGTTTGTGTAAAATGTAAATAAGTAGAATTTTTTTGGCAAAAACTAAGAAATTTAATAATAAAAAAAAGACCATGTGCAGAGATATGGATGTCCGCGTCTCCGCACATTGCGGAGACACGAGTAGAGGTGGCAATTGAGCCGAGCGGCTCGTCGGCTCGCCCGCTCGGCTCGTACTGTTCACGCCCACGAGCCGCTCGGGCTCGTAAAAAAACGAGCCCGAGCACGAGCCGAGCTCGTCCAAACGGGAGACGAGCCGAGCAGGCTCGGCTCGTCACTGTTACTTAAAAAAAAAAAAAAAAAAAATTTAAAATTGGACGAGCCACGAGCCGAGCGGCTCGTGGCTCGGCTCGTGGCTCGTCCAATTAACGAGCCACGAGCCGAGGGCTCGTGGCTCGTCCAAGAAACATAAAAAAAAAAAAAAAAATTTCAAAAAACGAGCCGAGCCGAGCGCTCGGCTCGCCGCTCGGCTCGTTTGGGCGAGCTCGGGCACGAGCCGAGCTCGCCCAAAATCCCACGAGCCGAGCCGAAGCTCGGCTCGTGGGTAACGAGCCACGAGCTCGGCTCGTGCGAGCACGAGCCGAGCTCGTCTGGGCATGGGCCGAGCCGGCTCGGCTCGGCCCATTGCCACCACTAGACACGAGCTCCGTGTCTCCGCACAGCGCGGAGACACAATATTTTTTTATACATTTTTTACTTTAATGTAAATCAAGGGATAATTTTTATTTAATTATTATTAATTGTTATTATGTAATTAGTAGGAATTTAACTTTACAGACAAAAAAAAAAAAAAATCAAATCAAACCAAACCAATTCCAGTATGTAACATAGCATAAATTGCAATTTCTTAAATATAAATAAAAACTATAAAAATCTAAACTAAACCATAAAATTTTTTAGGGTATCATTATATTTTTTGCTATTTCTAGTGATTCTGGTGGTTGACAAATTTATCTAGAATAAAAGCAAAAACACACTCATGTTTAATCTCATCATTTATCTTTGATTTCATATTTTTTATTTATATTTCCAACTTGAATTAACCAAATACACATATTATGCTCAAAGTTAACACATATACACTTCAGATTGAATTATCAGTAATAAGTAAGCAGACCCACAACTAATTCAGATTTCTTATCTTTATCTTACCTGATGGCCTTCTCCATTTTCTCTTCTTTTCTTTTTCCCAAACTTTTCATTTGTTGCCTATTCTCGGTAAAGAAGAAGAGAGATTTTTTTTTATATAAATGCAAAGAATAAGAAAAATACAGCCATCGCCTTTCATTGAAATGCAAAGAATAAGACAACCACCGCCTACATTTTTTACCAAATCTTTATTATTTGATTATCCTTTTTCTCTTCTTCAGATTAGTCATAGAAGAGGGATAAAATGGGAAGATGAAAATACGTCTAGAATGAACAGTAAACGAAAGATTTCCTCTTTTCATAGAACAGGGATTATGTGTCATGTAAACGTTCAAATAAATGTGATGCTAGATGCGGACATGAGTATTACAATTTTTAAAAGGTTGAGAAAACATAAATGCGACAAATAATAGGTTGAAGACATTGATGATTAAACAAGTTTTGTGTTTTCTTACAAGTTACTTAGTATTATACCATTGGTCGCGAAATATCGATTGCATTTTGACTCCCGTGAATTGCACAGAAGTAGGATATTTCAAATTTCAGGTATAAAAAAATCAAAATCAAATATTAAAGTTTGAATTATTCTTGGTGTACATAAAAATTTGTACGTAGGGCACCTTTCCCTTACACATTCATCCCCTATGTACAAAAATTATGTATACCAAACATGGTCCTTAAAGTTTAAATCCTACATTACTATTCACTTATTATTTAATATTCACACATTTTGTGGCTCCATTATTTTTTGCATTATAAGGCATTTATAGAAAACAAAGATGACGAGCTGCTCGTCGAAGACGAGCCTACAATTTTTTTTTGCGATTAAAAAAATAAACTAAAAAGTAATCAGTGACCAAAACAGTCATTGAATTAATCAGTGATCGTTTCGATCCTTTATTTATTTTTCTTTTTCCATTTCATTTTCTATCTTCCCATATAAATACCCATTCATTACAGTATTTTTTCCGACCAAACTTATTCAATCTTGAGGAGCTAAAATATATTTACAGGGTAAGCAATAAGAGCACATGGAACAGAAAATTAAAAATCCAAAGGGAAACAAGTATCCTGCATTGTAATTCAAGTATTCTGACAGTGAAAATTTTAATATATAAAGTGTGGACCTTAAAAAATGGTCGAACAGAAAAATGAGTGCAAGAGGAGGGAGACGGGAGCAGGAATTTTGATAGGGTTCTCCAATCATCCCTTATAATGAAATGGATTCACATATATATAGAAAATAGAAATGGGCCAAGCACGCTAATGGGTCTCGTCTAAGCCCGCATCGTCCAAGCCCAATAGTAATATTTTATGGGTGTAACAATAGTCCCCCAAGTCTGAGTCGTACATTCATGTGCGGGTAGGGGTGGCAACAAGCCGAGCCGAGCCGAGCCGAGCCGAGCCCGAGCAAAAAAAATGAGGCTCGGCCCGAGCCTTAGCGGGCCGAGCCGGCTCGGGTTTTTTTTTTTTTTTTCCTCCTTCGTGTTATAAATTAAATAAATTTTAAAAATGTAAAGTTTACATTGTAAACCCTCCTCCTTTATCCGGGCTTGGGACCGGCTATAATTATCGTAGGCGGAGTTAAAACTGTACACGAATAAAATATTTCGTGTACAATTTTTCTTGATACAAAAAAAATTTAAAAATTACATTTATTTTAAACTAATCAATTTAAAAACTTACAATATCATAGATGCTTGAATTTGTTGTAACTCTTCGGCCATTATGCTGTCAACTTGTTCTTGAAGGCGTAATTCCGCACATTCCCAATCCTTCAAACATATTAGCCTCCAATATATCTTCTTTTAGTCTTGATCGTTCGTCACATAAAACTCGACCACCTAAACTAAATGCAGCCTCCGATGCTACCGTAGACACCGGAGGTGTTAGTAGATCGCGAGCAATTTTTGATACAATTGGATATTGCCTTTCGTTACACCTCCACCATGAAAAAAGATTAAATTCCTCTAATTGTTCTGGTTGTAACATACTACGAACGTCCACGCACATATACCTAGCTAACTCAGAGGGAATTTCAAGATTTGTACCACTGACATCTACTGCTCTAGATATTGACGAACTAGAATTAAATGAGGGAACACTTGTATTGGTCTCTAAAAAATTCCAAAAATTTTCTGCATTTGTTGATGTATTTCTTGAAAAAGAACTTTGGGTAGTAGAACTACATTGACCATTTTTTTCAAGCGTAATAGTTATACATTTCACATAACATAGATTCTATATGCACATGTGATAATTCTATATTCATGAAATTTGAAATCCCCTTTATAGTAGCTTTTGTGTCAGTTAAATTAAGTCGAGGGTCCATCACTGAAACTAATAAAAATAAAGAGGGTATCTCTTCCCAATATTTACGAAATTTTGCCTCCATAGAATAAATTACGTTAACAAAAATTGTCAAACTCCTATGTTTTTTAAATGTTTGTGCAATATAGAAAAAATGTTGTAAAACAATTGAAGATGTAGGATAATAAACACCGCTACATTCTTTTGTGGCATCGAAAAAAGGTTTTAAGAAATTTTTCACTTGAAATGCAAGAGACCATTCCCAATCTTCTAAATTATGTTCGGTCCATATGTATGTCTACCATTATAATACATTGAAATAACGTTATCATAATTTTCACACGAATGTAACATAAGATATGTAGAATTCCATCTATGTGATACATCAGTGACAAATGATCTCTCTTCTAAGCCATACTCTGCACATAAAATGTTAAATGCTTGCTTTCTTGCCGGTGATATAGTTATAAAATTAATTGATTGCCTAATTTTATCTAAAGGTGATTTTATATATTCCAATCCATCTTTTACAATCAAATTAATAATGTGACATACACAACGTTGATGAAAAAATAAACCTCCAAATTTAGGATTCAAATCATCGATAAATTTTTCGATAACAACTTTGTTTACACTAGCATTATCAAAAGTAAAACTTCGAACCATTTCTTGCATACCATATTCTTGTATAATATCTTTTAAAACCATGTATATATTAGTCGCATTATGAGGATACTCTACACATCTGAATGTAATTATTTTTTTATGCATAATCCATAAGTGATCAATGTAATGAGCTGTAGCAGCAAGATATCCTTTTTTATTAACACCGGTCCATAAATCAGAGGTAAATGATATAACACAATCAAAAGTTTTTAGATTTTCAATAGCAGTTTGTTTTCTTCTGTTATATAATTTTATAGCATCCGAACGAAGAGTATTTCTACAATAAGAATTATACCTGGGCTGGAGATATTTCTGCACAAGACGAGTAAAGTGTTCCGACTCGATCATCGTTAGCGGCATCTCTGCTGCAGCCACGTATGCGGCAATTCCTCCACGAAATCTTTCCTGTGAATATACAAAAGTGGATAAAGTGGAACCGGAACCGGTAAATGTTAGTTCGGTCTGTTTCGGGTCAAGACCGACTGGTTTCGCTTTGCAACTTCGTAAAATGTGTCTATTTAAATGTGATGTACTCGAACTGGGCTTCCAACTAAGTTATTTACCACAATAATTGCAACATGCTTTCCAAATATCAACTCCATTTTGAACCCCAACTTTTTTACGAGTCATATGTTGCCAACAATCGGCAGACTTTTTTTTCAACCTTTTAACCTCGACTACTTCCTCCTCTTCGATATCTTCCAAATTAATTGGAATATTTTGAGATGCATCGTTCCCCGATGGAGTACTCGAACTACCTTTAAACTGATTAATTTCATCACTGGTAAAATCCATGTGTAAGTATTATAATAGAGGGAAATTGTAGTAAAGAATATAATCAAACGTGTAAAAAAATAGGAGAGGAGAATACAGAATATTGTAGTAAAGAATATAGCAAAATGAGTAAATTGAAAATAATAGCTCAATAATTGGAGAGTAGAATATTGCATAAAGAGTTAAACGATTGAAAAGTGATATGAAATTATAAAAATTTTCTCATATTTATAGACAAAAAAAAATATTCAATTTTTAAAATTTTAAATCAAAAATTTTTTTGCGTGCACGCAAGAAAAATCTTGCGTGCACGCTAACACCTAATAGCCCGTCTGTCCCGCTGCCTGTCCATAATTACTTTACATCTGCGACATCTGCCTAAAATTTTCAATTACAGGCAGCTATCTAGCTGCCTGCTGTTGCAGGCAGATTTTTGAAATTTTTTTTTTTTTTATATAGTCAAGTCACGTAGCTGCCTGCTGTTGCAGGCAGCTATTCTGCCTGCAATAGCAGGCAGATTTTGAAATTATTATTATTATTATTATTATTATTTTTTTTTATTAACCCAACAGCAGGCAGATTTAAAAAAAAAAAAAATTTTTTTTTTTTTTTTACACGGGCCGGCCCGGGCTCGGGCCATGGCCACTAAATGTGGCTCGGCCCGAGCTTTGGCTCGGTGCCACCGAGCCCGAGCCGGGCTTGGCTCGGGCTTTTTCCGAGCCGAGCCCGAGCCGTGCGAGCCCACGAGCTTTTTTGCCACCCCTATGTGCGGGTCGGACTTCGAAATATAGGATGTCAGTAGGTGGGATCTTACATATTGCCCAAAAAATGCAAGTAACTCCGATAAGTGAGGACTAACGAATTGCCTCGAAAATATGCTTCGATCCTGAATAGACGAGGACTTAAGAATTGCCTCGAGAATATAAATTATTGTGAATCGCCTCAGAAAATGTACGTGCGCTCGCCTGAATAAACGAGGGCTTACGAATTGCCTCGAAAATATCAGCAGCTCGGATAAGCGAGGACTTACGAACTGCCTCGAAAGATGGATGTGCATATAATTTGTCGAAATTTCGGCAACATCTCCTCTATAATATGGATCAAACCAATCCTGTAATACAATATAATATATCTACTGCACATATACCAAATAAATTTGGGGTCCATTTGCCCCTCATATCACTCATGACAATGAAGTGAATAATAACGTCAAAATTCTTCAAGATATAATGTGTAGAGAGTTTATCATGACATGCATAAGTGCACAACTCAGTGTGATAGTAGTGCTATAGTGAAACAACTATTGATAATGTAAGTAACGTGACATATGTACTGGCAACAGTGAAAATAGTGTCCTGACATGTTAACAATGATGCGGCGTGCGTACTTGATAGCAATAATATAATGCATATGACAGCGTAATAATGTAATAACACTAAGATACACCAGTATCACAATAGTCCCCCAAATCTGAGTCAAATATTAATATGATGGGCGGACTGAGAATATGGGCCACTGTGATGAAGTTGATGTAGAGACGAGACTAAGTATAAGCAACTGTTATAAGCTGATGTAGAGGCGATGATCTGAATCTGAGTAGCAGAGGGGATGCTCTGAATCCGTAATGGCAGATGTGATGATGCTCTGGACAAAAGTAGCAGAGACGATGCTCTGAATCATAGTAGTAGAGGCGATGCTCTGAGCGTAAATAGTAGAGGCAATGCTCTGAATCTGTAATGGCAGAGGTGATGATACTCTGGACAAAAGCAGCAGAGACGATGCTCTGAATCATAATAGTAGAGGCGATGCTCTGAGCGTAAGTAGTAGAGGCGATGCTCTAATCTGTAATGGTAGATGTGATGATGCTCTGAACAAAAGTAGCATAGGCTATGATGCTCTGGACATAAGTAGCAGAGGCTATGATGCTCTGAATGTGTATAGCAGAGGCAATGCTCTGAATCTGTAAGTAGCAGATGCGATGATGCTCTGAACAAAAGTAGCAGAGGCTATGATGTTCTGAATGTGTATAGCAGAGGCAATGCTCTGAATCTGTAAGTAACAGATGCGATGATGCTCTGAACAAAAGTAGTAGAGGCTATGATGCTCTGGACATAAGTAGCAGAGACGATGATCCGCTTCACCAGAAGTGGCACCCGCACCTCTCCTAATGAAGCGGACACCCTTGAGGTGGCCCCGCCCGTGAGGGCGTACGCACTTTTGCGAGGGCATCATGGTGTCTGATCCAGCCATGGAAAGAATGTGTGAAAACACTGTCGATCCGCTTCACCAGAAGTGACACCCGCACCTCTCCTGATGAAGTGGACATCCTTGAGGTAGCTCCGCCCAGGAGGCGTACGCAATGGCAAGGGCATCATGGTGTCTGATCCATCCATGGAAAGAATGTGTGAAAACATTGCTGATCCGCTTCACCAGAAGTGGCACCCGCACCTCTCCTGATGAAGTGGACTTCCTTGAGGTGGCCCCGCCCAGGAGACGTATGCACCTTTGCAAGGGGAAATAATTGAACTATCGTAGTCTTACAAACTAGCCTCGGAATGACGAGGACTTACAGTTCGTCTTAGCGATAGTGAGTAGCGAGGAAAAAACATATGGCGAAGCCAGGGATAAACATCTGGCGAAGCGAGGAATAGACGTCCCGCGAAGCAAGGAAAAAACATCTCGCGAATAGTCAAACTATCAGAGTCTTGGGAACTTGCCTCGGAATGACGAGGACTTACAGCTCGACTCAACGATAGTGAGTAGCAAGGAATAAATATCTCGTGAAGCCAGGAATAAGCATCTGGCGAGGCGGGGAATAAACATCCCGCGAAGCCAGTAATAAGTGTCTGGCAAGGCGGGGAATAAACATCCCGCAAATAGTTCTCAAACTATCGGAGTATTATAAACTGACATCGGCATGACGAGGACTTAGAGCTCGGCTTGACGATAGTGAGAAGTAAGGATTAACATCTCGCGAGGTCAAAAATAAACATCTGACGAAGCGAGGAATAGTTATCCCGCAAAGCGAGGAAAAAACATTTCGCGAAGCCAGGAATAAACATCTGGCGAAGCGGGGAATAGACCTCCCACGAATAGTCAAACTATCGGAGTCTTACCAATTGGCCTCGGAATGACGAGGACTTACAGCTCGGCTCGACGATAGTGAGAAGCGAGGAATAACCATCTCGCGAAGCCAGGAATAAGCATCTGGCGAGTAGCCTCTTCCTTTATTCAAGGAACGAGGTCTTATGATAATCGTCCATTCCTTTTTCAAGGAACGGGGACTTTGGGAAAATTGCCTTTTCTATTTTCAATGAACGAGGTCTTAAACCAGGAATAAACATATGGCGAGGCGGGGAATGAACATCCCGCGTATAAATCTTAAACTATCAGAATCTTATAAACTAGCCTCGGAATGACAGGAGGCGAGGTATACCAGCTTGCGAGGCTAGGGATAAGCATCTGGCAAGGCGGGGAATAAACATCCCGCGTATAAATCTCAAACTATCGAAGTCTTATAAACTAGCCTCGGAATGACAAGGTCTTACAGTTAGGCTCGACGATAGTGAGAGGCGAGGAACAAACATCTCGCAAAGTCAGGGATAAGCATCCGGCGAAGCGGAGAATATATATCCCGCGAATAACCTCTTCCTTTATTCAAGGAATGAGGACTGCCTCTTCCTTTATTCAAGGAACGAGGTCTACCTTTTCCTTTATCCAAGGAACGAGGTCTTCAAGATACCGCCTCTTCCTTTTTCAAGGAATAAGGACTTCATGATGTACCGCCTCTTATAATAAGAAATCCACGAGATTGGGTTCACCTTCGATAGTGCGAGGTCTTACAAGCTGGCCTTGAATGTGCAAGGTCTTAGAGCTTGCCTCAAATAGTAGGGGTTATAAAAAGGGGTTTTGAATAAGAGAAATTTGAGTCGAGCATTTTTGCCAAATACATGGTGCGGTCATCGGCCATTTTCAATATATAGGGGCGATAAAATGATGACAATTCACTTACAGAAATTAAATCAACCACGCCTTTCTCGAGATTTCTCAAAAAATAATTATTCTGTATAGAAAATTGCTTTATAACTAGCAGGTAATAGAATAGTTTTACAACCCCAAAATCCTTGAATGGGAATCAAATCATTTTAATTGGTTTCTTCCATTTCGAATTTAAATCACTTCCCAGGTAGTTTCAAATTTGAAGACCAAGAGATATATTATATTTATGCCTTTTCAAAAAATAAAATGTTGGCAGTAGGCTGGGTTACTCTTTCACGTAAAAAATAGTATTACAAATGAGCCTATCTTCAAACAAATCCATGAGGCCTAGTATCATAATGCAAGGGCCCAAGAAAATGATGGTACAGGAAATTAAAGTATCAAATGAGCCCAAATATTTTAGAATAAGTAAGGCCAAACAAAAATAAATTCTTAGGCCCAATCAATAATTAAAAACCATTAAATGGAATAAGTTGTGGCAGCCCAAAATGAACATTCTAAATATCAGGCCCAATAAGAAAGAGTGTCTAAAAAGTAGCCCATCAAAAAGGGAACAAGTGCAACTTATAATGAATTTATCTAATGGGCCCAAATACATGGAACACGTGAGGAGTCATTGGCCCAAGAAAATAAATACTTGAAGTTCAACTGATAGTCCAAAATAAGTCATCCAAATTTTTTTTTTGTTTGTTAATTGGCAAGTGGCTTTTACCAGCACACAAAAGTAGATTTTTATTGTAAAATAAAACCTTCATTTGACAAAGACTGCAAGAAAGCTGCAAAGAACTACCAACCTTTGCCTGAACACGCCACCGCCTAATACTACCCTGTCACCATCAAATTCAATGCAAACCCAATAAACAAAAGCAAGGATAATACACTGTAGTCTTTATCTTCTACTGCAAAGTGCCGAGGATTAATGGTCGTCAGAGAGCGTAGTGTGCCACACGATAATCTTATCGGAGGCACCGAAGGTTGCAACATTTCATCAACCAAGTTGCACACAGATTCATGAGGTAAATCATATTCATGGCAACATGAATTAAGGACTAATTAAAATTCTAGAAAACTTACCGAAGTGACCCATTCATGAAATGGAGGATCGTCGGAGGCGGGAGGTCCTGGAAATAGCTAACGACCAAAAAATGTAACTTATCTCTTCTCTTCTATATCCGCTTCAGTGGTAATTTTACATATCTGATTGGTGGTGGATTTGGGGCTTTCAACCATGACTGGAGGTAGAAGAGTGGTGTGGTTGTTTCAAATATATTGCAGTTGGAAGCATAGTTTAGTTGCAAACCTATTGAATGATAGAAAGTCGGATTTGATTGTTTGGTTTGGAGATTTTTCTTTTTCTATTTTTCCTCCGATTTGAAATCCAAGATAATCAATGAACATTTTTCGTTTTTATTTTTTCCTTGAACAAAGACCGAAATTTCATCATCTTTGTGTTCTGTTCTGGTGGTCGAGGTCTTTGTTTGGTTGAAGAAACTGCTCTGAAAATCCCCCTTTTTCTCGTTGTTGTTCTTCTCCCTTCCGGTAGAAAATCGTCTCGGAAAAATTATATTTTTCAGTGGCCTTTTGGTACGTGGTAAAACATGGTTAACGTACATATTCCACAGACGGCGCCAATCTGTTGACCTCAAAAAATGGTCGAACAGAAAAATGAGTGCAAGAGGAGGGAGACGGGAGCAGGAATTTTGATAGGGTTCTCCAATCATCCCTTATAATGAAATGAATTCACATATATATAGAAAATGGAAATGGGCCAAGCACGCTAATGGGCCTCGTCTAAGCCCGCATCGTCCAAGCCCAATAGTAATATTTTATGGGTGTAACATAAAGCAACAAATGCTAAGGCATATCACAATCATTTCAAACAAAAGACTTTGTTAAGCATGGCATCACAACAGATCACAGAAGCAAGAACCTAAAATGCATAATAAGCAAATTTTTAATAAAATCCCACGTATAATAAATGAACAAGTTGAAGTAAACACGGCATCACATAGTCAATATTCAAATATGCATATCGAGCAAATATGTTTCGGTAAAACAGATCACAAGATTTGGGAGCCTTTCATTACATTCAAGACCAAAAAGACTAGTTCATGCTTGCCTAAGTATCCCTTACGACATAGGCTACCCATGTTTGAGGGATGCTCGACAGTCGACACCAAATAATGCCCATACAAGAATATAATGATATGCAAAATTATGCCAGAGAAGGTGAACTATAAATTTTGCAAAACCAATTTTACTACATGGAGAGTGTTCACACAAGTTACTATAGATTTGGGAAAAGCCCGCGCATCCATCATCGCCATAGTACAATGAAATAGGCTCCGATGGCGGGCAGTCTTCATCGCAGTATAAGCTGTGAAAGGGGGCTCCGGGGAAGACCGAGTCAACAAATTATGAAGAAATCCGAGCCTCCGGCAGCCTCCACTATTACTTTAGCGTGGTGGGTGGCATCTTTTTCTAACAATCTTCCCAGGCGCCTCCGCCTCCACCGCCTCGTGCTCAGATAAGATCAAGTAGTGCGTTAGAAACCCTCTCTTGGCCTTTTGCATCATTATATATAAGTCATTATAGTTGAATTCCTATTATACCCCTCTTTTTCGGTTTCTATTTGTAGCCTCGATCTCTAATTGAGTGATTCTCAGGGGTATAAAAGTAACAAACTGGTGAAGTCTCACTGAGAAAAGTTCAAACCCTAATCATCGAATCCTCTTTTTACTCTCTCTGGACTGCTTCTCTGCTGTCTTGTTTTTTTGTGTTAGGAAGGTAATTTAGAATTTCTTTTCTTCATCTGAGATTATGATGCTGTCATCAAGATTTTTGCTGCTAAAATGATTGTGTATTGATCACAATATCCTTATGCTTCAATTAAATTCCCACGATACTCTTTAACACACTTGGATTTGCAATTAGCAACGAACTCTGATGATTTTCCATTTTTTCTCACAAAGATGGATTCAAGAGCGTAGCACTCCTCTCAGAAGTAAAAAGTTGACAACTTTTTGATGTCCACCGAGTTGTCCATGTAAATTTGTATGTAAATGATTCTGGGTGGATGTGGGGCTTGAACCTCTATAAATGGGATTTCTTAAGGCTTGATACTATCTTGACTGATGCATAACGTCATGGAGCTGATATGATACCTGAAATGTAAAACTGCTAAAATATATATGTTTAGCAGTAAGATTTTGCATCTTCAGGTTCTTTGGGGTTGATTATGTGAATCTCGTGAATTCTTGAAAACAGGATTTGGCTTTTTAGCGGCATTTTCATGCACTTCTGTTAATGTATTTAATTGTTAGATCAAATGAAGCGTGCAGTTAAACTTTTAAGTGAAAATAATGAACGTTGAAATTGACTGGTTTGCAAATTTTTGAACTTTCACCTTTATTAAATTGTTATTATTTTTTCATTTTTCCCAGCACCAGCTCCATTTTTCTCGATGATTGTTACTTCTCGTGACATTGTTGTATGAAGACATCACACTGTCATGTTTATTGAGCATTTTCCATTTTCAGGTTGTTGATAATGGCAGAGCCTTCAAAAGTCATTCATGTTCGTAATGTCGGACATGAAATTTCAGAGGTAAAATACCTGTATTTCTCTTTGCGTGTATGATTCATCTAGAAATTGCTTTCATATTTTGTAGTACTTAGGTAATATGTGTCTGGAAAAATTTTCATCTTTCTGTACATTCTTATACTCTCCATAGATCCTGAAAGTAAATGAAGTTACTGTAAATGGATTTGAGTCTTTGTGATTCATTATACATATCATCTCTGGCTTTGTTCGTCAATGTTGTATAATATGTTCATTCAGTAGCTCCTACTATAAGGAGTATAAAAACTATTTGTGCATCTCTAATTGTTTTATAGATTTCTCTCTCTCAGAATCCAAATCCATTTGGCCAGGTTAACTTCAATTTTGTACATTGAGTTTTAGAGATTAATGATGTGCTTTGATTAAAGAATTTGTTGAATAATTCTACAATCTTTGTGTGGTCAGTGGCCTCATTGCTATGAAGCAAAAAATGTTTAATTTGTATTCTTAGTGCACTTGACTTGATTTTCAATTTTTTTTATTTTTTGGTCTGAGACATCTTGTAAAGAACTTTCTTAATTATACAATTTCTTATATGTTTTTAATGTTCTCACTCCACCACCGTGTTTCCTTATTTGGTGGCTTCTATCCTTAGATTCTCTTAATAGCTTAGTTAATAGGTTCTTAATGCAACTAATACCCCTATTCCACATCAAGTTACTCTTTTTATTTATTTTTTTGTTCATTTTTTAATTTTTAAAGTTACTGGCATTTCACCATATAGGTTACCAGCTTGTTATGTGGATACGGACTATTTTCATGGCCACATCAAGAACCATAAACCTACATTATGGGGTCAGGCGCTAGGAATAAGTTTACACTAGAATCTATTGTCACTTCATGTAAGCACTTCTTAAAGTTAGTGTCCATCCCAAGCCCTGCATCCACCATTCCTTTCATTTCACCATTTCTAACAAGAATGTCTTCAGCACCAGTTACAACTTCTCTTTTATTGAAGCATATTTTTAGTAATACCAAAATCATGAGTCATTCCAAAGTTCAAAATGAGAGTTGCCTCTTCAATTCAATTTCCAAATCCTAAATTCTTCATGTGCTTTATCATAGTCTGAGTTTGTTCCCATGCATGACCATTCAAAACTTCTCTAATAAAGCATTTTATCTGGAATGGGTATTATCTAGATTAATAATCAATGTCTTCCTAAACTCGTTGCTTTGTTATCTTATTTAGTTTTATGTTTAGAAATACATGCAAGTGATATTAATAAACTATTCTTCTAACGTGTGTCAAATTTATAATCCTTATTCCTATCTCAAACCTATTTAACTTCTACCATTTGATGTTTTTATACTCGTCTTACCCTTGAATTTATTAGTGTTTTTCCATATATTGTAAGTAATATGTTATTCAAATGAGATAACTGATTTGCACTAATTGAATGCTGCCTGTTACCCAGTGAATACTTCTATCTTCGTTGTGCTATGATGACAAGAAAGAAATTTAGTTGTGTATGATTCAATTGTTTGAAGAAGCATCATCTAAAAAGTCTGGAATATTTATGTCAGTTCAGCCATTTTTTAGCAACATCTTGTTATTATATCTCCATTAAAGCAATCACTGAGTTTGAGAACCTTTATGCCGTAATTGATGTAGGTATCGTAATTTTAAGCCTTTGATAACATGTATTGCTCTCCATTACATTTTTTAAATAAAGTATCTCCTACTTTTAGTCGTAAATACCATTCTATATTTTTTCCCTCAGAACGACTTGCTTCAGCTATTCCAGCCATTTGGAGTCATCACGAAGCTTGTAATGCTTCGAGCCAAGAATCAGGTTTTTAATAAACATATGGGCTGTGAACCTTTACTTATGGTTTTTAAAGGTTATTTATTTTTGATATTTCCATTCTTTCCTACATGTCAGGCCCTCCTCCAAATGCAAGATGTTCCTTCCGCTGTTAATGCATTGCAGTTCTACACAAATGTTCAACCCAGCATTAGGTATCACAACAGATAAATACTATTTTTCCTAATTGCATGGGAAACTCCATGATGAGACTTTTTTCGTATTCTTGTGTTTCCTGACTTACGTAGTATATTTTAATGACTTCCATATTGATTGCTTATAGGGGAAGAAACATTTACATTCAGTTTTCATCACATCAAGAACTAACTACCATGGATCAGAATACTCAAGGACGAGGAGACGAGGTTAGTGTTGCTTTATCTGGGACAAGTTTCCTTGGACTTATTGCTTTTGATGTTATGATCGCATTAAAGTCCTCAGCTGCATGTTGTCTTTCTATTAGTTAAGTTTTGCATCATACTCCTCGGTGTTGGTGAATGAGTAGGACCCCCTTACTTGGAGATTCGTGGACAAAAGTAAAAACAGATTGAAAAGATTATCTGGTGACATTGTATGTCTACTTCAATGGAGATGTTACTTAGATCCTCATTGACTTCTTCAAAATTGCTTGTATATTGGATGTCTAGATTCTTGTGGGATGCCCGTCTGTGACCTTTTGTACACTTTCAGGATAGAAGATGAGCTGGTATATCTTTTAAGATTTTATGCTTGCAAAATAAAATGATGACTTATGATGAAAGATAAAACAAACCCTTGGTTCAGAATGCTGACTGGTTTAATCATCTTTTCGGTATCTAATGCTGTCTACACTACTGGAGGGGGTTTGATTTAGGGTTTGAGAGCATTAGGCCAGGCTGTCCAGCAGCTCTTAGGTAACAGTTGTTGGCCATTTATCAAGCTCTGAAATCACACCTAGGCGACAATTGGCTCCCCTTTGGAATTAGAATGGGTTAAGCTCGAATCGAGATTAGGAAACACTGTATTCTTTTCAGTTCAACAAGGAATCTGAACCACAATCATATACCTTTAACAAATGTACCGATGGATTGAAATCGCAGAATTTTTTTCCCCCACATTTCTTAAAGCAAATCTATAATAAGGCAACCTGCTAGACATATTTAAAAAAAAAAAAAAAAATTGACCCAATATGAATAAAAGGTATAAAAATGTGTCCATATTGTAGTCAAGAACAAAATAACATTATGAGGATTCAGTTTTGGAGGTTCCAGCTAGAAGAGAACGGGGAACAAAGATATATCACCGACATGGTATTAGAAGTCG